>CM033713.1:10895760-11257350 GCA_019671005.1 Hibiscus mutabilis | reverse complement strand
TACTAATCATTCTTTAGAAACCCGCCAATAACAGATGCTGATAATCAAGCTAACTATCAATTTTCGCATATATTCCCAACTCTTTCCAAAAAGTAAACCTCCCCGAATCGACAACTTTTCATTATACAAACACTACAGCTGGTTTCTAGCTAAAAATTTCTAAAGTTAGCAGCCAAATTTGCTTGATTACTTAGCTTATAAATCGTAAGCCAAAATTAGGGGTTCCCCGCTTTGCTTTTTTTTTTTCTCAAGAGAACTGAAGTTTACAAAAACGGCAATAAAAAATACGCTACATGAAATAACTCAGCTAAATATGTGAAGCATTTTAGGGGGAAATTAAGTAATATTAAATCAACAACCTCGAACACGAAGTACGAAGTAACACGAAGCTAGAGAAAGAGAGAGATAACCTGCTTGCGGAACATGGGAGAGTCATCGAGCTTAGCGAAATGCATTCTGGAAGCGACGATTCTTTTTTCTCTTTACGGTGAATCTTAGTTACCATTACACCGATTTTCGATCCTTCATAGAACAAAATTAACCCCTGAGATCTCAGTTTTAGCTCGATTTAAACCTTCCAAAAGGGGGAAAAAAGAGCGAGACGCAGCGACTTGGGAACTTGATTAACTAAGATAATTAGCTTTCAAAAGCAAGAGAATTCAGCTCTGTCAGCTCGATTTTCATGAATTTTAATGGCGTTTAAGTTGAAGAAAGAAAGTTTTGTTTTTATATATTTTGAATAAAGTTTGTTTACGGTGAAAATTTGTTCACTTTACTCTTTGTTTTTGCCAGCAAGAAAAACAAACCCAGAAACAAAACAGAAAAAGCAAGTAAATGAAGCGAGTTCTTAAGTCGGGTCGGGTATTTGACCTGATCTGATGACCCATTTATTATTCAAATATTGATATATATATATATATACATATTTAATAATTTTACGGTACTTACAAAATAATATTTGATCATACAAATATTAATAAATATTATATTATGAGAAAATTTTAAAAAATCAATCAATTTACGGTATCTAAAATGTTGTAACAACAGTGCCCAAAAGATTTTTTATATTTAATTACTTTAATTTTATTTAATTTTGATGTCGAAGTTAACAATTTTTGTTTTAATTTACAAAAAAAAACATATGAATGTGTCGTTTTTTATATAAATAGAAAATGAAAGAATTATTCAAGATCTCAGGCAAAAATAGTTTATTTAACAAAGTCAGATAAAAGAACAAATACTACTAAAAGAAAGAGTACAAATATAATTTAATATAAAAATAATTGGTATTCAATTCATGAGTTGATTAATTTTAATCGGTTACTACATTGTCTTATTACGGAAAAATTCTTTCAATTTAGTTTACTTTATTCACAACGTTAATATTCAAATTTTGGCCTTGCTTAAAATATAATTATATTATAAAAGTTCGACACAAATGAATACAGGTAAAAAATACTTTTATCATCAAGAATTAGAAAATTTAGATAGAATGAAACAAAATATATGGCTCAGACACATACATGAATGTTGACCTTAGGGTGTAAATGAGCCGAATGAAGTCTGAGTAGTGCTGAGTTCAACTCGGCTTGTTAAGAATTAGAGTCGATTTTGAGCTCGAGTCGAGTCCAATAGTATTGAGTTCGACTCATCTTGTTAAGAACTCAAATCGAGTTCGAGCTTAAGTCGATCCCAGTAGTACTAAGTTCGACTCAACTTGTTAAAAACTCGAGCCGAGTTCAAGCTCGAGTCAAATTTAATCGATTTGAGTACTGACCGAATCAGACTCGAGTAGCTCGTGATCTGTCTCGTCTCATTTACAACCCTAATAATAATAATAATAATAATAATAATAATAATAATAATAATAATAATAATAATTGAGTAAATTTATTCAACAACAACAATAATAATATCCAACAACATACATACATTTTAGTTCACTTTAATTTAAAAAATAAAAAAATTAGTATATTATATTTTTTAGTAGCTCGCGATCTTTTCGAGTCGGGTATCGAGCAGTTCGGCTCGTTAAGAACTCAAACCAAGTTCGAGCTCGTTAAGAACTAAAGTAAAATTCGAGATCAAGTCGAATCTAATCAAATTAATTTTTAACTGAACTTTAATTGAGTCGAATTTAAGTAGCTTGTAATTTGTCCGAACATATTTACACAGAGTTGAGTGCAAACCAATAAACTGTCGCAACCTATACATTTCCAAAATCACATGATAAGTCTCAGCACATAAGACTTGCGCTCCAAAAAAGCAAGAAACTATTGAAAAAGAAAATGAGTAAATGATTGTTGGAACGAGAAACAAAAAGAGAGATCCGACAAAAGGACAGGGACAACCTTCTCTGCAGGAACTAAAGCAAAGGCCACCCTCGGCTTTAAACTAATCCACTTTCCAAACACTCCCCGACCTTATGGGACGTCCTTGCCATTCTTTCCTCACATTTGTACTTCTCCATTCAAATTGTAACTCCAAAATTTTTGAATTTGATGTTATGCTTCTTAAATCGAATTTAAATAAAAAAAAATCTCTTACAAAGAAGTAGGACAAGTAAACTAAATACTAGGAACAACACCACAATTCTTATCTCTAAAACTTTTTCCCAACTCTCGATTTTATGATGTAAATCACCATAAATCGTTAAAAGTCTAGTTTCATAATATTAGGTGTAATTACATTATTAAATATTGTAATATTTTAAAATTTTAGGTGTAATAAGGGGCGGAGTAAAATTTTAAAAAATAATTTATTTATGAGTTTGCTCTCTACTTTCAAATATTTATGTTTTGCCCAAAACTTCAAATTTTATCTCCGTTCTTGGTGTAATTATATTATTAGATATAAGAGTAAATTTATTAAGACAAATTATATAAAAGGTTATATCATTTAAAACCAGTTAATTTCAAATACATATATTTATATATATCTTCGAAATCAGAATCTAACTGAAGGGTTAAAAATATTTATATTGTCTTAACTTGTACGAGTTTGAATTTTAAAATTTATATTAAAAATATAATTGTCTCTATTTAATAAAAAAAATCAGAATCATGAGATAGGTTATATATACCAAGTGCGAGAATGGGGCCAATGGGCTTAACTTCAACAAACGAGTCATTATGTTGGGCTTCAGGGTGAGCAAACGCCCTACTAATCAAAACGTATTACTATTATAACACGTAAAACTATATATATATATATACAAAATTTCGAATCTAAATAAATTTAAATGAGAACCAAAGCATGAAAGTAATGACAAATAATTGATGTTGTTCTATACAAATATTATATGCAATTTGGTCCAAAATATTAAAAAAAGCGGGGAAAATCATATAATCAAAAAGTAGAAATGTTGTATAAATCTACAAAATTCTATACCTTATTTATTGGTATATGACACTACTGGCAGAAACTAAATATGAATATGTAATGGGGAAAATGCATATATCCTGAGACAAATAAAATGAATCAACGATTTGATCCATAAATCCAACCTTTTCAGCTACCATCTATTCGAACCTGCATCGTCGTACTCGGTTTATGTATAAACATATTACCCGATTACCTCCTGGTTATAACTTATCTACGATCCTCCTTTTCAGCTACCATCTATTCGAACCTGCATCGTCGTACTCGGTTTATGTATAAACATATTACCCGATTACCTCCTGGTTATAACTTATCTGCGATCCTCCCTAGAGCGTCTGCAAGCTTATTAAGAACGGCGACTAAGTTATCGCCGTGGTCTTTCCTTTGCTCCCTATCCTGTTGGAAGTTGATGTTCTGAGCTTCGAATTGAGCAACCAGCATTTTACCATTCTTTTCCAAGACATCTATCAAGTGGTACTGTGGACTGCTGCTCGTTTCCTCGTCTCCGTCGTTCGCCATCCGTTTCCTCTTCCTCGCGTCTTGAGAGGCAGAACCGAGCTCAGGATTCGAGGTTGGATGTTTCTCCTTTGTTGTACCTGCATGTTCACGTCTTTATTATTTGAACATGGCATGCATTGCTATACAGGACCAAGCTAATTCTACTGTCTGTTCCCCTTCAAGTACAGAGACATTTAAAACCGAAAATCAGACCGATTGAATCGAGACATCGCGTATAATGAGTTTTAGTCTCAATCATGGCAATCGTTTAGTTACTAATTGAGCCTGAATTAAGAAAAAAGGGGACTCTAACAGAAAATCATCAAAGTGATTACTTGTCATAAGAAAGGATTCATTCATTTACAAGAATCAGTTAAATGAGACAAAACATTTTAGAAAACAAACATCAGAATACCAGAATAGAACAATAATACCTGTTGTTAAAAACAAAGACAAAGCATTAAAATAAAAGTTGTTGTCCAGACTTTTTTTTGAATAATTTGTGTACAACACTTGAATACGAAGATACGACCTTTGAGACTCTATTTACATGGAAAATCTTAGAAAATTTTATCACTACTCATACTGGATATATCCGTATCCTACGCTCAAACCAGATCCGAATAACGTGGCAGTAGAGCACAAGAACCGGGATAGGAAAAATCAAATATTACCTTGACTCTTATTCCCTGGAGTAGCTGTCTGTTGCTGTGGCTGGTACTGCTGCTCTGTGAGCATAAAAGGTTTTCAAAACAAAACAAAACAACTATAAGCATTTAATGGATCAATGATAACCCTTTTCCTCATTTTTTGTGAAAGATCCAAAGAAAATGAACATGCACCAACCCCGTCACCCTATTTTACTCCTAAGATTCCTATATCCGATAATCATATTGAGTCGACTGTTCTGGAATCAAACCGAGTCGTACTCAAACTGACATAAAACTCCTTATTACCCGATCCAACGGAAGTCGGAGAACTGTTTCGACTGAACCACGAGTGGAGTGATAAAACATTTGAACTAAATTTTTAGTTGACATTTATCTCGGATCGATTCTATTCATGAACAACCCAAACCTTTCTCTTATAATAATTAAAGATTCCTGTATATAGAAAAGGCTAAAGAGTTGCCAACAGTGCTCAAACACCTCCATTAAAGCAAAACATTTTCTATTAAAGAAAACCCATTAGAATTTAGAATTCCAATCAAATTATCATATAATATAAGAAACAAAAGCAAACAGAATTAACCAATGATTCAAATGTTAATTACTAATTAACAATTGCTAGTGATCAGTACTAGTAATAGTCTGTAGTACGAGAATTTGATTACCTGAAATAGGGATAGGAGCTGGAACAGCCTTTACGGGGTTGGAGGCAACCGCCGGCTCCACCTTTTCCGGGCTCCCACCACCGTCATCCTGCTCAAAGTCCGAAAACAGCCCATCCTCAGCTGCCGCGCTGCGTCCGCTATCAAAAACTGTCTCAGCATCCTCCGCCACGTCCTGCGCCGCGGGAGTAGGAGTCAAAGACAAAGCTAAAGCCGGAGACATGACCGAGGAAGGGATTTCGGCGACGGTGGCGGCTCCGTCGAGGATATCGTAAACTTCCTTATCGAAGAACCCCGGCAACTTCCGCTCCCTCCTCAAATCGTTCCTCATGACCCAGAACGACTCGCTCTCTTCCCTTGTGTTAGTCTCCCATTCCTTGATCTTCTTGAAATCCCCCGCCAAATTACTCCACCTCTTCCGGCACTGGACCGGCCCCCGGTTCACGCCGTGCCGCTTGCAGTACGAGGAAACCGAAGCCCACTTCGGCTCCACTTGACACGACCCGAAAGCCAGACCGGCAGCCCGTCCACGCCTGACCCGATTCTCCGCCACTCTCTTCCCCTGTATCAGCACGAGAATCTCCTGCCTCGTCCATCGAGGCAGCCTCGGCGTCTTGCTGACGTCATCGCCGCAATCAGCTGACATCGGGCGTCGTTCAACGCTGTTAGCGGCGTTGACGGCGTCTCCCTGGCCGTCAACGGAGTCCGTAGTCGCAGCCAAGCTTAACTGCTCCGAGGCCATAAAAATCGAAAGGAAGAATTGATAACTTATTTTCTTTTTAAAAATTAAAAAAAAAAACGCACGTGACAGTGAGAGTTAACTAGTAACGGAGTTTTTATTTAGAGAAAAGTCCGTTACGCCGTTTACAGGTGAGAATCAGAGAGAAAAGGAAGAAAGAAAGGAGAAGCAAATGGGAGGGCTTTTGGCGAGTGAGAGAGAGAGTTGTTTAATTGTTTTTAATCATTTTCTTTATAAAATATTTTGGTGATATTGACCATTTAACCCTAATCAAGCCTTAATTAGAATTAATTAATAAGGGGTAATAGGTGTAATTGTATTCTAATTTATTAAAATAAGATTTTATTTATCAATTGTTGAGAAGGTTAATACACTACACATCAGTTCATAGATTTAGTCTCTATATTATAATTTGATTATTTCTAGTCATTTTATTTTATCGTATTTTAATGCTCGATTCCACTAAATTTGTTGACATTAATTATTTATTTTTAAAATATGTGATGATTTAACACATATACCTTAACCATCGAACAAATATAAATTTCATTTTTTCTTATCAACTATAAAATTTTATCTTTTTGGAAAGTATTTGATGTATTAACGGTGAATTTTTTTCACAAGCATGCATATTTAAATTTTAAAATCTAAATCTTTAACTCTTAAACTCTAAATTTTAAATTAAATTTCTAGCCCCTAAAATAAACATATTTGTGTAAATTGAAATTTACCCTTAACAGGTAGAAACTTGTAAAATTCTAAAAAATATATGTTCTTCTGATATCACCAATAAGGACTCTATAGGGTTAGTAAGGTAGCGGCCAGAGACGAAACTATATGTAGTGTGGGTGGGGCTGTTACCCCTCCCAAAATTTTGGAATAATTCTATTTTATGTCCTTTTTAGTTTAAATATTATTTAAATAAGTCATTTGCCCATCCTAATTTTTAGATTTAAAGGCTCAATAGATTCTTGCCCCTCTTAATGTTAGATCTTAGCTCCGTCCCTGGTTGCGGCCTTGTGATTTTGTGCATTCAAAGTTCGAATTTCGTTATGTGTAAATCATATATGGAAAATGTTTATATTTACATTAGAGTTTAGACTTAAATCTTGTCGCACATGGATTTTTCTAGAGTTATAATGGTATACGTTATGTCTGATTTGTAATTTGTAATGTATATTTCATACTTGTACTTATTCAGATATAAAAAAAAAACATATTTTTTATTAAATAAAGAGATATTATATCGAAATTTAAATTTATACAAAATGGGCACATGTTTGTCACATGATTTTCTAAAATAAATCGATGGAATTAATTTAAAAAAAGCTAACCTCAAAACTGACAACATACTAAATACGTGAAAAACACGTAGTAGAAGGACTTTTACATGATTAAACCAATTCTATAAAATTGGGGGAATAAATAGTAAAAGGTTATTTTCAAAGGTTGTGTATGGACAACAAAATCTTGAAGGGGCACTCTCATATCTTCGTAAGAAAGAAGGGAGACCTCAGCCTCTACTATAAGGTCACTTTCTTAAGCGTAAAATATGGCATTAAACGCGGTTTTTGGGCCACCTTAACCCTTAACCTTAGTACTCCTTCACTTCTCATCTCTTTTTCGTGCCTATCATTCGTGGATTATGCCCCCCTCAACTTTGGTCAAAACACCAAAAACATCTCATCTTATTTTAATTCTTTCGTGCTGAGGTCTCAGTTTAATGATAACGCGAAGTTATGGACGATTAGTTGATCTAGTAGGATAAAACACTAAATCCTTTAAGTAAAATTAGATGTTCGAATTTTAACGTTGTGAATAGAACAAATTAGGTTAGAAGTGTCGCCCCCGTAACGGGCCTCTACAGTAGCCAATATATATTAGTCAATCAATAGGTTGGATACCAGTATTTAAACCAAAAAATGATAATGAGAAGTTCTTTGAAATTTTGTGTTTTGGATTCAAATCCAAAATTATGAACCTCAGTTCGGTTAATATCGTTGTTGTTATAGTGTGTTACAAGTACAATGAATTTAAACGTACTTAAATGCACATTAAATATGAATCAAATAAAAAATTTAGAAAATTATGAGTGATTTAATTATTGTATCGAGAAAAAATATGTGATTTTGACAAATAAATGTGATAATTGGTTTTGATTGTAGTTTTTCAAACTGCAATAACATTGAATTTGATTATTAGATGAATTTAATTAATATTTAGTCAGATTTAGTTTTACTTAGTGTATAAAGTCAAAGTTTGATTATATCAATAAAATTTGTTACATGCGAAGGAGAGGGAAGGGTTCTTAAAGGCCGAATTTAAGTCTTAATATCAATTAAGATTAAAGTAATATTTTTTATTGTTATATTACAGATTTTTTCAGCGATATGTATATTATTTATTGGGTTTAATGGCATTTTTTGTCCTCAATTTTTTTTAAAAAAATCATTTAATCCTTAATTTTTTTTCATTTTTATGGTCTTTGAAGTTCTAGTTTTTTTTTTCGAATTGAACAACTAATAGAAAAATTATTGGACTCCTTAAGTTGACGTCATTTTTGGTCAATGAAGACGTTAATTATTGTCCTTGAGAAAAAATTTAAAATATTTAGTAATAATAAACATATTTAAAAATGTAAATATATATTTAAATTATTGCAGATTTGTAAAAATGGGAAAATATAAAAAAATAATGTATATTAAAAATTCATTATTTTTACCAACGGGTTGGTCCAAGTGGTAAGCAGCTTGATATCGCTTAAGCAAGTTTCAAGTTCAAGTCCTTGTGTATGCAGAAAATTCTAGCTGGGAAACTCTCCCACCAAGTGTTAAAAGAGACAAAAAATTTAAGGACTAAATTGAATTTTTTAAAAAGAATTGAAGAGTTAATTTTTTTAGTTCGAAGGTAAAAAATGTAATCAAACCTCTTTATTATTATTTAGAGAAATGGTAAACGGTGAGATTTTTTTTAATATGATGATGCTATTACAAGGTAGTATTTGTTTAATTTTCTTAGCCCTTTAATAACACATACGTAAACAGTGAGATTTGAATACTTAAATTCTTTGTTTTATCTGAATATTATGAATCAAATGTAAAATTTTATTGATTATTTCACATATTGCTACTTATTTAGTATGAATTTTTTTAACAAATTTTCTCTAAGAGAGGCGCAGAAAATTTTACTCCTAATGGGTTGAAAATTATTCTTTCACATATATGAATGAAATTATATTTTTTTAAATATATAAATATATTATTTTTTTACTAATTTGCATGACCATATATAGAGTATTTTTTTTTATTTTCTAATGATAAGGGCACTCTATTGTGTCCTACCACCAAAGCAAAAAATAAAATAAAATAAAATTGATATGGACAATCGCCTTTTCTTTTTCTCCACTCTTGCATAATTCCGCCCTAATCTTCTCACTTAATGGCTAATCTTAATTGATGCCCCCTCCGTCAAATCCACTTTTTCTTTTGATTTTTTTCCTTATTATGTTGTTTGGTGGTGTATGAAAAATAAATATTTACTTATATGATTTATATTTATTACATTATTTTTAAATCCGTATTATATACGAAAAATATAAATAATTATAGATCCATTAAATAGTCGAGTGACTAAAGATATTAATGTTACTTCATCTTGTATGGATTTAAATCCTGATATTTACCTTAAAAATGCAATATCTCTTTACTTAATCAAGAAAAATATAAATAATTAAAATTACAAGAGAAGAAATTATACAATAAGCCATGTGTGGTCTTTATATTTGATTTATATATTGACAATACATTAAGTATAAATTATTATTTATATTTGATTTTTTAACTCACCGACTTTTAAATAATCTCTCTCTAATCAAAATCGTTATAGTCCTTAAGTTGTAATCAAGAGACATTTAATTTTTTATAAATTAATTTCTGTAAAAAAGAATAAAAAAAAAGGAGAGGCTTACAAACAAAGAAGGATTTTGGAAGCTCATGTCCATGACCATTAGGAAAGGTGACTTTAGATTAGATTAGAGGGGTTAGTACCATGTCACATTCTATATGTGAATGTCATACAAATTGGGGTGGGGACCAAATTGGCCCAAAATTTGGGTGCTCTTACAAGATAAGGAGGGGTTATTTTTATCTTAGTTTTAAAATTTATAGGATACATTTAATGAATATAAAATTCAGAGTGACAATTTAATTCTCGATCTCTTCTTAAAGTATGAGAAACTTTTACTTATTATTTAACCTAAACTTATGATTTATTTGGTCTTATTTTAATTATAAAAAATTATAAACTTATATTCTTATAATTAACATAAAAAAGAAATAAATATATGTATTTATGAATTATTCCACTTTTTGCCTAATTTTGCTACCCTTTCTAGTAAAGTTTTTAGGGGCCAAGAATCTGAACATAGTTCACTTATGGTTTAACAATGTGAGATTCGAATTTGGGTACTCAAAGTCTTAAGACTGAATATTTACAAAAGAGTTTGAGTTGGTCACGTTGTAAGGCATTAATAAATTTATGAACTTAATTAAACGTGACAAACTTGATCTCTTGCCAATTTAGTTGTTTAGTTTTCTACTTGAAAACAATGTGTAATTAACATCCATCAATTTTCCTATATGCAATTAAGGGTCATTTCATTTTGTTTACGTTTAAAACTTTTTTAACAGAAGGTTAAGATGTTATGTTCAATAGCAAGAAGGGTTGGTGTGATTTGTACCTATAATAAGTCATCGTAATCGAATTCGAGACTTATTGTTAGCTCTCTCTAAAGTTTGTAACATAATTCAAATATCGAAGTTGTTTACCAACAATCAATTTGCCTAGTAGAATGAGACATTATATCAATTAAGTTAGATCAAGGATTTAAATCCCGACGTTATGAATGAAGCAAATTGGGTTTAGATGATCACCTCCATAATGAGCTTTTGTAGTATTCGATAAAAAAATAATCAACTAATGAGTTGTATACCGATAATTATCCTAGAAAATATCAAAGTTGTTTACGCAATTCAATTTAAAAAGGATAGGGTTCAATAGCAATGAAGGTTAGGTGAGATTTGTAGCTATAATAAGTTACCATAATCAAATTAAAAAAATCATGGTAAAATTCACTATAAACTGTGGTAAAATCATAATAACTGTCTTTTTTAATAATTTTAAGAAATAAAAGTAAAAAAACAAAACATTAGTCACCATTTTAACCTCACTTGTAAAAAAATATATATTTTTATTAATACTAAACTTTGTTATAAATTATCAATGAAGAAGGTGATGACTCGTAATTAAGAATGAAGTCAAGTGCATCAAAAAATGTATTGAAGAATTTTATGTAATTTTTTTTATTATCTACTTTCTTTTAAATGTTGCGTAAAAAATTATACAATCTTACATATTTACTATTTAAAAGTTAAAATAAAAATCACTAGCCCTAAAACTTAAATTTCAAAACTTTAAATTATAACCATAAAGCCTAAATTATAAGTCATGTGAACTAAATTCATAACCCTTAAAATAAAAAGAATTATGTGAATTACACAACATATGTATTAAATAATTTTCCATATTTCTATTTCAACGAGGTTAATTATGTTAATTTCATGCATGTGTTTGATTTTCATTGTCGGATATCCTTAAACTTTGATGATTTTCACGTTATCATTTTTATTTGTTTTTATTAGATTTCATTGTATTTGTGGGACAGCAATCAACGTGCAAATCTTCCCTTAAAACATTAGAATTATCCTCTAATTATAGTTTTTAATACTAAAAAGCAGTTGATGGGTCAGTTATGTTTTTAGTAATTCATAGAAATATGTGTAACTTTAATAATAAAACTTATTATTATTATTATTATTATTATTATTATTATTATTTGACAAAAGTTCAGAAGTCATCATTTATCTTATTTAATTATTATATAAAATTAAATAAATTGTTCATATATATATTTAAAATTAAATTCTAGTGATTGCATGTCAAATAATTATCTTAAAACTTAAAAAAAAAAAGTTCAATTTTTAGGATTTGATTGACTGATGAATTTAATCGGTTACGAAATTCAAAGTTGATTTGGTTGCTGCAATGAATAGCCATCTTAACAATAAAATCAAATAAACTCCAGATTTTATGGAAATTGGCAAATATAAAGAACAGAAAATCTTTTTACTTTATTTTGGTAATTAATTAAAATTAATTAATATTGTGTAATTATTAATTTTGCTTTTTTACCGTTTAAAATTCAAAGTTTTATATGGGAGATTCGGATAATATTTAATTTATGAATTAATATCTAATGCATTATTGTATATTAATATCAAATGATAATATGTCACAAAATGTTAATTTAAATGAGTTTAATTTTGAGAGCAAGTATATTTGGCCGGTTGGCCAAACTGCTCATCTTTGTTCCATTATATTCTCTTAGGTCACGAGTTCTAGACCCACTAGAAGCACTCCCCTTCGTTCTCCTAGAGTCTTTCATTCCCTCCCCTCTCTGTAGGATTATGATTAGATTTAGGATTTGTTAAAAAATGAGTTTAATTTTGAACCTAACAAGTGGTCCCAGTAGAAAAACGGATGATGTTCATCCTAGGAGACCCAGGTTCAAATTTGAAAGGCTTGTAACACGCTCGAATCGATCTTCGATAACCGTCAAGAGGGTTGTATTTGATGCTTGGTTGAATTGGCTAAAACCGATAAAAATGGTAGACAATGAACACAAGGATTTTAGAGTGGTTCGACTTTCTAACCAAAACATACATCCACTACCTTAGCACACCACTAAGGATTTCCCAATTCGCTATTGAATTATCCCCCTTTTCAAGGCTTAGAAGGCAACATTTACAACCCTGTCTTTTTCCTTGGCTAAGATAGAACCAATTCTAGTTTTTTGTCTAAGACTAAACTAGAACCTCTCATTTTACAAGGGATAAGAAGTAAACAAATTACCTCACAAAGGTGGGTGTTTACAAAGATTAAGCTCACTAGAAAGAGTATAAATGATTTACAATGAAGTACTCTCTAAAATATGTACAAGAGAAATGAAGAAATTTGCTTTGGACTCAAATTCTCTTGATCATCATGCTTGGATGGTTTCTCTCTACTTCTTCTTCAAGTGTCTTTGGCTTGTATTTATAGTGTGGAATGAAAAACTAGCCATTGGAAAACTAGCCGTTAGGGACTTTTAAATTACTTGAAAAATATATGTTTGAGTCAAAAATACTTTTAAAAGCTTTCAAACATATTTTTCAAATTAAATGGACTTTAAAATGTTTTTGCAATATTTGTTCAAGTCCAAAAATATTTTTCACTTTGTTATATCAAAATAAATATCTCAACAATCTTCCCATTTTTGATATAACGGAAATATTTGAAAAATTATTTTTGAGATTGCTCCCCCTTATGAAAATAATTTTAGAAAAAGAGAATATTTGTGAAAAATGTTTAAGAATCTCCTTTTTTTTTCTTTTTGAAATTGAATTTTTCAAACCTATCCCCCCCTTTTGTTATATCAAAAATAATTTCAAAACAAAGTTTGAAATCTCATTAAGTTCAAAAACCAAATGTTGAAAAATTGAAGTACCAATTAATAAACATACCAATTGTTGGTGTAAAATAAAATTGGAGATAAGATATTTTTTTTAAATCAAAAGCCCCCTTAAACAAAGCATTCCATTTTAATAAATTTAGCTCAAATGCTTGACACTTAAAAGACATTGAATTTCAAGATAAAATCAAATTAAGAGCATATGAAATTCATTTTATCCAAGACTTTAAAAATAAAAGAATAGATAACCAAATAAATAAAGAATTAGCATAAAGGTTACCTATCTTCTTCATTTGAGTGACTAGAGCATTTTCATATCTTTGCTTTGCTTGCCATTGCTCCAAACACACCTACAAAAGACATTTGCTTGATTTTTGGTATGCAAATTGCTTTGGATCCATGTACATTACTCACAAAATCTTTAGTTCTCTTAGGAACCCATACTTGTCTAATCCTATAAGTTTTTCTTTTCTTTATAGGACAAGTATGCAAAGAATGACCATGATAATGGCAATGTGAGCAATTTGCCATTATGTGACAAGATGGATTATTTGAAATAATTTATTTTTCTCTTGTTAAGCTTTCAAGTTTAACTTTTAAATCAATATTTTCTTTTTCTAAAACTTCATTGCTTGTTTTTGAAAACTCTAAATCATTTTTCAAGGTTTCATTTTGGTTTTCAAAATCCAATTTTGTTTTCAAAAGAAAATCATTTTCAAATTCAAGTTTAGAAATCATCTTCTTAAATTTGGAATTCATGGTTTCAAATTCCAAAAATAATTCATCGAAAGCATCTTGTAACTCGTCAAATGTGTATGAATTAAAATCGTTTGAGTTAGAAGATACCTTAGGCTCATCGAGAGCTACAACACTATCCACCTTGGGTGATTGGAGGAGGTTAGCAAAAGATGAAACACCATCTTTCTTCTTTTATTTGCCATAAAGTTTCTCAAGCTTCTCCCACATATCTTTGGCATTTTTGCATGTGGAGACCTTCTTGGAAACATCTTCATTGAGGCCACAAAGAAGGATGTGCATCACCTTTGTGTTTAGCTTTGCCTTCGTGTCGTTTGCACTCATTTGCTTCTTCTTCTTCTTAAGAGCTTCCAAGTAGCCATCTTCAATAATGTCCCAAACCTCAAAATCATGAGATTTGATGTAGTGTTTCATGATATTTCTCCATTGGAAGTATGTTTCTCCTTTGAAGAGCGGAGGACGCGAGATAGAGCAGCCTTCTTCAAATATTGCCATTTTCTTAAACGGTGGACTTCGAGCAAATGATCTTTACTCCCGGATGTTAGTCCTTCGATGGAGACAAGGCTCTAATACCAATTGAAAGGCTTGTAACACGCTTGATTCGATCTTCAATAACCGTCAAGAGGGTTGTATTTGATGCTTGGTTAAATTGGCTAAAATCGATAAAAATGGTAGACAATGAACACAAGGATTTTAAAGTGGTTCAGCTTTCTAACCAAAGCCTACATCCACTACCTTAGCACACCACTAAGAATTTCCCAATTCACTATTGAATTCTTCCCCTTTTCAAGGCTTAGGAGGCAACCTTTAACCATATCTTTTTCCTTGGCTAAGATAGAACCAACTCTAGTTTTTGTCTAAGACTAAACTAGAACCTCTCATTTTACAAGGGATAAGAAGTAAACAAATTACCTCACAAAGGTGGGTGTTTACAAAGATTAAGCTCACTAGAAAGAGTATAAATGATTTACAATGAAGCACTCTCTAAAATATGTACAAGAGAAATGAAGAAATTTGCTTTGGACTCAAATTCTCTTGATCATCACGCTTGGATGGTTTCTCTCTACTTCTTCTTCAAGTGTATTTGGCTCGTATTTATAGTGTGGAATGAAAAATTAGCCGTTAAAAACTAGCTGTCGGAGACTTTTAAATTACTTGAAAATATATTTTTGAGTCAAAAACACTTTTAAAAGCTTTCAAACATATTTTTCAAATTAAATGGACTTTAAATTGTTTTTTCAATATTTGTTCAAGTCCAAAAATATTTTCACTTTGTTATATCAAAATAAATATCTCAACAAAATCGCTTTGTCTGCAAGGTATGTACATTGTCAAATGGTTAAGAATATGTATGACCAGATACTACCTTATAATCGCCTTAAAGCTATTAAAAATGAGCTTAATTTTAAAATTTTATAATACTTGTCATCATCATTTAATTTATTGACGATACATTGTATTATACACCGTTAATACATCAAATATGAATCATTAATTTTTTTCAAAACTCAACTAGAGTAACTTCATTCTAAATTTATTTTGATGAGCTAGTTATTTAGTTTTCTCTTGTTGCCCTCCCGGTTCTCAAGGACTTTACTTTGAATAATCCAGATTGACTCGCGTCGCACACCTGACTTTGGTAGATGAATAACCCGATTTTCATCTAGTTCTTTAGTCAAATTCTTGTAACGATTGATTGTTACTGAAATTCCTTGTATATTTAGTTAAATGACGTCCACAAATTTTGAATTTGGATATTAAATAGACATACATGATCCTAAAAATAATTTTGGGAAAGAAGTTTAAACTTCAAATGTGAATGTTGAAAGCAAGATTATAATAAGGGCTATAAGAACAAAGAATTTAAGACCTATTTTAGAAGAAAAAAATATTAGCATAATTACAATTCTTGCCTGTGGTTAATGAAACTTGGTTTATATTAATATTAATTATAATTTGCACTTCAATTTGGATTATGTATAGGTTCAAGATGGTTAGGTTTTGAATTGACCATTTATCGAATCATTTGCTCATTTTTGCAAGAATCAATATTACATTGTAGAAATTTTAAGTTTCGTCCAAAACTAACATATTTTACCTTAGACTTGTTCAACCGTCGGGTTTTTTCTTTGCCTTTATTAATCCAGCCCGACATGCGTTGCATGTCTGATTTTGGTGGGTGAGTCTTCTAGCAAGGATTTTTTGCATGCACAAAATACTTAAACGATATCAAATTACTTACCACTTAGACCAACCTCATTAGTGTTCAACCATCAGTTTAATAACTTTTAGATGTGTTTATGAGTTAGGTCACGTTGAATTGTTATTCGAAATTCTTTAATATCTTCATCCAAACTCATTCAGGTCAGCAAGAATAAAATTTTTACAATTTAAAAATGATAAAGTCTTCTATCTCTTATAATGGTTAAATTATAGTTTTGGTTCATTTATTATGCTCAAATTCGAGATTAAATCCCTATACTTTATGATCGGGTTCTTTTTATTTTTATAACATCATTAGTTAATCTGAATAATTAATATAATCGACTATTTCGATTTATAAAGCTGGCATGAAATCTTTTTTGAAAATAATCTTTCTTTTATTTTTATATACGAAAACACTTCCTAACTCATTATATTGACATATATTTTTCATGTTTGAAAATGACATTTTTAAGAAAATTCATGTCGATGTTTTAACTAAAATAGTTAACGGCTTGGATTAACTCATATCATTATAAAAATAAAGGACCAATTATCTCTAATTTGATCACATTGTAGGGATCAGATTCATAGTTTGACCTTTTTAATCAAAATTTGGCCTTTTATATATAAAGATCAGCCTATACATTTTGGGAGTTAAAACGTGGTCATGAAAAATATTTGGAGTCAAAAGAAATTCCCAATAAACTTTATGGAAAGTGGCAGTTTTGAGCAAGTGTACCATTCATGTACCCATTAGAATAATAGATAAAAGCTACAAAATTGAACCAGATGTAACTTTGAATGCTCCCTCTTTTACATATACATGAATGTGGTTTTTATTATTTTAAAAATTTATTTAGAACTCCTAGATATGATAGTATATATAATTTTGCTAAATGTTTTTTTATGTAATAGTTTTGCTAAATGTTCATTTATACTATAATAACGATAATGATTGAGTTTTTTTTTTTTTTTTTGAATTGAAGAGATGATCGAACCTAAAAGCTACGGACGTGCAATGGTATAGTAAGGAGGGCCATATACATCACGATCCAGCAGGGCCTGAATAAACTCAGGAGCAGCATCGAAGACCGAGAGCTGATAATTTTGCGACGGCTCCAGTTTGGACATACCATCCGTCACCATGTTACATTCAAGTGAGATCTAAATGAACTCAGTATACCATGCATGTGCACAAAGCAAAGAGATGGCACGAACAAGAGGCAAAGAGCTCACAGAGGCCGAAGCATCAAGGAGAATCGAACAGCCTGGGCATAATCTGACTGAACCTACAGGCGATCAATACCCTGCATCCAAGCAACCTGGAGACCAACGAAAATTCTCCATAGTTCCGCCTGCACAGAGGTAGCAATTCCAACTGATTTGTGATACCCAACAACTCATTCACTTGCAGGATCACAGATAGATCCTCCAATGGAACCAAACCCTGACTAAAAAGAGACATTCGCGTATGAATTAAGGCAGAACCACCCATGGGGAGACGATTGCCACGAAACAAGTTTTAAAATTAAAAAGATTTCTACGATACATGTAAGTTGCAGATATAATTGAGATACTCATATTTTATTAATTTTAGTCATTGTACTTTTTAAATTTTAAAATTTTATTTCTGAATTAAATAATAATATGACTAAATTACAATAATTGAAAATGATCAAATTGAAAAACGTCAACTTATCCTACCGTTTTTCTATTTTTAAACAATTGTAATATGTAATTATTTAATTGAGGTTCTTCCAAGGATGCTGTTGAAAAAATACCTTGATATATAATATACACACACATACATGTATGTAAGTATGTATGTAAATGTAAGCAAAGTTTTATTCTTTGAATTATGTCCATGTTGTGTAACCATGACTCATAATTTTTTATTGGTACTTTTTTAATATATATATATATATATATATATATATATATATGCGCCCAAAAATGCCATCACTTCCTTTTAGGAATAATATTTTAAATTATAATTAATTGCACCACATGTTCATAAACTATGACACTCATTTTAAATTGGTCCCTAAAATTTAAAGCATTCCAATTTTATCCTCAAACTATGACCTTTATTTTAAATTGATCCCAAACTTTTGAGCATTCCAGTTTCATCCTTAAACTTTGACTCTCATTCTAAATTGGTCCTCAAACTTTTTGAACGTTCTAATTTCATCCCTAAATTATCAATATATGCTAATCATATCTTTTGGTTAATAAAATCGTTACAAAAATTGTTAATTGTCATGAAACACTTATGTGTATTATGTAATAATATGATGTGATATAAACGATAATTTGAGGATGAAATTAGAACATTCAAAAAGTTTGAGGATCAATTTAGAATGAGAATTATAGTTTGAGGATGAAATTGGAATGCTCAAAAGTTTGGGGACCAATTTAGAATGGAGGTCATAGTTTGAGGATGAAATTGAAATATTTTAAAGTTTAGGGACCAATGTAAAATGAGGGTCATAGTTTGGGAACGTGTGGTGCAATTAACTCTTTAAATTATTTAAGTGAAATTTTGAACCACCACTTCATCTTTTTAATTTGGGTAAACTACACCAGTAGTCACCGAACTATGGTTTCTTTCTTATTTTGGTCACCGAACTATTTTTTTGACAAAAACATCACTAACGTTATGTTTCCTTCCCTACAAAGGGCAGGATGATTGCGTGGGGGTGTTCTTTTGACCCTGTTTGTGTTTTGTGTGGCATGGGGGTTGAAACGAGGGATCATCTCTTTGCTGAGTGTCCTTATTTTGGACAGACTTGGGAGATGGTACTGCAGCATTGTGAGCTTCCAGCGTTGGTCTGTAGCTGGTTGGAAATCCTAAATTGGTTGCAGCAGCATGGCAAGGGTAAAGGCCTTGGATCAGTCATTATTCGTTTAGCATGGAATTGCTTGAATTACCGGGTATGGCAGGAGAGGAATGGTAGGATTCATGGGAGATTGACTCAGGATACTAATTCTATGTTTATACGGGTTAAAAATGAAGTCCATATGAGATTAGTGGGATATATCAGGGTTAGAAACTGCTCTATTACTTTGTTGGATAGATGGGGTCTGATGTAATTAGCTTTTTCTGTTGTTTGTAGGTTTGGTTCAGTTTTTTGGTGTTTGTATTGTGGTTTCTTTTGGATGAATAAATTCAACATTTATCCAAAAAAACGTTATGTTTCTTTCCTATTTTGGTCACCGAACTATTTTTTTGGCAAAAACATAACTGACGTTATGTTTCATTCCTATTTTGGTCACCGGTTGTTATTTTATTTTTTTATTTTCCATGTCATTTCTTCTCTCTCCTCGTAAGCAATATATGTTATTTTATAATATTTTTATTTAAACTAACAGGATGGTGACACGTGTAACTGCCTATTAGTCGAATCTCTCTGGCTGTATAAGGGGCTTGATTTTTCATTCTTTTTATTCCATTAATAGACAGTGACACATGTCACCATCCTGTTAGTTTGAATAAAAATATTATAAAATAACATATATTGCTTACTAGTAGAGAGAATAAATGACATGGAAAAGTAAAAAAATAAAGTAAAATTCCACGTCAGAAAAACCGTTAAGTTTTTAACAGCCGGTGACCAAAATAGGAATGAAACATAACGTTAGTGATGTTTTTGCCATAAAATAGTTTGGTGACCAAAACAGGAAGAAAACAGAACGTTAGTGATGTTTATGCCAAAAAATAGTTTGGTGACCAAAATAGGAAAGAAACCATAGTTCGGGGACTACTGATGTAGTTTACCCTTTTAATTAAAAGAGCTCGTACACATATATTTATATAGAACACTTTCTTCCTAGGAGAGAGGAAGAGAAATTTTATTCCTATGAGTCTTGAACTCATAACCTAGGAGAAGGGAATGATATCAATTGAGAGCTTCAACTACTTGCTCTAGGAAAGGAAAGAGAGAATTTACACGGTATATTTTTTCACACAACCCTTCATATCTAAACTAAAAAAAATCTAAAACATAAATCTCTAACCTTAACACCTTAATTCCTAAACTCTAAACCATGAGCCATAAAACCTAAATTCTAACAATAACTCCTAAATTTTACACACTACAACCTAATCCTAAACCTCTTAGCCCTAAAATTAAAAATCTCCTAATTTATAACAAGCTTGTGTATCAAAATATTTTTCATTTATATATAGGAGAATATTTTTTTGCTTGGCAAATATGATTTATTACGAGGAAATCATACAAAACAAAAACAAGTTGATTGCCTCTTTAAAACCCCCTAAACCTAATTAGAGGAAAAGAGTATTAACCCAACAAGCCAAAGAACGGACAAACACAAATCTAAACAAAACAAGCAAAGAACCACAACACCAAACATAAAACAACACGACACACATGCACGCCACAAGCATCAAATTTTTGGTAGGATTCACTTTCACAATGTAAAAATTTATTTTGGACCATTAGAAAAGTGTAAACTTATGATTCAAATTATCCACTTCTCATTTTTCCTTAAAAATATTTTTGTTTTCTATTTTTAATTTCAATAATTAAATTTACACTTATCCAATAATCTAAAATTAGTGTAAAAGTTAAAAAAAGTGTACATTATATAACTAGATTCTATCTCTTAAATTTCACAAGAAAATGATGATTCTACAATAAACAAACGTTACCACTAATCATGTGTACCGTAATGCATCACTAACTATTTTAATTACTTATAAAATTATAGGGACTGAAAGAGTTATTATCTGTTTTTTCAGAATAAAAACTAAAAAAATAATTTTTATATTACCTTTTTATATTTTTTTAATTCAAAAAATAATAAATTTTTTTAGTATAATAATTACTACATCTACTTTAGTTTAAATTTTATTAGAAAAAATTATTAAATAAGAATATTTTTTATCTAACATATAACCTAAATATCTTCATCTTCCCTAGCTAAAAAAAAACTTAACCGTCACCATCGTTTTTGCCGCCGCCATCTCTGCTGCTGACGATTTAACCCCTGCCGACGGGGATGAAAATGGTGGCTGAGATTTTTGTTTTCTGTTTTGAAACCGTGAATAGGAGAAGAGTAGGGGAAGTTTTCTTTCCTTTTGCTTTTCAAATTAAAAACGGATGAAATAAAATGAGTTTTGGTTTTCTTTATTTTGCTTAAATTCGTGGATTGGTGCATTGTTTTTTTATAGGTTTAATCGTGCAATGGCCGTTCCTTTTTTACATTATCGCGACGTCGGTAGGGGCTAAATCGCCGGCTGCAGAAGCGACAACGGCGGCTAGAATATTTTTAGTTAGGGAAGATAAAGATAGTTAGGTTATATGTATAATAAAAATTATACATATTTAATAATTTTTCTAATAAAGTTTACATTAAATTAGATGTAGTAATTATTATAGTCATAAAACTTTATTATTTTTTGAAAAGTAATATAAAAATTATTTTTTAAAATTTTATTCTAAAATGATATAATAACATTTCGATTCTTATAATTTTAAAAGTAATTAAAATAATTAGTAGTACATTGCAGTACACATAATTAGCGGTACATAATAGGATAATTCTACAGTAAATGTTATGTATGTCAATGTACGACTATTCATATGTACCGCAATATATTATTAACTGTTTTAATTAGTTTTGAAATCCTAGAGACCGAAAGTGTTATTATCTCCTTTTAGAATAAAATCTTAAAAAATAAATTTTATATTACTTTTTTTAGATTTTCTTTTATTTTTAATTCAAAAAATAAATAAACTTTTATTACTATAATAATTCCTACATTCACTCTAATTTAAGGGTAAAGTTCATAAATGGTCACTAAATTTTGATCAATTATTCAATTTGATAATCAAACTTCCAATTGCTTCAATGTTACCATTAAATTTTTAGTTTTGTTTCAATTTGGCCACTGGCCCATTAACGACCGTTAAAAGAGTAATGTGACTGTTAAAATATTTTATATAATAACACATTTAATCTTTCATATTTATACATTCAAACAATTTAGTCCTAATCCGAAAGAAATAATAAACTTAACCCTAATTATTTCAAACACAAAACCTTGAGAGTTGATAAACATAAACAATAAACTAAGGGTTTCTCAAACACAAGCAAATGTTGATAAAATCATAAGAAATATCAGATTAATTGAAAAATCAGAAGGGAAGAATCAAGGTAATTAAGCAAGGCTTTCAAGAGAGAGAAAAAAAAGAACATATCAGATGAAAAATAAATTAAATACAGATCTGAGCAAGAAATTTAACGCGACTAAATCATTGAACACAGAAAAAAAATCCGCAGGACAAAGATTCGATGGATCGTCTAGGATTCATGGTTATGCAAAATGGGAGAATCAAACACCTTTTTCTCTGCTTTAAAAGGAAGATGGACTGGATTCTTTTAATTTCCAGCTATTATTTGCATGTGAGTGATTTTATTTTAATTTAAAATTGGACATAATTATTAATTTAGGGTTTAAGATTTTAAGGTATAGAATTTTATGTTTTTATGTTTATTGTTTATGGTTTTAGAGATTGAGTGTTTAAGGTTTAAGGTTTTATAGTTTATGGTTTAGGGCTAAATTGATATATTTTATAAATAGTGAATCTAAATTTATTGATTTTGTAACAACTTTATTTAAACTGCCACGTCACCCCAGTTAACGGCTGTTACCATTCGGTTATCATTTTGTAATAAAACATAAAGTTTAATTGTCATTTTATAAGTTTTGAAAGTTTGATTATCATTTTGTATTTTTAAACAAAGTTTAGTTACTATTTTGGTACTTTACCCTAAATTTATTCTACGAAAATGATTGGTTTTGATCTAAACTTTTAACACTTTCCTCCTATAAGCTTTAGGACTTGCTTAATGCAAAAGGGTTCGTTCAAGTCCAAAAGAGGCTTTTACATTTGTGTTGCTTGCTCTTATTTGGTTCCTATGCAAATTCTGAACTTAGATGTTGCAATTTGAACTTCTCGTAAATTAAAGGGTGGATTGGGTATGATTAAGATTTGTGAGGAACAAGATAACATTAATTATAATTGAGGGATCAAAATAAAATATTAAATTATCTCTAACCAAAAATAAGGTTAAATTAAAATAATGAGAATTAAATTTATTATTTTTTCAAATTAAGACTAAATTATTTGAATTTATAAACGTTTCTCGTAGAATCATACTACAAGAGAAATCAAATAGTCATTTAATATTTTTTATTATTTAAAAATAAAATTTAAACAAGTTAGACGGATAAATAAACATTGAAATTCGTTTTTCAAATTTTAAAAAATATATACTACCAAATAATAAACTTTTATACGGATAAATTAAAAAAAGTGATTGATGTTTGAAGGGGTTTACAAAAGAACTAATCATTTACCAGAAGCACTGTATTTAATGGGCTTTAAAGATACTCTTCAATCGATTGATGGAACAACCCATTGACTCAAATATCAACCAGTTGATTTTTTTTTATTGCCGTCCGAATTTTTTAATTTTTCATCTTAATTAATTAGAATTGCATGGGAAAATTACAGAAATATTGTTGTCAAATTTTTTTTCAACAATGTGGCACTATCCGCTTTATTTCAATAATATGATATTTTATTGTAGTAAATCAGAAGTCTGCTAGATTGCAGTCCGAATTCAAATAGTAACATTCATAATAATATTAAAATAATAAATTCGAATAGATTACGGTCTGACTTCAAACAGTATTTTTTACACATGGCGTGCATGAATCAATGGAGAACGACTTCAACATTAATTTTTTTAATATTTTAAAAAAAATACTATTCAAAAACAGGTTAAAAGTTGCTCGACTTCTGGTCGCTACATTAAAGTACCATATTGTCGGAAATAAAAGTGGGGAGTACCATATTATTAAGGAAAAAATTTGGACAACAATATTTGAGTAATTTCACCTTATTGCATACTTTTTTTATTATGCTTATTACCGGATTATGTTTAGATTTAATTTAATACGAATTTAACTTTTTTTATTATTGTTTCCTTTGTTTGTGTATTATAATTTTATAAAATTTAAAATATTATTATATAAAATTAAATTGGATAAGTCTACCATATGCGACGAACATCGCTGAACACTACTAACGCTGAATACTGCTGAACACCATTAAATTGATTAATAAAGATTAAAATTTTCAAGAACTCTACATACAATTAATAATTATTTAAAAAATTAATTAAATTATTTTCCATATATATTAATTTTTTTTATTTTTTTAATAAGGGTAAACTACATATTTAGTACTTCACTTATTTTCGTATTTCTATTTTGGTACTCAAACTATTTTTTTAGCAAAATAGTACATAACGTTACGTATTGTTTCTATTTTGGTACCTTGACTATTAAAAATAGACGGAAAAAGTGATGTTGCTTGGTTAAATAACAGTTTTAGTCCTTAAAACTTATACAATCTATCAATTTAGTCCAAAATATTATCAATTTAAACATCATTTTTAATTTTTAGATTAAAAATGTAAATTTATTCTTTCTTCTTCTTCCACTTGGAGTGTGAAAAATTAAGTATCGAATATCTTCATTGTCACTACATTTTGCTGCAAAGTTTCATCGATTACTTTTTTTAATTTATCCAAAAACAATATCGACTTTAATAACAAAAAAAAAAATAAAGTATGAAAAGGTAAAAATCGACTAAAACCTACAAGAGCAAAAAACGTAAAAAAATAATATCCACCGTGCTCTCTTAGCCGATTCCCTAATGGTGCTTGATTTCTTCAAAATTAAAATAAAATTTAATTTCATTTCTTGCTTCTTTTTTTTCTGCAGGAAAGTTCATTCCTGCAGAAATGGGGCTTTTTGCCAACACGAGGTACTTGAATTTATCATGGAACAAGCTTCAGTCGAGGATACCATCAGAGCTCGGGTTGTTTCCGAACTTGACCATGTTTGATCTTCGGGACAATGCTTTATCCGGTGATGTTCCGGGGGGATATATGTGAATCTGGGAGTTTGGTTATTCTTCATTTGGAAGGAAATTCATTGAGCGGGCCAATTCCGGATGTGATTGGAAACTGTTCATCATTTTACTCATTGTAAGTTTCATTAATCCATTTTTTATTATCATATGCTAAGTTAAGATTTCTTGGACTAATGTTATTCAGAACTGTATCTTGTTTTGTAGTACGTTGTCTCACAACAATCTAACCGGTTCAATACCGGAATCAATTTCGGAATTGACCGAGCTTAAGATTCTCAAATTCGAGTTCAACGGACTAAGTGGAGAAATACCGAAAGAGCTCGGATTGTTGGAAAATCTTCTTGCTGTGAATGTATCATACAATCAACTTATTGGCAGGCTGCCAGTAAGAGGCATATTTCCAAGCTTGGATCCAAGTGCTTTGCAGGGGAATTTGGGGATCTGTTCACCATTGTTGAAAGGACCGTGTAAGTTGAATGTGCCGAAACCTTTAGTTATCGATCCGGATGCTTACATGGTCAAATGGGTGGCCATAGGCGAAGAAACAAATCCGTCCATCATCGTATCTCCCTTAATGTTTCTGCTATTGTTGCGATTTCAGCAGCTGTTCTGATTGTAACTGAGGTGATAATTATAAGTCTCTTAAATGTTTCGGTTCGAAGGAGACTCGAGTTTGTGGAGACTGCACTGGAAAGCATGTGTTCGAGTTCAACAAAATCTGGAAGTCCGCCTGCAGGAAAGTTCCTTCTGTTCGATTCAAAGCTATCAACTCATTGATAATTATAATTGTTATTTTTAATGGTATTGTGGTTTAATAACAATAATTATGTAAACATTACGTAATGCGAGGTACTAAATCATTTTCAATATCGACTTTAATAACAACAACAAAAATGACAAAGTATGAAAAAATGAAAATCAACTAAAACTTACAAGAGCAAGAATTACAAAAAATGATATCCACCGTGCTGTTATAGCCGATTCTCCAAAGGTGCTGGATTTCTTCGAAATTAAAATGAAATTCAATTCAATTTCATTTTAATTTCGAAGAAATCCAGCACCAATGGGGAATCGGCTATGACAAAAGCTGAATATTATTTTTTACTTTTTTTTGTTATTAAAGTCGATATTGTTTTTGGAGGAATTAAAAAAAGTAATCGATGAAAATTGCTTGAAACTGTAGTAATAATGAAGAAGATGTTAAATACCTAATTTTTCATACTTCGAATGGAAGAAGAAGAAATTTACATTTTTAATCCAAAAATTAAAATTGATGTTTAAATTGATAGTATTTTGGACTAAATTGATAGATTGTATAAGTTTTAGGGACTAAAACTACTATTTGACCAAGCAACGTCATTGATTCCGTTTATTTTTAATAGTCAGGGTACCAAAATAAAAATAATACGTAATGTTAGTTACTATTTTGCTAAAAATATTAGTTTGGGTACCAAATAGAAATACGAAAATAGGTGAGCTACTAAATATGTAGTTTACCTTTATTAAAAAATTCAAAAATTTAATCTATATGAAAAATAATTTGATTGGTTTTTTAAACAATTATTAATTGTATATTGAGTCCTTAAAATTTTGAATCTTTATTAATTAATCTAATGGTGTTTAGCGGTGTTCAGCGTTGTGATATTCAGCGGTGTTCGTCGTACGTTGTAGAATTTTTCAATTAAATTTAAATGAACATATCTTATGTGGACTTCTAATAGAATAAAAAGAAAATTAATTTTATTATTTAATATAATCACCGGTATTCGGTACGAAATCATGTAGTAAGTGAAACACAATTTTTTAACCCATTTAATATTATATATAAGAAAATTTTACAACGGACGTCGCACACAGCTAAACACCATTAACATTGAACACCGCTGAACATCATTAAATATTTTAATAAAAATTAAAAATATTAAGGACTAGACTTATAATTAAAATTATTTTAAAAGAAAATTAAAAATTAAATTTAAATGACCTTTTATATTTTTTATAATACTTTTAATTGATATATTAAATTTAATTTCTCAAAATGTCTTTAGTATCAAAACCCTAAACTTAATCCCTTTATTTTTTCAGAACTCTTAAACTCAACCCTTTTATTTATCTTCCGTGGTCGCCGCCACTTTCGCCCATTTGTGATGTAATTTTTTGTTTTTCAATTCGCGTCATCATCGATTAGCAAAAGCGGGAATAAGAACAATAGATCTTGTTTCTATAGCATCGTGTCCTTGACTTGTGATAACCTGGGGAGGTTTACTCTACGACCACGAGGGTCAAGGTGATTTTACAGAAGCATTAAAATAGAAGCATGTGATTGGTCGATTCTGAAAGCATTAGAAAAACAAAAAATCAGATCATTGCGCGGCGGTGACAGTGGCGGTTACAGAAAGAAAATAAAGGGGTTAGGTTTAGGATTTTTAATATTAAGGAGATTTTAAGAAATTTGATTTTAATATATCAATTAAAAATATTATAAATAAATATAAAAGATTTATTAAATTTAATTTTTTTTAAAATAATTTTAATTATAATTTTAGTCCTTAAAATTTTTAATATTTATTAAAAAAATTAATGGTGTTCAGCAGTGTGCGACGCAGGTGGTAAACTCATCCTTATATATATTAAAATTGATTAAAAGCTATGAATTTGTTCCTCACTCCAACCCTAGTTATAGCTTCGTCCCTGTCATTATCCATTCTATTAGCTTTCTATTCTAGACTAGATATTGCAGAGACTCGTGATTCTCCCAATTCGATTTGCTTCATTCACAACGCCATAATTTAAATATCTAATATTGCTTAAAAGATCTAATGCCTCATCTCGCTAGATCAACTAGTCGTTGATAAAAAAGTTATTTATGCCAATAGATTAAGAGGGATTTCAAAAAATAATTTAAATACTTTTAAAGATCATATTTAATAAATAGATTTAAAATTCAGTTGTTGCAATTTTTTTCAATAAAAATTAAGGTAAAGTGCACAAATAATTACTAAACTATTCCAAAAAAATACAAAATGGCCATCAAACTTTTAAAAGTTACATATTGGGCATTAAACTTTAGTTTTTATTACAAAATAGTCACTGAGTCGTTAACTGTTATTAACTGAGTGACACGATAGTTACAAAAATTTGTATAATAGTACATTTAATCCTCCATATTTACATATTCAATCAATTTAGACATCAATAATGAGAGCTAAATTAGGACTAAATTGATTGAATGTGTAAAAATAGAAGATTAAATGTGTTATTATTCAAATTATCTCAACTGTCACGTCATTCATTGAACGACAGTTAACGGCTCAATGACCATTTTATAACAAAAACTAAAGTTTAATGCCCATCATATAACTTTTGAAAGTTTAGTGACTATTTTATATTTTTTGAGATAGTTTAATGACCATTTGTGTACTTTACCCTAAAATAACTATAAATAAATAAGCAGCCCTAAGTTGAGTAGGATTTGGGACTTCTTACTGATTACGCATTAATCCTGTTTTTATTAATCTTCTCATTAGTGGCAGACAGATTTTATCACATTGTGAAAAAGAAAGAAGGAAAGATTGAAAACGTTTTTTCAATCCATTATATTTATTTAAAATAATTATCAGAATTTAAAAGTCGGTGATCATAGATCTAGGCTGAGTCTGTTGTTGTTGCGGACAAACACTCGTTGCCGTTGGCTGTAAAGATCGTTTCAACAAAAATTGAAAAATTCAGTTGCGGAGAAACGAACGTTTATGCGCTAATCAAGGTGAAGAAACGGGCATTCAAGCGAAACATAAAGCTGTTTGCAACCAAATTACGACCGCAACGGATTTAGAGTTACAAAACGCAACTAAAAACGAAGCCTTAGTCGTTTTGTAAAGTCTTTCGACATCATTTGTAAGTTTTTAAATTATCGGTTCTGCTAATAATAATAAAAAATTTAATTACTAATAAAATTGGTATTTTTTTCTTCAAAAATCATTAATAGAACTGGGCCCGAACTGACTTAGGATCAATTACTAACTCATCTTACTGCTACGTCTTATTTTCTTGGAGGTTCCTTGATATAAAATGAAAATATGTTACAAAGCTATCAACAAGTGTTGGGTGCATTTGTAAGACGTATTGTAATCCCAAAGAGAGAATGTGAGCACAAACTTTGAAAACGATATTATTAAGATTGACAGTCTTGCACTCGAACATAAACTATAAGATAGATATACAAATTAAAAAAAATCTGATACAGAGCTATAAAATAAAGTGTTCAAATAAGCTATCGATCCATTTTAGAGTTTGCAAATAAACTATTCGGGTCACCCATAATTTTCATATTGGACCAACCACTTATGGGCCTAAACCCACTACTACAAAGCCACATCATATTATGTGATTTTTTTTCAAGAATGTCACTCGTGCATTATAGCTAAAAATAGTAGTTTTTTTTTAATATTCTATGTCTGATTATATGATAGTATCTGTTATTTACTTTTAGTGTTTGAAAAATATATATCGTATATACTACGTTGTTCAAACCTGAGTCATTTAGGAGGAACAATGCCATCCTTTACCATTGAGACCACTATAATAGAATGAGACATTAGATCCCTAGAATATGATTATATGTCGAATCATGATGTTACGAATATAAATAAAATAAATTAGATTGAAATGATCGGTATTTGATCCGAATTAGTTAAAATCGATAGTAGATCGAAATAATTTAATAAACAATAAAATAGATCATATTACAAAAAATCTATCCAAACTGAAATTGATTAAACCGAATAGATCAATTTAATATTTTTTTCGGTTTAAATTCATTATAGATGGCTAATTTTACAGCCTCACTTAAAGTTATGATAAGCTAGGGGAATATATAGGCCCTGACCCCTTTACAATTGTAAAATTGTGTGTAAATCCCTCTAAATGTTAGTTAAAATTTTAAATTAGTACATGGAAAAATTTCATTTTTATCCCTCAAATGATAGAAGTATGATTTATGCATTCTAAAGATTATAAACTAAGGGAATACTTTGATACACAAGCTTGTGTAGCCTTTTAATTTTAGGGTTTAGAGATTTAGGTTGTGGTTTAATGTTTAAGGGTTTATGTTGTATGGTGTAAAATTTAAGGTTTAAAGTTTAAGTTCTAGGGCTTTACGGCTAGGGATTTAGGTTTTAAATTTTATAGTTTTTTTTAATATTCTAAATTTTATAGCTTAAATATGAATTGTGGTATAAATTTTCCTTATACACAGTGGCAGAGCCACATGTATGATTGGGTGGGCTGAACTTTTTGTAGTTTTTATGAATTAGTGCCCACCCTAAAAAAAAAACTTCTGGATCTGCTACTGCCTATACAGCTTGTATATTAAAATATAACTCGTAAATTAATACAATGATAAGTTTACATTATAACTTTCATAAAAATCTATAACTCACTTTCAACCTAATTATATCACATCATCAATCACTGGCAATTTGATATCATATATATTACATCGATAAAAAATACAAAGAATTCATATAAAGAGATTCAATCAAGCTCTATAGTGCGGTTGCCGGTTGTCCATTAAGAATTAGCTTAATCATTACTAACAAATCATTTAATTAATTGGATAACCAAAATCATATAAAAAACAATTGAAACTATAAAAAGTAATGGCTTGATAATAATGTGCATCGTTTTTATTGTACCAGTAGTGACTAGTTACATAAACAATGTTAATTTTATTTTCAAGAAATAATAATTCATAATAAACTTATAAAATTTAAAATTTATTTTTTTTGAATAATTCCTATCTAGAGAGAGGGAGAAGAAGAAATTTGTTTATACTGGGTATAAAACCTACAATTTAAGATAAGGGTGTCAACTGAAAATTTTTAATCACTTGTTATAGAAGCTGTTGACTAAATTCATTTTATTAAAATATTCATGCATGAAAAACGAAAAATCTTTTTGATTAAGTACGATATAAAATGTAAAATAAATATTTCACTATTTTTATGAGATTTCTAATATATATATAAGTATAAAGTACTAACTATATAATATTTCACTATTTTTATGAGATTTCTAATATATAATATAATATAATATATATAAGTATATGGATTTTGGTTGCAAATTCATATTTTTATCTAAGACAAAATAATCAATAGCACGCGATTTTTTTATGCACACGTATCATTCCCCTATGCCTAATTGCCTATCCGTTTTCTAAAATCCATCTATCCTCCATTTGCGATCCATTGGAATTATCATATTTTAATTGTATCATAATAAATAATATATTAATAGAAAAATTAGAACGGACGACGCACACCGTTGAATATTATTGGATTTTAATGACTTTTTAATAATTATTAAAAAATTTAAAAGTTCGACATACAATTAATCATATTTTAAAATAAAATTAAAATAAATTATTTCATAAACCATTCTCACCACTTTACCATGGTCTTACCCAATTAAATAAACCACGTCATCTTTATTTTTTCACATAATACTTTCTTATAAATTAAAATTAAAAATTATCATCTTCTTTTTTGTACCTCGTGTATTAATTCTAATACGTTAAAAAATAATATTCTTAAAAATAAAATAAAAAACCTTAAAGGCTTAACGTACAAATAAAAAGAAACAAAAATAAAATAATTAATTCTAATATTTTAAAAACCTTAAAATTAACAAAATGTAGATACTTTTGGTGGAACAGAGTTGCAACAAAAAATATAAATGTTTTAATATTTTATTTTTTATTTTTAATATTTTAATTTTTAAATAATAAAACAAACCAGTTGATCGATTGAGGTCGAATTCAATCTGACCATGAGTTATTTTAAGAACCAGTTCATGACATGATCTAAACTGAACAATAGACATCCCTACCTATAAATAGTTAGTTCTGATTAAATTAGAAGTGATTAATTAATAATTAATTAACCAATTAAGAAAAATGGACCATAATTGGGAACTAATCCCTAAAAGGCTAAAAGTCCAATACTCTTTACATGATTGCGTAAAAGAGGGGTACATGATCATAAATCATGTGGTCTGAATGATATATACTATATATTAACATAAGAATTTGCAATAAGAAACCCAACTTATTAGGTCACCAATGGAAGTTCCTTGGCGCTTAGGTTGTTTGTCCAAGTGGATTTAAAATCAAAGCAAATCCAATGAAAGAAAATTAGGGTTCATCTGATTCGGGTTAATCGAAAATCGAAGATTTATTCGATCTGATGTCATATAAAAAATAAAAAAGTTATTTGAATTGGTTTAATTATGGTATAATCATAGGGCTGTCCCTGAGGGTGGGCCATAAGGACGACGGCCCAAGGCTCACCGTTCATAATTGTAAGTATTTAATTTTTTTTATCAAAAGTGTTTAATTTTAATGATAGTATAATTTTTCTTCAATATTTATTATCAATGTCCAATTTTTTAATACTTGTTATTAGGGGTCAACTATTAAAATTTATTTATTTTTCAATACTTATTATTAGGGCTCTGCTTTTTTCAATACTTGTTATTAGAGACTAATTTTTCAATATTTGTTAATAGGTACATACTATTAAAATTTATTTTTCCCCATTACTTGTTATTAGAGTCTCGATTTTTTTCCTAATACTTGTTATTAAGAGCCTATTCTTAAAATTTATTTTTTCAATATTTATTATAAGGGGTCTAATTTTTAGGTTCGCCCATAAACTACCAAAATCTCAAGAACAGGCTTGTATAATCATTAAATTTTTTAATTATTTACCATATACATGTACTCTTATACTAAAAGTTACATCGTTAAACCAAATATATATTTTTATTAATTATTTACCATGTATAATTTTTTTGGTTAATAAGATTATCGAGATATATTAAATCCACGTTGCAAATATTTGCAAAGAAGTTAAATGTACAATCATGATTGTAATTGCCAAAACAAGACATTGGATTCCAAATAATTATACTATAATCAATGATTATAATTCATAATCAAACTGATAATTAAAATATACCCGGACTCAAATTAAAATAAATTTAGACAATAGTTATATATATTGGGTTTAAAAATAGAATTAATCAATAGAGAAACCGAACACAATTTACTCAATGTAAAATTTGAACATAAAATTTCAAAATTTGAACTTTTATCATTAAATTATGCTAGCGTTTCTTTTTTTGGTATGATAATATTAATAAGAGTATATTATACTATAGATTATTCGATTATTAGTAATATTATAAACTGGCCATTGAATTTTAAAAGAATTTATAAATAAGTCACTCGATTTATTGATTGTAACAAACATATCACTTTATCGTTAATTATGTAATAAACGCTAATTTTTTAGTTACAATTGAGTTACTTGATTATTATAATCGATAAATAGTGTAGTTTGATTGTAACTAAAAAATTAATAATTGTTACACACTTAACAACAAAGTGACCCATTTGTAACTTTTTGAAATTAAATGACACTTTTATAATCTTACTAATACTTGAGTGACATTTAGTGTAATTTATCCTATTAATAATACCTCACTTTTTATTTAGTTAGTCATTGAGATTGAAGACCCAAAGGTAATTCAATAATATATATATAAGTATGTGGTTTATCCCATTAAAACAAATGTAAACTTTGAAGTACCTAACCCAAGTGGTCCCAGTAGGGGCGTTCAAAAATACCCGACCCGACCGACTCGATTCGACTACTCGAAAATAAATAACCTGGCATTTATCCGGAATTTTGTTTTGCCCGGGTCAAAACATTTAGAATTTTCGAGTACCCGATTATCCGGGATGCCCGGATATATTTAAAAGTAATATATTTTTTTATATTTAACATATATATTTATATTAAACTAATAAAAAATCTTAATTTTTTATATTTTTATATTTAAAAAATACATAATTTTATATTAAAAAATATGTATTTTTTTTATATTTGGTCCGAATACCCAAATTTCCGGGTACCAGCAACACCCGAATACCCATATTTTTTATTTTTAAAAAATACATATTTTTATATTAAACAAATGAGAATTGTACTACTAATCAAGTGGACTACATACATCTCTTTGTTATTTTACATATTGATAGTGCGTATAATTATATATTATCGATGAAAGATATATTATTAATAAATTAATATTAATCATTGTTATTGGCGGTGAATATCTTGGTTCAAATAAAAAAATTAATAAACTTATAATAACAAAAGTAATGCTTGCATAAACCTAAATTATATATAATTTATTAATTGACAAATCCATATCTAATATTACAAATGATCATTACAGAACAATGCTCCAACCCTATTGTTCCATTTAATCGAGATATTATGCCTAAACGGTCCAATTTGCCTTGTCTTTTTTTACCTAACTTACCTAACTAACCGTTTCCTTTACATCTCAAGGGCATATTTGTCATTTGAAATATAATAAGAAAAAAAATAAAATCTTCAAACATGGAGAGAAAACGCAGCGGCAAAGGTCTGAACAGGCTTGACTTGAGAAGAATTCTCCAAGAACAACAAAAGGGATCAAATCAATGGAGATAATATAAATAAATAAAGCAAAAAAACAAAAAAGGGAAGAAATGGTGGTGTGGTTAACGTGCAAAGAAGGGAAAAATGGCAAGCAACGAAAACAGTGCTTGCAAGGCACAGATGCCAATATGATCCTTTCTTCATTCAATTTCCTCTCCGTCCCTTGCCTTATGCCATAATTTATTCGACGTTTCTCTTCCCTCCTTTCCCATTTTTGTTTGCTTTTAAATTCCTCTTTTCCCTCCTTCACTTTGTTGCTTCCCAGCTCGACTTTGCTTAAAATCTTTGTGTTTCCTTTCTGTTTTGTTGAGCATTGGGTCTTTTCTGATCTTCTTGGCTCTGGGTTTGTCTTTTTTTCAAATTTAATTGGCTCGATTTCGACTTCCAAGCTCCACTTTACTGATTGTTTTTCGTTGTTCGACTTGACTCTGGTGAGTATTTTTTTTTTCAATTTAATTTCAGTACCCTTTACTCTAATCGCCTTGTTATTGAATTCATAGCTCCACTTTGCTGATTTTGTTTTTAGTTTTTCGTTGTTCGCTTAAGCATTTTGCCTTTCATGATCTTCTTGGCTCTGGGTGTATGTTTTTTTTTTCAATTTCATTTCAGAACCCTTACCTCTAATTGGTTCGTTTTTTAAATTTCCAAACTTGAATCTGCTGAAGATCTTTATTTCCCATAGTTCGCTTGAGCATTTGATATTTTATTGAGTAATATGAGCTGTTAGCGTTGTGGTTTTTTGATTTTTTTTGGGTAGGTAAATGAAGCATGTTTTCTCCTTCCGTTGTAATCTTAACATTAAATGCATATTTTTAATTTCCCTTCGTTTCTTCATAATTGCCATGATTTTAACTCTCGATTTTTTCTTGTCGCTGAATGTTTCATAATAATTGCAGGCCTTTCCATTTTATCACTTTATCTCTCTGTTTTTTTCTTTTTTAAATACCTTCAATCGCTTTCCTTATTGAATAAAGTTATTTTTTTGCCCTGCAGAGTTTTTTTAATCCTTATTTGGAGGGAAAACCTTTCGCTTGATGGGAATGATTTCGTGAAATTTTGGGTTTGTTTGAAGAAAAAAATTTATTGGTTTTAATCATCATGCCATCTGAAACAATGGACCTTCAGAGTTTGTCTTCACCATCTATTTTCTCTGATGACATACGTTTTCCCACTGAGGTACAAATTTTCTCGGTATCCAATCACTTTTTCTTTTCCCTCTAAATAATTTTGATCCCCCCTCTATTCTAAGTTTGAATTTTCTGTATTGTGGCAGCGGCAGGTTGGATTTTGGAAACTGGATACAGTGCTTGATCAGCGAGGTTAGTATCAAAAGTGAATGTTAAATTAGTAGTATTATATATTCTTGCAGGAAAGTAGTTTCAATTGGGAATTGTACTATGTTTTGATCTTTTCTTTTTCAAGGGAAAGTGGTTAATTTTCTAAAGTTTCATCTTCCATGAAAGTAAACTGTACTCAGTCAAAAGTATCATTCCCTATGCATATGAAGTGCACTGAAATGCAGTTCGACCCGGAAATTTTCGAATATATATTTTATATTCTTGCAGGAAAAAAGTTTTAATAGGGAATTGAACTATGTTTTGATCTTTTCTTTTTCAAGGGAAAGTGGTTTATATTCAAAAATTTCATCTTCCATGAAACTGTAATCAGACAAAGTATCATTCCCTATGCATATGAAGTGCATTGAAATGCAGTTAGACCCGGAAATTTTCGGAGCATCTCCAATCTATGAAAAACAGGATGAGTTTTTTCTGTTGGATTCTCAAAGATCTATTAGTGACAAGTCAACAAAAACTTGAGCCAAGCATTGAACGATGGAGCTTCATGCAAAGTAAATGAAAAATCAGTGATGAAACTATGATTTGTTTTGCTCCCACTCGGAATGTTTGTTAATTTGGTTGCACCTTGGATTTTTATTCTATGACGGAGTCTAGTTTCGTTGCTGTAGTATATTTTTCAAGTCTTTATCGAGAACTGAAAGCTTACTCTTTTCCCACTGGCAGCATGTAAGAAACCGGTTACTCCATCAACCATGGAGAAAATTATTTCAGTGGAAAGTCTGATAACAAGATACCTGGACAATGATGAGCCTTTCACCAAGCAGCACCAGAAAGTGAATCTATGCGTCAATAGCCGTACAGTGGGAGCAGAGAGAGTTATGAATCAATCACTAAAGTCGTCGAAACATATTAGCGGAGAGATTGGATTTCATTCTGCAGAAGGAAACAAAGTCAACACTATGACTTCCCTGTTTGAGAACAGTCTTTTCTCGAGTTCGTTGTCGGATTTCTTCACTAGGAAGTGTAAGTCTTTCTCCATCTCACCGTTTTTAGTATTGAATGGTTTAGTAAGCTTTTCTCATAGTATGCTTAGGGTTGCGTTTGTTAATTGGTGATCTGTTCTTTGCAGTGAATTTATCTTCAGACAATGCTCTATATGGAAATTCAATTGATACTGTTGCCTCTTCACACTATGAGGAAGATGAACCATTCGAATCCCTTGAAGAACTTGAGGCCCAAACCATTGGAAACCTCCTTCCCGACTATGATGACTTGTTTCCGGGAGTGACCGAAGGACTCGATTTTATTGTCCAACCAAATGGCGCAGATGATACAGAAGAGTTGGATGTTTTTAGCAGTGTTGGAGGGATTGATTTAGGAGACGATGGTCCCACTGTTGTGCAAAAAAATGAGAAAAGTCACCTGGGATTATTTAATGGTTTAGCTGGAGAACACCCTTCCCGAACACTTCTTGTGAGAAACATAAACAGTGATGTTGAAAATTCTGAGTTGAAGGCCCTTTTTGAGGTTAGCAATTGTTGGATGATTATTGTTATTTCCTTTTTCAGTTTTTTTCCTTTTTGGTTTGAGTGCATGTGTACGTTACTTGGCTTGTTTGTCTTAGTTGAATGCTTGACCTTGTTACAACTTCCCATATGTAAAATGTGCAGCAATATGGTGACATTCGCGCTCTTGACACAACTTGCAAGCATCGTAGTTTTGTTATGATCTCGTACTTTGATATTAGAGCTGCACAAAAGGCAATGGATGCGCTCCAAGATAGACCATTGAGGTGCAGGAAACTTGACATTCGTTACCCGATACCGAAGGTTAGCTCATTTGTTGCCATATTTCCTATTTCCCGGTTGTCCTTTAGTTTGCAGTTGGAATCAACATATTGCTATCATGTTCAGGTTCAAATTGTATTTGTGCATATTGTTTACCAAAAAATTTGGGTAGCATCATGTTTCTGTAATATTCAAGTTTAAATGCTATAGTCTTCTTTTCATTTCTGGCTGCATTACATCAGGAAAATCCTTTGGAGAAGGAAGAAAATCAAGGCACTATAGTTATATTTAACCTTGTTTCAACTGTTTCAATAGACGAAATTCGTCGCATATTTGGTGCTTATGGAGAAATCAAGGAGGTGAATTGGTGTTTTCTTTTATTTTTATTTTTTTTCAGTTGATAGGCCATTGATTTATTCTCATTCTTGGACCACAGATCTATGAAACACCAAAAAAAGTTCAACACAAATTCATAGAGTTTTACGATGTCAGAGCTGCTGAGTCTGCTCTTCATGCGTTGAACAAGAGTGAAATTGCTGGGAATCAAGTCGAGGTTGAGCTTAGCCATCCCAAGAGTTCAAGAAGATGGTATGGCCTACGGTCCTCGACTCTTCTTTTGCATTTTGTATAACACCAGAGAATACTTTTTTGTTACCTACTCTGGGAGGATAACTGGTTTACTTATTTATGTATTTCATGGTTCCCTCTCTTTTTCTGCTTGCAGTTCTATGCAACCACTTCCTTCAGCGCAGCAAGATGAATGCTACCGTTACGAGCATCCGTATAGTCCCTCTAATGATGCAAATTTCGCTGGTATAATTGTTGTTCCTAACAATTGTAATCTCAATTCAACAGAAAACTTCGTATCTTTGTTCTGATCCAGGAAATTTCAATGACTGCAGTCGGGCCAAACTCATCAAATAACAGGGATGCTGGAACTAGTTTGGGGTTGAACTCTGCTATAAAAGCCCCGTTTTCGGAATCAACAATTCCACATGGTATCTCTCCCAGTGTTTCTAATGGTTTAACCTCCATGGTTAGAATGGGAACAATAGGCCATCAATCTGTCATTGGCGAGTCAAGTCACTTGCAAATGAAACTAGATGTCCAAGGTGGACCGGCGTTGTATCCTCATCCGCTACCAGAGTATCAAAATGGTTTAAGTAGAGCTGTTCACTCCAATTCTTCAGGCCCCTGGGCTGCAAACATTAATTCCAAACCACTGGAAATAATTGATAATAAGCCATTGTCCAGAATTGGCTCAACTGGGAATTTATTTGAATTGAGTAATGCTGGTAAGGATGGCCAATTAAAAACTGCAGTTTAGTGTTTTTTTACTCTTTTAACTTCTTGCATATAAATCGAGTTTTCGAACCTGTCTCGAGGAAGCTCTTTTTGGTGTATTTTTCATAAACCGTCAACCTCCCTCCCTTGCACCCATAGTTTTCATCGATACTAGTGAAATTCAGATTGCTGGTTTGTGTTTTTCTGTTTATTTAAGCTAGTTGGTTTGTGCTGAGTTTCTCAGGTTTTCGATCTGCTGGAAATGAGAGCCATCTTCTTCCCGGACATCCTTATTCGTGGAGTAACTCTTATCACCCCGAGCCTCCAAGTATGACGTGGCCTAACTCACCTCCCTTAGTTAATGGAATTTATGCTGCTCATCCCACAGCACAGCTTCACAGAGTTCCTACGACTCATACGCTGAACACTGGTGTGCCCGTAATTAACTACCATGTAGGATCAGCGCTAACTGTTAATCCATCTCTCTGGGACCGGAGACATGCTTATGGAGGCGAATCTCCTAATATCGGTTTTCATCCAGGTTCACTTGGCAGTATGAGAGGTTCTAACAACTTTCCATATTCTATCGAGTTCATTCTAATCATCATTTCTTATATATGTCGGTGAAAACTCTAACCAACTTTCATCGTCTTAAAAAAAATATAGGACCGCTGTTGTTTCACTCAAGGTCTTCGGTGTATAACGGGAGAGGGCAAAACATTCCAATTACAAGATCAGTTGATTCTCCTCATGAACATGCTAGAAGCAGGAGGAACGAAGGAAGTATGAACCTGGCTGAGAAGAAGCAGTATGAACTTGACATTGAACGTATAATACGAGGGGAAGACAAGCGAACAACACTCATGTTGAAGAACATTCCTAACAAGTAAGTGGCTTCCAACTTTTGTTCTCAGATACAGTGCTCATTATCATTGGTTTCACCATTTCTTTGATTTTGATCCATAAAGAATGAACTTGGTTCGTCGTCAGTATCCCGATTCCTTGTTGAAAATGGAAGAATCCTGCTATTAATCTGTGGTGCTGATGATTTTCTGCTTGGTATTAAATGATCCTGACCGTTGATTATAACTGCAGGTACACCTCAAAGATGCTTTTGGCTGCAATTGACGAACGCGGCGGAGGAATATATGATTTTGTTTATTTGCCAATTGATTTCAAGGCAAGTTTCCCCTTGTCTGGAATTTTCTTTTATCCAAGCTTTGGAGAATACCAGATGGTGTTCAAAGCATATATATTTATTTTACCCTTGTATTGTTGCAGAATAAATGCAATGTTGGATATGCATTTATCAACATGATTGAGCCTAGCCAAGTCAACACATTTTATCAGGTTTGTTTTCCGAAATTTTCGAGTCGATGGGGTATATCTAAAAACACAAAATGCTAAAGCTAAAAGAATTAAATTGTGGCAGGCATTCAATGGGAAGAAATGGGAGAAGTTCAACAGTGAAAAGGTGGCATCACTTGCTTATGCTCGTATACAAGGAAAAGCAGCACTTATTGCTCATTTTCAGAACTCGAGCTTGATGAACGAGGATAAGAGATGCCGACCTATACTCTTCAACACCGACGGCCCTAATGCAGGTGATCAGGTACCTAAGAATAAGATAACATAGAAACAACTATGTTGATTCGACTTCATGTTTTTCTTGCATCACAATGTCTTCTTAAGCTTGGAAACTTGCATGTATGATGGCTATTATAAAGAATGCAAAAACCTTTGAATTTTGCAGGTGCCATTTCCGGTGGGGTCTAATGTTCGAACGAGGCCCGGAAAAGATCGTTCAGCTAACAATGAGGAGAAAAATCCAGAAAGCCCTTCGAGTTCAGAAAACGAAGAAGCATGTTCTTCAAAGGGATCAGACTAGCAAAAGCCGGTTTTTTATCGGCCGGAACTAACCTTTTCTTAAAATTGCATCCGTCTGAAATCTTTGTACAGGTGAAACTTCAACTGATTATAAATATTTTTCTTCAATCTCACCTGAATCCTAGAATTCAAAATTTTGGCTTAAAGAAAGTGATATAAAATGAAAATCTCTGTATTGACATTCTCTATTACGTTTTCAAGCTTTTAGGTCCCATCTGCAAATGCAGAGAAACAGGGCCTTCAATATTATTGAAATTCTCTATGTTCCAAATTCTTTTGATTTCCTATTTGTGTGTTGTGTACCGTAGAAATATAAGCTACAATCCCACATTGCGTAGAAAACAGTAAATATAATAGTTTAAATACAGCATTTTCCTCGGCTCGGGCATCAGCTGCTCTTTCTTCCAAGGAGTTAGACAAGGCCTAAGCCTTAGACCACGTGGGTGGGCCTCTTGCTTGACAGGCCTGGAATATGTGATTACCACTTACCATCTACTGCGCCATTTGTCAATTGTTAAGAGGTTACCTGTTGTGGGCTGTCTGCTCCTTACGTCCCTTCTCTGTCTGATCTGGCCACGTGGATTATAGGCCATTACCATTTTACCCCCCCATAAAAATATATATATTTATCAAAATACCATTTCCCCGTTATTTCTTTTTTGTCAAGTATTAGTATATATATATTCTAAAATTCTTATTAATCTTTAAGATTAAAATAGAAATAAATGAATATGACAAAAAATTGGTCATAGTTCGATTCATTTATTGCCTCAAACATCATTTTAATTAGGGTTTGAACATCCTAGTTAAGTGTGTGTGAGTTTATTCATATGTAAAAGGATTAGGATGTGTATGTTTTAACTTCCTGATTCTTATTGCATTTGATTGTCAAGTGGTATATTGTTTTACCATATGGACTAACTAATGATAGAAGAAGATCAAATTATGTCAAATTAAAATATACGGACCAAATCTAAAATCGAGAATAGTATCAAAAATTAACCTTTTGAATTCATAGCATTTTATTCAGCCGTTCTCTTATGATTAGCCTTAATATGCAAACAGGCCTCTGCTTTTTTTGGCCACATAATATTTTTCGATATAGCAACTTTATACATTTTACTTTCGGAGATCGTTTATAGACGTAAATGCGTGATTAATGCGTTATTTCTTCGCTATAAGCACCCTTGAACTGAACCCTATCACTTTTGCTTCTTTAAGCATGTGTGTATTGATGATCTTTAAAGCTGTTTACTCGAAACGCAAACCAGTTTGACGAACGACATAGTGAAACTTACTCTACTCGCTTTGTTATCTTTGCTGGAAGGATGTTTACTCAACCCATTAAGATACTTTATTAAATTACCAAGATCAATACAATAATGTTCAAACATGTTTAGGACATGAAGTTAAATAATTTCATTGTTCTAATGCTCTCGTGTTTGGTTTCCAAGGATGATATAAATGGCAAATTCGTGTTTGTGTTCTGTAAAACCTATTTGATTTTGATATAACTTAATAAAAAATGTTTTTAGACTTAAACTAATTTACAAAAATATTTCAAAGTTCGAAAAATATGTTTAAAATGTTTTCAAAGGGTTTTGACACAATTGAAATGATCTTAAATAATCAAAGTGTCAAAAACTGGGCCTGAGTACCGATACAAATTTATCCGTACCAATACCCAGAAGACCCCGTACCGATACGATTTTGAGCGTATCGATACGACTTTTGATCCCAAATTTTTTAAATTTCAGTAGCCAAATTCCGTACCGATACGCTTGTACATCGTACCGATACCCCTGTGTTTTAAATGCTCCAATAGCTAGTTTTCTGAAGAACAGATATCGATATAGGTCCCTGCATACCGATACCGAAGAGTCTAGAACTGCATTTATTAAGGGAAAGAAAGGCTCCAACGGCTAGTAACGACGATAAAGTTGTTAGAGGGTTAAAAGACACCTTAAAGCATCTATGAAAGACCAAGAAACAACAAGCCAACATTCTATGATTAAGAGAAAATACTTTTGTACTTAATTGTCAATTTCTTTGTAGAATGCACTTGTGAGCTTAATTGTCATATATGCTCAAGTATTAGGTTTTGGGTGAGTGCTTAGAATTGTAAACAATTAGCCTTGTGAGGTTTATCCTAGTTTGCTTATTTCTTTTCTCTTGTAAAAGAGGGTTTTCTCAAAACTTTAGGGTATAAACTTTGAAGTTGTAAAGATTTTCTCTTGAGCTTAGAAAAAGGGAAGAAATTTATAGTGAATTTGGGAAAACCCTTAGTAGAAAGCTAAGGTAGTGGATGTAGAGCTTGGTTAGAAACTCGAACCACTATAAATTATTGTGTCCAATTTTTTAAATCCTCTTTGCTTCCACTACAAACACTCAAAATTCAATTCACCCCCTCTTGATATATTCGGTTGATCGATCCAATATGTTCAACTCCCTACCGGAAGATGAAAAGCAAGCCTTGATCGAGAAACTAAAATAGAAGGGGAAAAAACATGAGCTACATCCCACATCGCCTAAAGAAAGCTACTTCTGGTAGTTTAAATATATGATTTTGTGAACTATTTCTAACCTGAGCCTCGTGCCCGGGCATCTACTGCTCTCTTTCTAGGAATTCGAGGAAGCTTTAGCCTTAAACCATGTGTGTAGACCTCTTGCTTGACTGGCCTGAATTTGACAGGCCTTAAACCATATCCGATACATGATATAGGGGTAAGTCCCTCTTCCATTTGACGGTTTAGATTGTTTTTATCTATAATTTTTTTTAATTATTTCAAATATCATTTAGATAAAATATTTGAAATAATAATTTAAATAAATGATGTTTTCAAGCATAATTTCTCTACTAAAATTTATTGGACCGATAATTGTGCATGTGACTCGAATTGACGTCCTATAACATTTTCTCCCACCAAACTTAGCGACGCCCTTTTCGTGCATTCTGAAGGAAGCTGGACTGATTCGCTTCCGCACCTTGGCTTGCTCCCAACTCAAAATTAAATGATGTTTGACTAAGTGATTTTCTAAATTTTTTCATGCATCGAACTAAATTTGGTGATCTTTTCAAGCATAATTTCTCTACTAAAATTTATTGGACCGTTAATTGTGCATGTGACACGAGCTGACGTCCTATAACATTCTCTCCCACCAAACTTAGCGACGCTCTTTTCGTGCATTCTGAAGGAAGCTGGACTGATTCGCTTCCTCACCTTGGCTTGCTCCCAACTCAAAATTGAACTCAAAATTGAACTTAGTTGTCCCCTCATAAATATTTTTTTTATCAAAATATCATTTTCCATTATTTATTTTTGTCAAGTATTATATATATACTAAAATTCTTAATTAGTCTAATCATCAAATTAACTTAAATTGAAAATAAATTAATCTAAACTGAAATTAAAAAAAACTCAAATGAAATTCTTTTACCTTTAGGATTGTTAAACTACTGTCACTGAAAATTATCTTAATTTTTGATGTTTGACATTTTAAATCTGAGTATGAATATAGGCCTATAAACGAACCGAATGAACACGAACGAGGGTTCGCTCATGTTCGTTCATTAATTTTAATCGAACAAATGAACGAATACGAACAACTAAACAAACATAATTTACTGTTCGTGTTCGTTCGTTAAAAATAATAAACGAACATTGAGTATTGTTTAAATTTTTTTATTAAGAAGTTTGAAGTCTCGTACATTAAGTATTGTTTACTTTTTTTTTCTTTTTATTTCACATTTTTAATATATGTTCTTAAATTTTTTTAAATATAATACTTTTGTTATGAAAAGTAATAAATATAAATGGACATGTTAAAACATAAATGAACGGATTATCGAACATTCACGAACATAAATGAACGAACAAGCCCTTTATTCGTGTTCGTTCATTTAATTAAACGAAAAAAAAAATTTATTCATGTTTGTTCGTTTAATAAATAAACGAATGTAAACGAACTTCCCGCCGAACAGTTCACGAACGGTTCGTCGAACGTTCAGTTCGTTTACAGCCCTATGTGAATACACTTTTAAAGATTTTTAATTAGTCTAATCATCAAATTAATTTAAATTGCAAATAGATTAATAATTTAAACTGAAATTTTAAAAGAGAACCCCAAATGAAGTACTTCTACCTTTCAGATTGCTAAACTTTTGTCACTGAAAATTATCTTGATGTTTCGATGTTTGATATTTAAATTTGATGCATGAAGCCTTTAAATATATGCAAATCGTCAAACAATTGATCTTACTCATTTCGAAAGTCAGTGTTTAATATTCACACTTAAATCCAAGTAACATAAGCTTATAATATCCTTTTCATTTTTATGCATAAGTCTATTATGTTATTAGGTTTAAGCATTAAGTGTATTAATTTTTGAAAATTTTATAATTATAATTCAAAATTTAGAAATGGATCAAATTGATAAGATTTGTGAATATGGAAGACAAAGTTCGTTAAATCATTTGAAATTAAGATCAAATTGATAGAATGCATAAGTATTAAGGTCTAAAAGTGATATTATAAAAAAATAAGAAAAGTCAAGATCATCATTTCAGCCAAGGATTTAAAGTGTAGTTACCATAAAAGAAGCACTATATTAACTTAGTGACTAATAGAGTTATTTACCCATAGCAAAATGTAATGCTTGGTACAAAATTGGCAAGAAAACTTCAAGGCGCAGCAGCCCGGCCCGGCCGCCTCTACGACCAGGCTTAAGCTCGTTTTATTCAGCTTTGAAACGACGCCGTAGCATTCGAATAGTCAAAACAAAAGCAAAAACGACATGTCGTTTCATTGCTGCTTGAAAAAGCATTAAAGTTTCAGAGGCAGAGCAGAAAAAATTCTGCCATCGAAACCCTAAGCAATCAAATAAGATCCAAAGATGCTGAGAGCTGCAGGGAGAAAATTCTCATCTCTTCCATTGCGGTCCTCCGCCGCTCTCTATCCAAACAATCCCGCCCCCGCCGCCTCCTCTTCTGAATCGCCTTCCATTTCCAGATCGGTTCCGTCGCTTTCGCCTTTCTCCTTCAATTCGAAGCTTCCTAATCTAATCAGAGGTCGTTTTTTCTCCATTTTAATTTTTCCTTCCTTTATTTATAGGATGCTGTTTGATCTCTTCTGTATTGTTTTTCTATTTTTCTTAGCGATGAGATGATAGCGTTTACGATGATATGCTAGATTTTTGTTATTTCTCTAATTGTTGCGAAGTTAAAGAACATAGAATCAATTATCTGTTTTTTTTAATTTTTTATATTTTTATTTTTCATTAAATTTCTTATTATATCTGGAATATGTTTTGAAATTGAATTTGTATGATATGCCCCGATGATTGCATTTGCCATTTGGTAGCATTTGATGTTGAAGAAATTAGATGTTCATTTTGATTCAGTTGTTCCTATGCGAAGATTTTATGCTTTTATTAAATTAAGCAGCTACATTTTGTTTTTTATGCAATTGAAATATGAGTAAAATTAAATATGTAAAGAGATTTGTGATCTTTTGCCTGCATAAGTGAGAAGCAGTGAAGTACCCGCCCACATATGCACATAAACGGAGAATTTTCACATTTCAAGCCACTGGTATATTTCACGTTAAATATTCAGTAAACAATCATGAGTTCTAATAGCTCACGCGCCATTTAGGATGATTGTGATTTGGAGAAAAACTATGTTGAGATTTTATCCTTTTCCTTAAGCAAGTGAGGAGCAGTGATGTGCCCACCCTTTTATGCACCCGAGCAGAGAATTTTCATATTCCAAACCGCTGTTATATTTTATGTTAATATATTCAGTAAAACAATCACGAGTCCAATTACCTCACGGGCACGGCCATTTGGGAAGATGGTTCTTTGGAGAAAAAACTACATTTTTGTGCAATACTGTCTTGTTATCATGGTGCAATTTATGGATATGTTAATGTGGCTAATTTTGGTAAAGGCATGAAAAGTTGTGATTGTATGGCTGAACTTCTCCCCCTTATAGATTACATTATATGTGAGCCTCTGCTACTTTACCTTGAGTGTTGACATGTACGGTTTAGGTCCGTTGGCTGCTCTTTTGAAAGTACATCTGTACATGTGCTTTTGTTATAGCATGTGACAGTTGTTTTAACTTTTTTCCAGGTTTTTCTTCGGATGCCCTCAGCCGAGGACATGATGTGGGAATGATCTCAGATCTCCCTGCTACTGTGGCAGCTGTGAAGAACCCTACTTCGAAGATTGTTTACGACGAGTATAATCATGAGCGGTTTCCACCTGGTGATCCCAGTAAGCGGGCTTTTGCTTATTTCGTCTTGACCGGTGGCAGGTTTGTTTATGCCTCTTTGATCCGTCTTCTGGTCCTCAAGTTTGTTCTGAGCATGTCTGCCAGCAAAGACGTCCTTGCCCTCGCTTCCCTTGAGGTTGACCTTTCTAGCATAGAGCCAGGGAGTACTGTTACCGTCAAGTGGAGAGGAAAGCCTGTTTTTATCAGACGTAGAACCGACGAGGACATCAAGACGGCTAACAGCGTTGACATTGCATCCCTTCGTGATCCACAAGAGGATGCAGTCAGGGTTAAGAATCCAGAATGGCTTATCGTTGTTGGTGTTTGCACCCATCTAGGGTGCATTCCCCTTCCAAATGCCGGTGACTATGGTGGCTGGTTCTGTCCATGCCATGGCTCACACTATGATGTGTCTGGTAGGATCCGCAAAGGCCCAGCACCGTACAATCTAGAGGTACCCACATACAGCTTCTTGGATGAGAACAAGTTGCTAATCGGTTGAGAATAATGCCGAAACCTTTTTCTGTGTGGAATAATGGTCTTGCTGCAAATTGTCGTAATAGAATTTTTCTGTGAACAAGAGAATTGCATTCCATTTATTCAGTTATTCTGGAGTTTGTATCTGCTCTTTGCTTTAAGATGAGCCAATGTTCTGAATAATAAAAAACAAGATTTCTTGAGCTTTTTACTATTTTTATAATTTCAGGATATATAATCCTTTAATTTGTGATTATGCCTCTGATTTTACTGTATATTTACCATATATTATATAAGAAATATTGTAATAAGGGCAAAATAATAATTTTAGAAATTTAAGTGGGGTTGGACAGAGGAACATTTATCAGAATTGCCCTGTTGTATTGTGTGCATTCATTTTTAAAAAGAAAAATCATTCAAAGTGGATTGATGCAAATTTTGTGGAGTGATTCGAGTTTTGTCATCAAAATTTTCAAATCCTTATGTTTATATTTTTTTAACTCTTTGATAACGAATACACTTTGCAGATAATATTGTTCGAACTTATATCTTTTGTCCGTAACAACATCCATATTCGAATAACGTAACACATCTAATCAAAATAACATAATCGGAGTTTCTAGTGCATAACTTAGGTCGAGTGAAATTGTGGCGGTGAAGGGGGACAACTCTTATGATATTGGTTTGTACAAGCTTGAATGTAGCTGGAAATCTGCTGAAAGGCTTTCCATTAAATAAGGTAGCCATTGTTGCACGCCATGTACACCCCACGGGACCACCAGTGCCACAGAATTCTATTTAACACCTGTAGCTGTCGATAGCGAAATGGAGGGTGATGTTTTTTCGACGTATTATTTAAAGTATTTTTAGCTCTTCAACAACATATTATTTTTATGTCCATCATTAGTTAAAATAGATCAAATTAAGTGGTTTTTTTAAGAAAAGAAAATCGTTTCAACACATAGCTACAAAAAAATTATTAAATAGACCCGACTTATCACGTCATTCATGGTCTCATCTAATGAAATTTTTTCATCTCATTTTTTTCAAGGTGAAGAATCACTTCTTTCGCACATGTCATTAAAGAGTAGGTAGCTATCATGAAGCTACACTGAGTTGGGTGAATGTTATTGGATGAAACATAGATAATGTGGTGAGCCGGGTCCATCCAATAATTTCTCCATAGATACCGATGTCAACCAATAGTAAACTAATACTACAACCACCTAATACAAGTATATACAACCAATATAGACAAATACAAATGGACACATATGGACCAATATCGATACAATACCGAATACATTGATTATTCATGAAAGCATAGCTATATAAATAGGATAGAATTTTATATTAATTTAAACTGCATAAAGATATTCAAGAGTATGCATATATTGTCTATATAATCTCAATAATAAGGTTTTGTGAAATGATTATGTCCCTTCAAAGTATGGGGTAACCATATGGGATATAGGTTTGAACTCTCCTCCATTCTAGTATAGTTCTCTAGCCATGCCTACAAGCTGTAGTACAAGCAAAAAAAGGAAACTTGGGGGTCAAGTTAGCAGTCCTCGATAGGAACTAATGGCAATTTACCCCCATATATATCTGGAAGTTGGCTTTCATCAATGTCCTTTAGCAAAGTAGATTTCAGCTTTTTATTCTGTACAAACACTATCTGCAAAAAAGAAGAGGAAATGGGGTAATCAGAGTGGTTTCCAAGAACATCCAAATCAGGGACGGAACTAGGATTGAATCTTGAGGGGGAGGGGGAGGGGGACAAATTGTACAAGGACCTAAGAAGTATTTAAAGCAAAAAAACTGTGGGAGGCAAATGCTTAATTAACTAATATTTAAACTTGTAGTACCTAAAATTGAATAAACCAAAAAAAATTGGGGGCTCATGATCCCCTCCCATGTTCTACATGGATCCGTCCCTGATCCAAACTTACACCCTCATTAAACACCAATCTTGTAAAATTGGGGTTTTCAAGTATACATGCATGGCACAAATGATGTTGGTTCATTAGATTTCCCAGGTCTAATTGTGTCTTCATTTTGTCATTGCTTCTTGAGTATCAACCTTCCAGGTCATTGCATACAAGCCATATCAGACAATATCGGTGCTCTATATATAAATACGACCCTTTATTTTTCTTGAAGTATTTGTGTATAATACTTACTAGACACCTCGAAGCGGCTACAGACAGTATATGTCTCCAAATACAAGGAAAACCTCTTCGAAAAGAAAATTCAAGCCAACCATATTCGACAAGTGTTTATGTCTAACATTCATGGAGTCCAAGCCTACGTTAATCAGACTCGTATGTTGGACACGAGTATGCGTTTGACATGGATTTATTCAGTTTTTGACAACTTTTGCAAGTATTTTGAGGGTGATTGGAGGATTTTATACGCTATAAACGTCAGGCATGAGTTTCAGACACGAGTACTTCAAGAAAAATGAAAAGTCGTAAAATAAATCCAAGTGACATAGCAAGTGTCTTACCTTCTTCTTGGTTCGGCTGTCGATGAATGGGTAAACAACCTTCCAGGCAGTCATGAATATGTAGGGGACATGAACAATAAACAATTTCCCAAGCCTCTCCGGATAGCAATCCTGTAATCACAAACAGTTGAATTACTGCTCAAGTCTTTTGGGAGACTGACATTACTCGGATTTGGTATTGGACACAGGAACTTCAAGAAAAATAAAGAGTTGGAGCAATATAGACGGAGACGGCAGATTTCTATACAAGTAATCTGATGCAACATTGAATGCATTTGATCTTTAATGGCTGCTAGATGGTTGAAGATCAAACCTGGAGAATTGATAGACTTGCCACATATGCACGAATATCACTGTTCGAGTATCCCCATCCTTCAAGATCACCAATTGCCACAAACTTTTCTTGTCCTTTTGGCATTCTAAAACACAAAAAGGATAGAATCTAAGCATTTCCACCGAGATTTATAAACCATGCGAACAAGTAGGAGATTATCCATTACATTGGCAGAGATTCCAATTGATTGTTGACAAGTAGATGCATGTTTGGCCATGATGGCATATAACAAAACACAACTATACATCTCGATTCGAAGCAATTCAAGCGCATTCATAATCCTGAACCCTTCTCATTCCCCAAGGTGATCCATGAGGATATATATGAGGGGGTCTGACTAATCATAAACAAGCAGTTTCACACAAGTTCTAATCATTCGGATCTGGTTCACTAGAACAGAAGTCAAAACATATCCATATCCGAAACTCGCACCTAATGTATACACTTAAGCCCTATGTTACTCAAAACTCTTGTACCCGACAATAATGCCTGATACATATCTAAACATGTGGACGAGAATACCATCCCACATACACAAAAAAGGCTTCTTTTTAGAAAAAATCAAGCCTGCCCCTATACGAAACTCACACCTAATGCCTGTGCTTAAGCTCTATGTTACTTAAACTCTTGTGCTCGACATATATTTGGACACGGGGATCGAGAATATGATCCCACATACATGGGGAAAAAAAAGCTTTTCTAAACGATATTGAACATACTCGTATCGGATACTCAGCTAAAGTAGATAAAAGATATTTACCTGGCACAAATTTTCTCTAAACCATAGACAACAAAGCCTGCAGAAAGGTAAATCACAGCACAAGGTAAGTCCAAAAATCTGTATATTCAAGATAAAAATGGCAAGAAAACAGAATCAAACAAAAGGTCCAAAATTCTGGGAAATCTGTTAAACAAATGCATAAAAGAACATACGTTTCACTTCCTCCAGATTTCCTTTGGTGGGTTTATGTCGACCCCCAAAAGCAACAACAACAGGCCGACCCTGTTTATCAACCCCTTGCATACAAAGCTTGTTATCAGCTAACTGACTCGAAATCTCGGATACAGATATGATTCCTTTGGGCAAAAACGTTCTTCTCCAGCTTAAGTACTTCAAGAACATGGTGGTTGCTTTCTCTATATCCAAATCACGAGCTCGAAGGAATCTCCGGATCATGAAATCATCAGCATCCTTTTCGAAAACAAAGCAAAAATAAGAATTTGGGTACTTCAAAAAAGGATACCCAGAGTCAAAATAAGGTACCTTGGCAGACGGGTCTTCTCTTTCGGCAAGTGCTCTCATGATACTGACTTTGCTTCGTTCCACCTCATCTTCAATGGTTTCCTTTCGTTCTTCTTCTTCTTCCTCTTGGCCTTGGGTTTGGTCTTCGTTTTCGCAGTCTTTGAATTCCATTTCTTCTTCTTCTTCAGTTTCCTTTGCTTTCTTCTCCTTCTCCATTGAAGCTGGAATTGAAGGAAAACCAAACACTGAAACGCAGGGAGAAGACAGAGGAGAGTGGTTGAAACATGCGAATTATATGCTGACAAAGAAGTTGTTGGGTCTCTGCTCACCTATATTTTAAATATATGGTTTATAGTTGCGTATGTATTTGTCTCCCCCACCCACGTTGATTGGAGCTGAACCCAGAATTCATCCAACTAACCATTACTGGTCCTATTAATTCGACTAATAAACTGCTAGAATTTTCAAAAGTTGGATTAAGAAATCAACAATTCAATTGATTGAGTTGATTTTAATTTCTTTTATAATTTTTGAAATTTATTAGATTCGAACAATGAATTTAAAGTAAAAAACTAGGTTACTTTAAAAAGTCGTTAAGTTCGATTTTTCTTAATGAACACTATGAGATGCTAAAAATATAAAATATACATAGCTTTAAGTATGAACTTTAAATAGCTTATTTTTAAAGAAATTAGGAAAAGGGTAAAATTGCTTTTTTTAAATATATATATATATATATTAGGAAAAAAAACTTTGATACTATACACGTGCCTTTTAGTTTTAGTTAGAGTTTTATTTTAGGGTTTAAGTTTTAGGGGTTTGGGCTGTAGGGTTTAGAATTTAAGGTTGGTGTTTAGAATTTAGGGTTTAGAGTGTGGGGTTTAATTTTTTAAGGTTAGGGTTAGGAATTTAGGATTTGAGTTTTATAGTGTAAATACACAGGCTTGTGTAAAATTAATTTTACACAGCCCGTGTATCAAAGTTTTACCCTAAATATTATTATATTAACTTTGACAATCGGTTTGTTAAAATATTTTGATAAAAAAGGTACTGCCACATATCTCGTTAAAATATTAATTTTATGCGAGTTTTAATTTTGATATTTGTCTTGAGAATATTATTGTAACTTTCCTTAGTCAAAAAAAATTATCTGCCCCCAGTTTGTTAAAATATTAATTTTATGTTAAATTTGAAACTCTACGTAATCAATTTTATTAACAAATTAAACTCTTAATTTTTATTAGTAATACAAAATCTTAATTTTTATTAGTAATACATTTTTTTAATGGTGTAGTAATACAAAATCTAAACTATCCAATCTAAGAAAGCTCAAATATCAACACTAATTGTGTTTTAACACTTCAAAACCATAGCTTTCGAAAAATTTAAATTAAACTAAGACTATACTCAGTTAATTCTCGTTAATCGAATGGTAATTTTTTTTTAATTTTTTTAAATAGTTTAAAGGTAATTAGAAGGTAGTATCTGTTTATAAGATATTCTTAACATTTTGACATGCATAATATTGCAATTGAACCAAAATTTCTTAAGATTAACATCATTCGCTTTTTTACTAGGACTGCTGAGTTCAAGTTGATTTCTTTCTTAATGAACACTATGAGATGCTAAACAAATAAAAATATACACTATTTTTAAAGAAATTAGAAAAAGGTAAAATTGCTTTTTAATTTAGATATGAATCCCAATAAATGATCATATTTAGTTTAAAATACTACATACTGGTATTTATATGAATTTGTTTGATACCTAAATTTTTCATTTTTCTAAACATGATACTCGTTTTTTAATCAATTTTGGTGCATTAATTTCTCATTATTCTCTTATGCTGTACATGTTCTTTTTCCTTCATCAAATTTGATATCAGAACTGAGCAATTTTTCTAATGTGGTATCTAAATTTAATTATTTTAACATACGATAACAGGTCATCTTTACCTTTTGTCACAACTTTATTAGTTGTTAAAATAAACATCATCAAATGCTAAAATTGTAAATGGAGAAAACTAGCTATTGTCATTCACAATCATTTGGTCCAGCAGTATGAGATGGTCCCTTGAACAAGGTCAGGGATTCAAATCCTGACATTGTGAAAGAAGAAAACTAAGTTGGGAGGGTTGCTCCCATATTAGGTCTAAACAAAACCTAATCCGAATTAGTCAACCAATAAGTCGGATACAGGTTAACAAAAAAATTGTCAAATTAAAATACCGAACAAATAATCTTATATTCCAGTCAAATGTATCAAACAAAAATAATGTAACATACCCCTACGAAGACAAAGATGCAAACAAAAGACAGAATAAAAATTAGGATATTTCAAAACAAAGAGACGAGACATTATTCCTCATTTTTTACCTTCTTTGATTTACCTTCGTGAGAATGATCCAATGACCCAGTTGATTCGTGGGCATTTCTATGCTTTGAAGACCCTGACATTGGAGTTGTCTCCTGACTCTGTGTTGGCTGGTTCATGGATCCTATAGATTCGTTACCGTGCTTTCTTTTAGAAGGCTTCGACGGTTCATTGATTCCTGAGACGGTACTTTTCTGTTGACTACCGTGTGTGCTGACACTACGCCCCAACGACTGCGAACTTCTCCTCCCTTTACTTTGCATCGGAGTTGCAAAGGAATCAGTCATTCCAGAGGATCTTTGATGTATCAGTTTCTTTTCGGAATTGAGCTTTTCGTATTCTTCGGGAGTCGTATAATGTACAAGGGAAACTCGTCGCGAAATCTTCCCAACTATCAAGAAAGAAATCAAAATCAGGGGAAATGCATGAATTTATTTGCAATATGGAACTAAATCCGAACAGTTTAGTCAGTAATTACTATGATCACAACCAAGGAACCACACAGTTACCAAAACATTCACGACACAAGTGATGAATATCAAATCATGCCCAACTAAATTACTCAATTTGTAAAATATAGACGAAAAAGATCACAGAAGATTCACAGACCAGTGTGGTAGAGGTTTATTTTGTGAAACTGAGCAAAGGATCAGCGCCGAACAGCGAAGAATAAATGTAATACAAACAAGTGCAAGATCTATGCACGGAATCTATAATGTGACCATTCTCAAACCAATGCCTTTTAGTTATATTATATCAAACCATTTCGATATATTAACAGCCTTGTAAAATAGAGTGTATACAACCGTTTAGATGTGTAACAAAGTCTTAATGAGTTAAAGAAATTTGATGGCTAATAATAGGATGAAAATTCGATCTATCCTAACAGGCAGTCATGAATACCAGAGCGGGTCATCAGAGTATAGCAATTGAATCCAAGTGTCCATTTCAAAGGACAAACAAATAGAATTAAGCATCCAGACGATACAGAAAGACAAAAGAACAACCAACCGAAATATGACCGAGAAACATAAACAATCACCTTTAAACCAGTCACCGAGAGGTCCATAGTTATTTGATTTTTAAAAAGACCTTGTATCACTGACAGTATATATCCATTTAACTAATCATTTTCGAACTTAGAAAAGCGAGAAGTAAATGATGCCGGCACTAAAAAAAATGGAGGAGTTGATACCGATTTTAGACTCGGATTCAGAGGATGCGATGACCGTTAGATCAGGCTGTTTAGATGCACTGCTAACAAGATCATAATCTTTTCCTGCCATATTTAATCAAATAGTAAACAAATCAGAACTAGCTTTTTTTTCAATATCAAAACATCAATGTAAAAATTCAACTGGAAAATGTAGAAAATTATATAGTTCAGACTCCATAACAAACTAAACTAAGATCCATATAGGATAAGAATACCAGTAGAATCTGTAAAACTGCCTAATTTCCCATCCGAATCGAGCTGAAGAGTGACTACTTCCCCATTAATTTCAGGACGCTGCAACAACCATAACATAACAAAATACAAACTTTAACAATTCCTAACTAAGATCAAATTAATAATGACAAAAAAAGTATTACAGAGCATAAGCAAAGGATAAAGGAATTATATATATATAAAAAAAAACAAAATATGTACTTGGTGAAGAGGCCATTGAATAAGGAAAAGCTCCGTAGAGTCGGATAGCGTAAGATCGACGAGTTGCTGAGAAGAATCTTCTTCGAAATCTGGCGGAGGTCTATAAGCGTTTCGTTCAGAATTCATGCTCTTCAACAAAGCTGAATTCAAAAAAATATCTCAAACAATCAACACTCTAAATCTAAAAATAAGAGGGGAAAATGAGAGAATAAGTCGTAAACGATAACAAAAATATGTTAACCCAAAGGGACGATTAGGGTTTAGGGTTTACTAGATGGAGGGAGGGAGGGAGGGAGGGAGGGAGATTTTAGGGAAGTTGGACTGCGAATATAAAAAATAATCTGACGGCTGAAATTAGTTACGAATATATTTACAAATATAGAATTTCTTTTAAGATTCTTATCCTATATACAAACGGTGAATTTTTTTTGTTTCTACAAATGTCTTTATTTTAGAGTTTAAGTTTTAAAAATTTTAGTGTAGGGGTTTAAAATTTATGATTCATGGTTAGAATTTAGGGTTTAGGGCTTAAATTTTAGGGTAATATGAGTAGAGATTTAGGTTTTAACATATCAACCCTAAATTTTAACCCTAAACCTAAAATTTTATCAACAGTCCCTAAATTCAAAACTACAACACTTAAACCTCTAAACTTTAAACCCTAAACAAACTTCCTAACTCCTAAGATTAAATCACTTGTGTAAATAAAATTTTCACAAGCGATTGTATATAAATAATTACCCTTTCTTTTAAGCCTAATGCTAATGGGTTAAGCGGGTAATTCACCTGAACTTTAATAAATTAATTATAAGATAATAACATAACTTTTAATTTTAACACAATTTACATTGTTATTATTACTAGATCGATAAATCTTCTATTGTACCTTCTAAAAGTTTTTGGTGTAATGACATTTTTGCTCCTTTTAGCTTAAGTATTAATCAAACAAGATCATCACTCCTCCTAATCTTCAGACTTAAAGGCTTAATAGTTCTTACTTCTCTCACGATATTTCATCATAGCTCTGTCACGTGATATAAAAACAGGAATAAAAAATGATACATTCATCGATATTCAATACAATACAAACTAAAACCAAAGGAAGAGAAAAAAGTATATTAACATGTTGCTAAAAAGTTAAATCAAGAACAAACAATCAATGACCAGTTAGTGAGTCTCTCCATATAATTATTAGCCGCAGAACAACCAAAATGTCAAAAGATTCCGGCATTTCACGAGCACAGAAAAAAAGCCCAACGAGAGTGAACTTGAAGCCACCCTCAATTGAGACGATCTCACCTGAAAATTGCCAAAACATATTGTACAAAAACAAAGCCGTCTCTCTCTTTTTCGTCTAAATATATTTCAATCCAGAGATATATTGCTGTCTAGATATTATATACTGGGCCACGGAATAAATAATGCCTAACAATCCCAACACCCTAATCTTAACCAAATCCGATATTACGATGGACGGCAGATTGAGAGGCAGTGTTAGGAGCGGCGTTGAATCTGTCGTCTTTGAGTGAGTCCAGACGAATCGGTTGAATAAGATGTGGCTTGGGAATGTAAGGATCAGGAGGGCTAGATTCTTGACCGCAAAGAACCAACCGGGACCCCCGATTTCCATGCCCCACCCAGCATTTCCGTGCCAGACATCTTCCCATATGCTGTATAATGAGGTTATGACCAAATAGACTGATATGGCCACTGTAACGGGGAAATACCTCTGTTTGTCTCCGAATCCAGCAACAAAATCAGAGTCCTGGTTGAGCAGCAGTAATATAGGAGCCAGGAAGAATATTGCCTGATTTGAGCCACCGGTGAGATTAACGTTTAGAATCAGACATATAGCAAAGCACATCACAGTAGCAACATTACCGACCGCAGGCATCCATGCCCCTTCAGCAGCCATCCGTTTAATTGTGAAGCTTGACACAGAAGAGGCACGGCGTTGTTGCATGAATCTCATTCGTGGAGGGAAACCCACAGAATTGCCTTGACTAGACTGATTATGTCTAACTGGGCCCCTATCGAGAGTCTTTTCCCGAATAAGTGAGGCTAGTTCGTATTTTATTTCCAAAGCTATAAGCATAAAGATTGCTGCATACAGACCAAGAAGAGATGTCCTAGCCCCCTCAACAGCCAGTAGACTTGTAAGATTCCTCTCTTCATCTCCGGTGCCATCAAATTCGTTTTCTGCAAGGAAGCTTTTAATTCTCACTTGACCTTCCAATAGGTAAGTCACGGGAAATACAGCAACAAGGGAGGCAAACACCCATGGTAGGAGCTTCGTGCTGGAAGCAGATGGAAAATGGGTGAAGACCACAAAAACAGATGCACAGACCATTGTTACAATAATGAGGAGATGAAGGACAGCAGCCTGCAGGAAAAACTCAGCAGATATGTAAACACCGAGAGCAACACCCATCGCAATGGCATAAAAGGCTCTCAACTCCACAATGTATTTAATGGGTATGACGGATGTAGCAGAAGCTAGGGTGAGAAGAATTGCCAATATAAGTAGCCAAGAAGGCCAAGTTGGTTTTGACGCCATAAAGCCATATATGGAAATATCATCAGCAGATTCACGTGCAGCTCTGATTATCTCAGACCGGTAAGTCCATGATAATGGAATTGGTGGTTGCATTAGGATAAATAGGAGACCTGTTGCCACCACTAGTAGAATGCATCTCTTTGCAGACTGCGTAAACAAGAATAGAATATAATCAATGTACTACATTTTCTGTGAAGAGACAATACTTTGTCATACATTATTTAATACAATTGAAGCACAAAACAGCCATCATTTCTTACTCATGTTCAAGAATCATCAAGCACTAAATCAACTATGATATTCAACTCAACAAGATAACACCATATATCAGATAGTTCAATTTCTTTCCCTGCTCAATTATTGGCTAGAATCTTGTTCTTTTAAAGTTTTAGGAGGATTGAAGGTATTAGAAGCATGATTGAACATTAAACAATTCCCTTCTAATCAAGTAAAACAAGATTTTTTACGCAGAATGTGTCCATACCATGACATGAGAGAAATGCAGAGCAACTATGGGTACACAAGCCACCCCTGTCAAAAGGATACAAAAACCTAGAAGTAAACCATCAGATGGAGGTCTACCATGCCACCATTGTAATGCTTCAAAAATTGTTTCACGGCAAAACCATACTGATAATGCAACCACAGCAGCATGTGCATAGCCTTGCCAGGCTTTCATCTTCGATGCTGTTCTTGACTTATCCCTTCAAAGTTTATAAAGTAAACAAAAAGAAAAAGTGGGGCAAAAACACACCATTTCAATTTAAGAATCAGATAGAATGAGACATAAAATGTTTACCTGTAAAGAAGCAATGGAGGTGAAATAGCCAATAAAAGGATAGCTGACACCCACACAACAGATTTTGATGTAAGAAATAACATAGACAGCTTTGAGGAATAAAGGCAAGTCAAAATCCAAATTGCTTTGGATCCAATTCGATGATCCACAGATAGTCGTCGCACAAGTCCAAATCCAATCATTGTTGTCAGGATGACCATGTAGCTTGGATATATTACATCATCATCCAATCCATAATAGTATATGCTTGAGTAACTGAAAAATCGATTCTCAATATAGCATAGTAGCAATGTGTGGCTGATCAAACTGGCTTCAGTCAAAAAATGAAGTTTTGACGGAAGAAGTGCTAAACCTGGAATAGCAATGGCTAGAACAACATCGGCAACAATAAGCTTACAAAAGGATTTCAGGGGCATGCCTGCCAACCATATATTTAAGTCCCAGAAATTGTGCATCACAAACCACATGACCATCAAGCTCCCAAGCACAAAGAAGGTGAAATACGATGGGAGGCTCTTCTTTGTAAAGAAACGTGCTAAGTAAAAGCCAGCAACTGAAGGTAATGGAATAAACTGCAAAACAAAGTAAATAGCACTAAAACTTCTAAACATTAAAATAAGAATTCCTTTCTTTTTCTGTAATAGCTTTTGATAAAATTCATTACATAACAGCACAAGCTAAGAATAGCAATTATCAAAGAGAGATTCGAATGTTTGCAATAAACACAACATGCAACAGTAATGGTACATTTTTAATTTGAGAAGCATAGTTTGATCAATATGTAAAATCAAATACAATTTTTAGGGGAAGAAGAAGAAGGAAGGAAGATCCCAAAGCATAGCCAATTCTGGTATCCCCTACCTTGCAAATGACTAGTTCAAGTCTAATTAGGATAAAACAATCAGGTAACAAGAAGATAGCATTCGTCAACCATCCTTGAAGTATATAGAACAAAATAAAATTTGGGCATGCTCTTTGCAACTATAATAAAAAAAAAGAAGCCAACTTCATCTTCAATATCAGCTATTTTGCCTCACAATTAATGAAACAAGAACCAAGGTTTAAGGAGTAACCATTCTAGAACCAAATCCAAGCTACCAAATTCTCAGTGCGATTAACTCCAGACAGCATACCATGTTCAATATCGTATGCTATTTTTCAACTTGTTATGCTTGTCTAAGTACACTTTAGGAGACAACCTACCGAGTGAAACATGACCGGTGGGCAAAACAAGTCAAGAATAAAAACAAAATAATTACCTTACGTCATGATTGTGCATAGAACATATATTGAGTTGATTCGTTTCATGTAAGCCAACAAAAGAAACAAACGTACCAGTATTGGAAATCCAACCACAATTGCCCCAGCAGCACTGACAATAACAGCCAAAGAAGTGAAGGCCAATGAGCTAAACGCATCAGATACCATTCCCAGTGCATAAAAACCAGCTCCAGCAGCTCCCCCAAGCATGGTAGTGGTAACAAGAAGATAATTTAGTGGTGGTGGCACCTGAATGTACCTCCCAAACGAACGAAACACAACTCTAATCTCAAGGCAAATCACAACAACAATCAATGCAATTGCACCGTTGACCAACCGTATGCTACGCAGCTGGAGGGGATTTTTTGTGACCCACCACAATGCTCCTCTTGTTGAAGCATACAATTGGAACAAGAAAGGAATAAAGAAGAGAAGAAGCAAATCACTGATGGAAGCTGCAGACGAGAACATCACAGAGTAATGCGAAGCGATATGGAAAAGGAGAGGAAAAAACAATAAATTCAAAGTATGGAGACAACTCTCGAGTGGACCAAGAATCAAATTATCATCAGGAACTTCACCACCGTGGTACTTAACTTCTCGTTTGGTTTTAAACGAAGAAACTCTAGGAATCGCAAAAACCCAATAGAAAACGCAATTGAAAGCCATCAGATAGTAAGAAGCATTGTTCATACCAACCGCAGAGACGGTAGCCCAGGTAAAGATCGTAGAAGCAGCAAAAGGAACGCAAGCAAAGAGGAGCCGCTCCAAAGCCAGAACAATCGAAGGGTTTTCAGTCTGAATCCACTTGAACTGAAGCGAAGCCCAGGCGCCAATGAGGAAATTCGTCTCGGCGCAAAGAAAAGCCGAGAGGATAGAGAGGGGAACCGAGTTCAATGTATAGTAAAGCGAAGCGCTGAAGAAGAAAGCGATCTGAGCTGCGATGAGAGAGAACCAAACGCCGAAGAAAGCGCCTGATTTGAAATTGAGCGAATCGACGATGTAAGCGATCATGAGCCCCAACGTCAGTGTCGCGACGACGGGGGTGCCGCCGAGGTCGAGGAGGAAGGCGGCGCATGGGACAAGGGCAATTGCGAGGCGGGCGTTGTGGGTGAAAGAGGAAGGGAAGAAACGGGAGTGCTTGAGGGATCGGGAGGAGGAAGAGGAGGGGAAGCTGGATTTGGAATTGAGGTTAGGGGTAGGGTTTGGGTCGGGATCGTCGGAGGAGGAGGAAGGGTTGTTGGTGAAGGAGGAGAAAGAAGGCGCGCTGATCGACGACGAGATGTAGGGGCGGAAGGAGCGAGATTGAAGCTCCTGCGGCATCATTTTCGCCGGAACTTTCGCCGGATCGAGCAGGGGACCGAGTTAAGAGTGGACTGTGTGAGTTTTAAGGGCAGGCTGTAGCCTGTAGTAGGCAATAGAGGAGAGAACGTAAGGGATGGAAAATTGGAATTGAAAGAAGAGATGATCAGATCAGACCAGAGAGGATTTCATGTCCGGGTCGGGTCAAAAATTTTACCCAAGTATATTTGGACCCAATTTTTATTGTCAGTTTCATCTTATTTTTTAGTAAACTATAAAATGGTCCCTGAACTTTTAGAATACTCTATTTTTTTTATCACTAAACTTTTAAAACTTATAGTGCAGTCACTTAACTTTTAATTCACCTCATTATATTCTATATCGTCAACTGTCGTTAAAAAATGCTGACGTTACACGTTAAAATATTCTTTCTTCCTTAAAAAACCTAAAATTTCTCAAATTTGAAATGGATAGTCTTTATTTATCATTTCATTGTCGTTTCAGCCCTTATTCGGTAGAAATTTCATGCTTTAGGTGAGTTTAATCATTTCAGCAGTTTTGAAGCTTCAAAACAATGATGCTGAAAGTTCAACTATGAGATTAGAAAGATTCAAAATATACATCGGTAGAGCAGTTCTGCTAATCGATTTGACGATAATTTTTCATCCTGATTTTGGTGTTTTAGTCTCGAATATTGTATGTGCATTGATCCCTTTTGTTTTTCCAACCTCATTTCACCTAACATTATTAGGTGCATCTTCGAGTTTCTAGCAAAAAGACTCGGATATTTTCATTTTGTTGTGTGGATTACTTTTTGCATTTTATAATACATATAGTTGGAGTCTAAAACAGAAAAAAGTAAACAAATTTTGATTTCGAATATCGATCATCAACATGCTTGTGAACTCGTAAAAGAATAATCAGGAATCTTCTTGATTTAAGTAAGAGCTCAAATCAAACAAATTCTTCAATATTTTGATATCAATAAACAATAATTGAGTTGGTTTTCTTTTTCTTTTTGTTGTAGTAACTATTCCTCTTCGGCCTAGGAAAATGTCTTTTGCTATTGCTGCTAAGCATTTTATTGACAATGGCTTCGGGGTTATTCGGCCCTTGAATTGGGCTGTTGAGCCATATCTGTTCGGTTCGAGAAAAAACACAGAAGAACATGATAACAAGAGCGTCATGCATGAACCAGCAAAGCATTTTTCATGGTGTTTTCACAGGACAGACGTCCGCATGAACAAGGATAAGTAGAGCCAAACGAGTTGTCATTTGTATTGCTTGAGATAGTGTATGTGAATCTATAATACAAAAAGTAGATTGTAGGTTATTTATATACTCCATAAGAGTAGATAGGGGTACTTTGGGCATTGCCTGGAGATGAACATATTTGGATAATTTCTATTTAAAAATAATAATTTATGAATAATTATAACGGCATCTTAATAATAACATACGTATGACAATTTATTAATCACGTCTCTTAGTGTTAAACAATATCGGATATTCAAATCATAACATTATGGAAAAAAATAAATTAAGTTGAGAGGATCGTTCCATAATGAATTTATACAATCAATTTGCATTAGTCAACCATTAAACTGATTATAAAAAAATCAAGGTTTCATACACTATAATTAGTGACATTTTGATTTTTTTTATACAATTTTAGACAGAATTTATTTATGTTTAATGCTATTTTTTTCTAATTATTGCATAATGTAAATATTAGAGCATTAAAATTTTAGATTTGATTAGATATTTTGAGTACCTTTAGCAAAAATATCTTAACCTTATTAAAGTTAATTACTAGCCTTAATTGCTATTAATTGTCCATAATAAATAATTTACTGTTTATTTTATTTATCTTTAACTTTTCTTATTGAATTAAAGACAATTAATATTTCCAGCTCATTTTTAGAGTAAACATGTATAATTTAGATACTTTAAGGGAATTAAGATTTAGACAAGAATAAAGTTTTGGTTAATTCTGGTATTAGTCCCTATATTATATATAAATTTTGGATTTACTTCAGTCATTTTAATTTAAAAAATTTTACTCTTTACTTTCTAAATTTTGGTCCAGACCCAAACTGTAACCATTAATCTGTTAAATTATATTTTCCTACTAATCTATGGATTATACATAAGTTGTAGATTTTAGCTCATTTTTTCTAAATTCGATTTTTAATACCTATAATTTGTGCAAAACTAAAATTACACTTTGACATTTCAAAATTCCTTTAAATTTACAATTTTTATATGTTAGTACATAATAAAATTGTATTCCGATCTCCTAAAATGATAAAATTATAATTTAATCATCTTAAAACTGTAATGTTACAAGTTAATATAATGACAAAATTAATTTTACTTTTATAAAATTTATAATCTAAATCTAACATTGTTGATAAAATTTCTAACTTCGACCTTGGCCGACACTTGGGTGGCGCTTTAGACGGTGGAGCTCGTGAAGGAGACAAGGGATGTCGTGATTGGGGGCAGATTTAGGAGTATTTCGGAGCTGTAAATCTTCAAAAGAAACTGCTATCAACAACCTAGCATCGATTCTCACTTGTTCACCGGATTTTGAAGGGAGATCCATTGCTGTATGGATTATTAACCAACTTCAGTACCGCCATTAATTTTGTTGAACTGACAACTTTAATTCAACCCATTTCCCCCTCAAAATTATGATAAAATCAGATTGAATCTATGAAAACTGAAAATTATCAAAAAAAATTATATAAAATTTTCTAAATCAACCGATAATCGCAATGGCAATATTAAATTGTCCCAGAACTGCGGTGGGTGGTAAATAATATATTGTTCTTTAATTAGATATATGTCCACTAGATGCCATTAAAGTAATAAAAAAAAGGCCAAGGTGTCACAGTACACATTTCAAGGCCACAATATTATATTCTTTGAAGTCCAATGTATAGCACATGGCGGTAGACAAAGATTTCGGAATTTTCAATGACTTGGACTCATTGCCTCATTGACTTCAACCACTACTGTTGAGTCCATCTCCACTTGTTCCGTTTTGCTTCTTCATTTCTCTGTTAAGCTCCTTTCTCCTAATCCCACCATGGCTTTCGTTGGAGACGCTGCTCTTTCTAAGCTTTTGGATCTGTTGCTTGGCAACTCCATCGATGCTGCACTCAACTTTGTTGCGGATCATAAGCAAGTCTACGAGCAACTCAAGGAGTGGAAATCCCCATTGCCCAATATCAAAGATGTGCTGAACCATGCGGAGGAGAAGCAGATCAAGGACGAGGGCGTGAAGGGTTGGTTGGAAGATCTCCAAGACTTGGCTTACGACGCGGATGACATCTTGGATGAGTTTGCTTATGAAGAGCTACGTCTCAAGCTCCAGAAAACCCAGGCTCAAGCCAGCACTAGCAAGGTACGGAAACTCCTTCCTACATGCTGTACCGGTAGTGATTTCACCCCATCAACATTTCAATTTAAAAATGCCATGATCCCCAAGATGAAAGAGGTCACTGCTAGACTCAATAGTCTGTCTACACGAAGTAGTTTGGGGCTGGGTATGTGTTTCCGAGGACTTTGATGCTGTTAAAATAAGCAATTCAATTTTAAAGTCCATCGATCCTTCTTCACCCGATCTGAATGACTTGAATTTACTTCAAGTCAAGTTGAAGGAGAAGTTATCTGGCAAAAGGGTCTTGCTCGTCATAGATGACCTTTGGAATGAGAGTTACGATGATTGGACCATTTTACGGTCTCCCTTTGGAGCAATGACCAAGATTATTGTAACTACTCGTCTTCAAAAGGTTTCATCTATTGTGGATCCAGTGAAAGCTTTTTATTTGGATAAACTATCACAGGTTGATTGTTTGTCCATATTTACTCAGCATGCATTAAGAGCAAGAAATTTCGATGGTCATCTCCAATTTAAACAAGTTGGAGAAAACATAGTGAGAAGGTGCAATGGCTTACCTTTAGCAGCAAAAGCTATCGGAAGCTTCTTACGCACAACTAAGAATCTTGATGAATGGGAAAGAATAAATGAGAGCGAGATATGGGACTTTCCAGAAAATCAATGTGGCATAATTCCCGCGCTGCGATTAAGCTACCATCATCTTCCTTCTCATTTGAAACGTTGCTTCGCATACTGCTCCATATTTCCAAAAGATTACGAATTCAAAGAAGAAGAGATAATCTTGTTATGGAGTGCAGAAGGTTTCTTGCAACAAAAGGCTAAACATCAAATTAAAGATCTTGGAAACCAGTATTTTCAAGATTTAGTGTCAAGATCATTTTTTCAGATATCTAGTCAAGATAAATCTCGATTTGTCATGCATGACCTTATCAACGATTTGGCTCAATTAGTTGCAGGAGATATATGCTGCAGACTAGAGGACAATAAACAACAAATGTTTTCAAGTCGTTCTCGTCATTCGTCATATATTGTCAGCCGACATGACACAGTGAAGATGTTTGAAGCATTTGATCAAGCAAAATCTTTGCATACTTTTCTACCGTTAATGCACCATCATTGGCGGGATTATTATTTGACTAATGTTGTCTTGGTTGAATTATTGCCGAGACTTATTTGCTTAAGGGTGCTCTCTTTGTGTGGGTATTGGATCACTGAATTGCCTGAATTTTTTGAAAGTTTGAAACATCTACGCTACTTGAATCTTTCTCGTACTAGAGTCAAATGTTTACCGGATTTTTTATATACTCTTTGCCATTTGGAAACTTTATTATTAGAAGGATGTTCCAAACTTCAAAAGTTGTCCTCGAAGATGGAAAATCTTGTTAACTTGCATTATCTTGATATTAGAGGTGCCTACTCAATAAAAATGATGCCTTTAGGAATAGGTAATCTAACCAATCTTCAAAGATTGTCTGGTTTTATTATAGGGGCATATTGGAGAATTGAAGAATTTGTCAAAACTCAGAGGTGATTTTTGTTTTATGGGGTTAGAGAATGTTGATAGCCAAGATGCGAGGGAAGCCAGGTTGAATGAGAAATCAGGGATCTATAAGTTTCTACTACGATGGAGTTGAGACTTTGAGAAACCTACAAGGAAGAAAGAAGTTGAAGAACGAGTGTTGGACTCTCTTCATCCTTCTAAAAAGCTTGAGCAACTTGTCATTGAGAATTTTGGTGATGCAAAATTCTCCACATAGATAGCAGATTCTTCCTTGAGGAACTTGTCCTCTTTAAAGCTACATGGTTGTAAAAACTGCAAATCACTACCACCAATTGGAAGGTTGCCATTGTTAAAAGGTCTTTCAATTGGTGGTATGGATGAGGTGCACAAGATTGGTATTGAGTTCTTTGGAGAAGATCAATTAAATGCATTAGCATCTTTAGAGACTTTGTCATTTGAGAGTCTACCAAACTGGGAGGAGTGGGACACTTGTGAAGGTGATGAGCAAGTTTCGAATTTTCCTAGCCTTCGAAAGCTTTCGATCAGACAATGTCCTCACTTGTTGGGAAGGTTGCCAACCCGTATTCAATCCTTGCAGACTTGAAATCAAAGAGTGTAGGAGATTGGTAGTTTCAATTTCAAGCTATCCATCACTGCGTGAATTAAGCGTGGAAGGGTGTGAAGAATTAGTGGATGAATGCTCATCTTCACCGGTGGAGGAGGTTAGCTCTTTGCAAAGTGTGTTACTTTCAGACATTTCAAAGTTTAGCTTTCCAGCTGAGAGGAGAATGTTGAGGTTTCCAAACTCCAAAGAGTTTAGAACTCTTGATTTCAACATACTACCAAAAGTGGTGCATGCTTTCAGATTCCTTAGCAAAGTGTGTTACTTTCAGACATTTCAAAGTTTAGCTTTCCAGCTGAGAGGAGAATGTTGAGGTTTCCAAACTCCAAAGAGTTTAGAACTCTTGATTTCAACATACTACCAAAAGTGGTGCATGCTTTCAGATTCCTTACAAGAATGATACTAGTAAAGTGTGAAGGTTTGGTTTGTTTTACACAGAGCAACTGTAATCACTCATTTTTGACCGAGTTTTAGTATTATTAGTATTATTTTAATAATAATATTATTAGTATAAAATTAATAAAAAATAAAAATAAAAATAATAAAAAAATATATTATTAAAAAAAAAGAAAGAAAATGTGTGGAACATGTTGCTCCACCTCACCCAAAATACCCACCCCTTGCCTATATAAAGGCTTGCATGTGGGCAGCCAAATTGGGGGAGAATTACACGCCAATTTGCCATAAATTGACAATTGGATCGGCTCCACAATTGGGAGCTAGGCCGGCCGCAAGGCTGGCCAGGGGTTGGGGGCAGTGCCCTCGGCTCTAGTTGGTTCGATCCAACATTTGATCGGGGTCCTATTTTGGATCTGATCTAGTTAATATTTTTGGAGAGGTCGTGGTAGATTTTAATGGGGTTCAGTCGGGGTTCGTCATTCGAGCTCCTAGTTAGGTATATTTTCTTCCCTTTTTATTTGTATTGTATTTTTTAATTTAATGAAGTATTGGTTAATTTGAAATTGTATTCTTATTTTTTAGTTTGTATGTTTTAGATTAGTATTTTATTAGATTAGTTTTTTTATTTATGTGTTAGATTAGTTTTTTATTTATGTGTTAGATTAGTATCTTATTTATGTTAGATTAGTTTTTTTTATTTATGTGTTAGATTAATATTTATGAATGTTTTAGATTAGTATTTTATTTATATTAGATTAGTTTTTTATTTATGTGTTATATTAATATTTATGAACGTTAGCATTTTATTTATGTTAGATTTGTTTTATTTTTGAGTTAGATTAATATTTATGTATGTATGTTTTAGATTAGTATTTTATTTATGTTAGATTGGTATTTTATTATGTTAATATTTATTTGTATTTTATTGTATTTAAATTATTTGCTATATTTTATATTTTGCTCACTAAGATTGCATATCGAGATATAAATTGTCAATGCGGTGCCCTTTTATCCGAGCGTAAACGGGGCCAGTATCAGGCGTAGTGATAGTGGTTGGGCGTTTACTCTCGGATAACGGGGCCTTTAAAATTTACTCGTACTTATAATTAAATTTTAATTTGATAGTCACTTTAATCCGGAAAGTTTAATATTAATAAAGCGGTAATTATTAAAGTACCAATTTTGGGCGGTGTGGGGGTGCTAATCCTTCCCCATCCGTAACCGACTCCCGAACCCAACAATTTTTAAATCTCTGGTTTTATGGTTCCCGGCCTATCTAAGTGGCCGGTGGCGACTCCTCATTTCTTAAATAAAACGCGGTTTTTTTAAAAACCCCTGTGGAATAAATATTTTAATATCCGAAAAACCACAAACACTTCGAAAACTCGATATTTTTTAGCGAAACGGACATCACTACAGATGGCGACTCCGTTGGGGACTATTTTTTGTTTTTAACAAAATAAAGAGAGTCAAGCTTTTTCAAATAATTACCGCTTTAATAATATTAGAAGTTCCGAATTAAAGTGACTATTAAATTAATATTCGATTGTAATTGCGCGTTTATTTTAACGCATTTAAAATTTGGCATATAATCCCGTTTTTAAGTGGGGGAAAACGCTAATGCTTTCGTGGAGATATCGTTCTCCCGTGTAGGCCTAGCAAGTACCTTCAGGGCTCGAGTACCTTATGCTTTCGTAAGGATATCGTTCCTTCGTGCAGGCATAAGCGAATGGGTCCCCCTGAATTGAACCCGGTTGAAAGGAGCCTTATAATGGGTGATGATCGGGGGCCTTGCTACTCTTAGTAGAGGACAACAAGGACAATTCGGGTACCTCCTAGCACCAACACTGCATGTAGAGAACATATAGAAACCCACCCCTTTAGAGCCATGTGAATAACCTTAGGTGTTTTAGACGGGATAAATAGGGTTTTTTTGTTTACCTTATTTTATTTGTCCTTTTATTTATGTATTTATTATTTTTATCCGGTACTAACTCATTTTTTGTGTTTTATTTTTATTTTTATTTTACACATACTTTTGTTGCATTTTCATTGCATCCACATTACATAGAGGCGTTGATTCAAGTGGTTTGCCCGATTAGAAAATCTTTCATCATGGAAAAAATGTGTCTTAGGAAAGGACGACATCAATCCAGTCGCGCGACATCGGTCAGAGATTAATCAACAGATCTGAAGTAATGATTTGCCGAGCAAGCGTGTAGTGCCAAAGTACACACACGAGACCCTGATGGTGGACATACAACGAGCTACAAGGTGTGTGAATGACTTAGCAACCGAAGCCGCGACTCTCCGACCTTTCGTAACCCCGAACATGGAAGAAGCACCAAGGTTTATCAAGTTGCTCAGAGCTGTCGAGGGGCTATGAGGTAGAGCTAGGGCTTATGTGTAGAAATTTGTTTTGTAATTAAGACTTTTTGTAATAGGGACTCCTTTTGTAATATGAACATTTTTTTGTAATTTGGACCCTTTAATTCCCATGAAAGTCGTTCGAAAGGGTGATTACCAGCGGAATCAACGCCTTTATTTGCATTCATGTTGCATATCATAACATGGTGTTGGTTCAAGAACAGTTCATTAAAAGGCTTTCAAAATAGAAAAAGTCTGCTTTGCCAGAAACAATAATATTACAGTATTAAGTTAGGCCGAGCAAAGACCAATCGCGAAAGAAGACGGTACGATAGTAAGGCACGTGCGACGCAGAAGATTCAGTCAGGGCCGCAGAACCCCAATTTTAAATCTTCACATTTGACCATTTTTAAAAAATCTCAGATTTTAATTTAACTCATTTAAAAAAGAATTTTTTGAAAATATTATTATTTTGCTTTGAAACTTCTTCCCTCATAAAATTTTTAGAATAATAATAATAACAAAAAGAAACCTAAAAGTTTCATTTTTTTAAGTAAGTTAAAACTTTTTTGATAATAAAAAGGGGGAATTTTAAAACCAAATGATCCTTGAAAATTTTAATTTTAACCCCAAAAAGTTTTAAAGTACTCCCCTAGGATCGATAGAATCCATCCCTGTTTAGACGTACCCAGATCTACAGAAGAAAATATATTGTCAGATGTCCTTTTCAGAAGCCACAAAAATAAAGATCATGACGTCACAAGTCCATATAATAGAATAAGAGGAGAAGACGGAGTCACCCATCATCCTGAAGACGACGTCGAAACGTGGAGCACAGGTTTTGCTTCCCGAAGGCAAGGTCTCCAGAATAAATTCAACTGTTGACTGTAATTCATTATTAATTTCTTGCAAACATACATTTTCTCTATTGAAAGTTTTTCAAAGACTGTTCGAGAATCAACATCGCATTTGCATGTATTCTCGCATTTATAGGGTATTGATTCCCGAAGTGGTTCCTCAAATCTCAGAAATCGTTCATAATTGGCAAAAGGGTCGTCTGGTCAGATATTAGAGGGCACGGATCCATGGTTTTATCCCAGAACAAGATCGGAGACAATAGAAGAGGAACCATCTGAAGACTTCAGGTCAGACACGGTACTGGTAATGAGCAAAGTAAAGTGCAAGAGTTGAAAGAAGCAGAGAGAAGACGTGATGAATCAGATGAATACTTTGACGAAAGGTAAGCGATCCATCAAACAGAAAAAAGAACCGATTAAGGATCAGAATAGAGAGTGAGATAGTCAGAATTCTACCTCCAAGTCAGCAAATACGACAAATTGAACCTTTTTTGTGATACATCAATAAACAGGCGGAAGGTATGCTTGAGTCGGCCTTTCAAAAAAATAGAGCTCGGTCCAGATGAAACTTGAGAAGCAAGTAACGAAAAGAAGTATATCTCGATTCCTGTGAGGTACACCGAATTACTCATAATGTTCATCGACAAGAGCCTTATTACCTCGGTGAAGTCTCTAGTGAAATAGGTGGATTGGCTACGCATGGTTCAACCTTTATGTTCACTGTCGTTTTTGACAAAAAATATCTATAATTTATTATTATTATTATTATTGAAGTTTATCTATCATTAGATGCATTATCATTATATGCATGCAGTTTTAGTTTGATTTAATTTTTACACATAACTAAAATTGTTATCGACATGATATTATTTTTGACATTTTACGTTTACATATTGTATGCATAAATAAATATATTTATATAATATAAAATTAAAATTAAAATAAAAATAAATTTTTCATGTATATTATTATTATTATTTTGAATTAAAGTTTATGTATCACAGTATATTTGATCAAAATTTGTGTATTTTTTATATCTATCCCTATATATATCAATGACACTTGATATATAGATAAATATATAGAGAGAGAAAAAAAATAGTAATTAATAAGTATACGTGTTTAAGAGTACACTAACTCATTTTTTAAAATACTATAATAATAATAATTGTATTAATATATTAAAAATTTAATCGATATTTAGAATTAAGACTCGGGTGGGCCTTAGACATGTGTAAAAGGGGGGCTGGGAAATTTTGAAGGCTAAAAAGGCTGAAAATTGAGAATATAAAAGACTGAACTCAGACATCAGACACGGATATAACCAGAAAAGGCAAAGGGGACCCATTCGCATGGAAATTGTCGTAAAATCCAACGTTTTTGGCCATCTAAGTTGCATGGCAGAGGCTGACCTTTTTAAGACTTATCTACAATTATTTACCCTTCTCATCATTCACACTAACAAGCATGGACTCAAAATTTAGCAACTTGCAGCTCAACTGGATTTTGATTTAATATTTTATATACGTAGTAGTATTTCCCACGATAATATCTATAAGTCATAAAACTCACTCATATTGAACAAATAAAATTGTACGAATTCAAATCCTTTAAGAAAAATAATATTTATTTTTAACTGATACACAAAAAAGGTAATAGAGGTTCTAAACGGTTCGATAGTTATAGAGTAATTCGACAATGATTGAAATCGGGAGTGGACAATAGATAGAGTGAGTGAGATGGTAGTTGAGAGTTGATTGAAGTTTTTTTCAATAATCTTAAGGTTATTATATGTTCATACATTTTATTAACCCTTTGATATCTCACATACACGTTGCAGATAAAATTGCTTGAACCCGAGTCTTTTAGGATGAACATCATCTTTTTTCACACTCATTGGATTCAGAGTTGTGAAATTTTGAATATACCTATATGTGGAAAATAGAGGTAGCAGCACCGTTTGAAACTACTATCGTAAAAAATAATGGTCCGCAATAATCGCAATACATCTGTTATTATTCGTAATTGTAATAAAATATCGTCACTGAAAACACAATCACAACCACAATTTAAATCTCTGGTCCATGAATTAGCTAATAACCTTGCCGGTGCTAGTGAGATTCACATATGAATGCTCAGTGTCGACACAACGTTTCATGAGGTTGGGTTTAGTAATATACATTGTGCTGACGAAGCCAATATGTTTATCTTCCTCTTGTAAGAGACTTTGACTTTGTGAAGTATGAATATATAATAAGATTATATGCATAGATTAAAAAAATAATTAACTTTATTTATTTTCGATTTATAAATATGATTATTTATGTATGTAATAATAAATGTCACATTAATAATAATGTTAGTATAAAAATTGAACTAAAACAAAGATTTCATATTTATAATTACACACTATCAAAGTTAATGTATTACATCACACGAAAAATTATTGTTATGGTTTGCAACATCTATATTTATCATCTTTGGTAAGAAAGAAATTTAGCCCTCTTCAAGACTTAAAATATTATACCATATTTGTTTAGTCTAATATGTTCATGTGTAGTTTTGAGATTTTAAAACCGATTTCAAAGTTTAGATGGAGTTTAGCATCGATTAACCTTTTTTTACCCGATAGACATGAACTTGATTTTTATGCTCCACTTGAAAACTCAATAACATATATGCTTGGATTCGAGGTTTTTTTTTTTTTTAAATGAGATTCATCAACACTGGTTAAACATAAAATGAGTTTTTTTTAAGAGTTTGAGTAGTAAGATATTTAAATCCGGTTCATTTATAATTTTAACTTTTTAACTGTTCGTTCAAATTTAAACATTTTCGAGTCGAACTTAAGTAGCTAATTAACAAGACATTAAAGACCACCTTGTAAGAGAAAAATAGACCACTATAAAAACAAACTAAATTATTTTATTTAGCCCGGCTGGTTGCAAAAACCGACCCAATGTTTCGATTCATTTTTTCTCTTCCTGATTTTACAAGGCTTTGTCCTGATTAGTTCGATTCAAGACATGCTTAAGCAATATCAAGTTGTTTACCACTTGGACCAACCCCAGTTGGTTATTTGTTTTTAATAGTCAAAAGGTGGTTATAAGGTAATATATGTTCATACATATTCTTAACCCTTTGACGACGCACATAGACCTTGTAGACAGAGCGATTTGAACCCGTGTCTCCTAGAATGAATATCATATGCTTTTCCACTGAGACACTTATTGGGTTCCCCTCGTTGGTTGTTTTGATCCAAATATTTAAGGCATAATGCAAAAAAACGCTCATAACATTTGACTGAATGATCATTTTGGCCCATATTCTTTTTTGAACCAATTTAACCCTCTAACGTTTCATTTTTTGTCAAAATGCCCCCTATATGAATGAGAACTGTTAGTCAACTGAAACTAAACAACTTGAAATGACGTGACAAACCTACATGGCAATGCACGTCGCGATAGTAGTGTCATATAGACAAATATGCTGACTTTACATAATGACACACCAGTCAAAAAATATTTTTATAAAATTGTCTAAAATATAATTCTTTTCTTTTGATGTGTCATTATGTCAAGACATTTAAAGTTGTCTATCGTCAGCTGACTAACAGTTTTCATATACAGATGAGCCATTTCGACCCAAAATAAAACTTTAAGGGTTAAATTAATTCAAAAAATATGAGCCAAAATAACTATTAAGTGATATATTTTTTTAACTTTATGCATGTATTTAAGGCTTAAAACATTATTTGTCTTTTACGTTATATTTTTTATTAAATTAGTTTTTTAATTTTTTTTAGGACGTTTTGCCTTTTTAATGTCCAGTTTCGTTATCCATTTCATTCTAAATCATTAAAATGTTTTCTGACCAGCAAGATTATATTTATGCTTCGTGATAGACATTTTAGATCTCTCGGATTTTATTTTTATTTACTGTAGTCTGCAAAAAGATAAAAAAAATAATGAGAAGTGAAATATTAAATTTTTATTTATTTATTTTATTAAAATGAGACAGTCTGTCACGTGAAATATTTTAAGTCTGTTTAAATGGGCTTTAAGATGATAAACCGTTTAACCTATTAGTGCAGTTGGGCCGGTTTAAGTACCTGGATTGCTTGGGGAGAAATTAATTTAAAAAGTATATATTTTGAAAACTGGGTTATATTCAAAGTGAAAATGTTATAAAAAAATCACACAACAAATATTAAAATTTTTATATATTAAATAGAACAATAAAATCTTAAAGGTGTGAAAGTCAATAAAGTACAAAAAGCTATTACTTTTAAAAGATCTAATAATCTTTAATAAAAATTCAATAATATTACTATTTTGACCAGAGTGCTATAAGAAGAAAATAAATTCTTTCGCAGCTTGATCTTGGCAAAAAATCAATACTACAAAAGATAATCAAAATTTTACTGACCACCGATCTTCGTTGCTAACAACGCTCGAGTTCGTCATACGAACATTAAACTGATAAAAACAAATAATATTGTCACAAAGACAGACTAACACTGCCATAAAAGTAGACAAAATAACTACTATAAAAGCAAACAAAAAATTACAAAAGACAGGTATAAGATGAAATTGACAAAATAAAAAAAACATGCAAATAGAATTCATCAACAAAGATAAATTTTTATTTATATACAAAATTAACAAAAAGACCAAAAGTCGTGGCGAAAAAAATTTAACGAAAAAAAATCGAAAAATTAATTTTTTTATAACCGCTTCAGAATAAATAGAATAAATTATATTTTTTTAATTTAAAAAGTACATATATAATAATAACAACAACATTTCTCCATATTATTTGTTGTTCTTTTTCTTCAAAGCCTTCTCCCCAAGAAAATTGCCTAAAGTAAAACTCGATAAGCAACCCTAATTAACTATGTCGGATCCGAAGAACGACGCCGGAACTTCCCAGCCGAAGGCTCCGGCCAAGGATCCCAAGAAGAAAGAGGAGGAGGATCTGGTTAGTTGCCGTTCTGGATTTGGGTTTTGTTAGAAGTTTTGATTTTGTCTAAATTAGTGTTTTTTTAAATACGCAGTCGGAGGAGGATTTGGCTTTGAAACAACAGTTGGAGTTATATGTAGAGAGAGTTCAAGATTCTGATCCCGGACTACAGAAAGTAGCTCTTGAGAGCATGAGGTGACTGAATCAAATTAGTTTTTTTTTTTTTTTCTGGCTTTGCAGTTAGTGGGAGTATTCATTGATGGGTTTAGTTTCAATGCTTGAATAAAGCTTAATTTTTTATGGTATGATTTGATATATTTTTTAGGCATGAAATCCGCACCTCGACAAGCTCCATGACTTCTGTTCCGAAGCCATTGAAGTTTCTCCGTCCTCATTATGGAACCCTAAAAACTTTTTACGAGACAATGCCGGAGTCCGATTTGAAGGTATTAGTTGTTTTGTTTTGTTTCTTCTCCATTACTCTTTTATGAGTATGATCTATTTGGGCTATAAGCAATGCAGGGAACAATGTTTTAGATGGAGGCATTATTTTCTATAGGGGCGCTGTGAATTGTTTTTGCCTAAATATTTTTGGATAAATAGTAATCTATATAAATTTTTGGGTATTTAGGTTATTTCTTATTAAATAGATTTAGGCAGAAACCTATATTCCTTCTGATGACAATTAGCCATATTTTCAAAAATCAGGAATTCCAATATACTTGAAGTCTTTTCTTTCCTATATATTTCCTTTTTTTCTCCATATATTCTTCACTACTAAATTATTTTTAATTTTTTGGCAGAAATACCTGGCTGATATCCTGTCTGTGTTGGCTCTGACCATGTCTGCAGAGGGCGAGCGGGTAATTTCCAAGTTTTTTATTCTCTGGAACACTATTCAATGTGGAATTACACATATTTTGTTTGTTTTTTTTTTTTCCCCCAGTTGTTTTGAGCTCTAGTTTTGATTTGGCATTCCTACAGGAGAGTTTGAAGTACAGATTGTTGGGTTCAGAAGGCGACATTGGTTCATGGGGTCATGAATATGTGAGGTGAGCGTTATCCGACTTGATAACATATCGATATACTCATTTTATTTTGTATTACCAGTTCTTCATTAGCTATATCTGGTCAAACTTGTGAACAACTTAAGGTTGTGATCACGCTTTAATTTTTATCTGTTGGTAATGTTAGTTTCAAGTTCCACTATTGGGCTGGTGCTCAGTTTATCATTTGTTGTCAGGAACTTGGCAGGAGAAATTTCACAAGAGTATATCAAGCGACAGGTTAGAAGTCTTAAGGAACCTTTAGACATATGATAGTTTCTATGAGTTCAGCACTTTAGGGTTCTCTGTAACAGTGAGAACTCAGGTTAATCTGGTTTTGAATTCTATATTTTTTTGCTGATAATACAGAGTGAAGAGGCTCCAATTGAAGATCTAATGGAGCTTGTGCAACAAATTGTTTCTTTCCACATGAAGGTATAGCTATCTCCTTGTCATATGTAACATAACTCACAATTGATTTTTTGCAGAAGAAAATTTCTTAAATTATGTTGGTTTCATGTTTCTGAAACTTCTGTACTTTTGATGCAGCACAATGCTGAACCTGAAGCAGTTGATCTCTTGATGGAGGTACCACACAACATTTTATCTCTTAACGTTTCTTATTTGAATTCTCTTCCCTTGTTATTGAGTTTGAAACATGTGTTTTATGCCTAACTGCAGGTTGAGGATCTTGATCTTTTAGTTGAGCATGTTGATAAAACAAATTTCAAGAGAACTTGTCTATACCTCACCAGTGCTGCTAGGTATGGAGTTTAAAAGCTTTGGACTGCTTATTTATCACAAACCATAATGTGTTGAAATGTATAGTCTAAAATTGCTGAACTAAAATTTACAATTAAATGTTTGATGATTGTTCCCATGTCAAAGGATATTGAGCTCTCTTGCCCTCCCTGTGATAACCATTCCATGCTGCAAATTTTTGCAGATACCTTCCTGGACCAGATGACATGTTAGTTTTGGATATTGCCTACTCGATATATCTGAAATATGAGGAATTCGCAAGTGCACTTCAAATTGCACTGTCCCTTGACAACATGCAGGTCTGTTTTCTATTATGTTCCTCTCCTTTCATGCCATGCAGTGTTGTCGAGAAACTTTGTCTTAGGATGTCAGTATTGAATTGACTTGCTTATTTTATTATTCCTAATAATTTAATGTGTTCTGTTGCAGCATGTGAGACAGGTGTTTACATCTTGTGATAATCAGCTAAAGAAGATGCAGTTTTGCTATATTCTTGCTCGACATGTAAGTATGCAGCTTGCTTTGCTATATTGCTGCTGTAACTATTTGTTGCCAAGTATGCTATTTTTTTTCTTATTGTCAATATTGGGTATTGATGGCCTTTGATTTCTCTATGCTTGTTATAATGTGTATCATGTATGCATGGGAGTGAACGTTCATGTGTTTAGTGCATAGGACATTTTCTGCTTTATTTATTTATTTATTTATTTATTCTTTGCAGGGAATCACTTTTGAGCTTGATGATGAGATGGTTGCAGATGACGACGACAGAGAGGCTTTACAAGATATCATCAACAATACTAAATTAAGTGAAAGTTATCTCACCCTTGCTCGTGATATTGAGGTTATGGAGCCTAAATCTCCAGAAGATATCTATAAGGTTTAGAGTTCAAAACTTCCTAGACATTTTGAGTTTGTAGTTAAGAGTAGACCTGGTGCTGTATCAATTGTGTAGTGGCTGCCTGGGACCTCCCTCTTATTTTTTCCCCTTTCCTAATTGGATGTCAAGTGCTTAAATTCATCTCAGCTTTTATAGGGAGCTTCTTTTTTCCATTGCCCATGTTGGATAATTTTCCTCATGAAATTGACAATTTGCATGCATGGATTTTGCCAGGCTCACTTGCTTGATGGCCGCGCTAGTGCTGGTGCAAGCGTTGATTCAGCAAGACAGAACTTGGCTGCTACATTCGTCAATGCATTTGTTAATGCAGGCTTTGGTCAGGATAAGTTAATGACGGCGCCAGCAGACTCTTCAATTGGTGGTTCAACTGGAAATTGGCTTTTCAAAAACAAAGAACATGGGAAGACCAGTGCTGCAGCGAGTCTGGTATGGTTAGCCTATTAAATTCTGCACCAATGTGTATGCTTAAGTTGGTATTCATTTTCTATTTGGAATCTATTTTAAATATATATTCACCTTCTCCATAACAGGGTATGATCCTATTGTGGGATGTCGACTCTGGGCTTGCTCAGATTGACAAGTATTTCCATAGTAATGATAACCATGTGATTGCTGGAGCATTACTAGGAGTTGGGATTGTCAACTGTGGTATTAAGAATGATTGTGATCCTGTAAGTTTCTTTTCTTCTCTGCATCTCTAGGTCCGTGCACATTGTACAATGTTTTCTAAATGTCTGTCTTGTTTCTTTTATCAGGCCCTGGCTCTTTTGAGTGAATACATAAGTAAAGAAGATTCTTCAGTCCGAATTGGTGCAATTATGGGTTTGGGAATTGCATATGCTGGTGCTCAAAATGAGCAGGTGTACATCTCTCTCTTTATCTCCTGTCAAATGAACCTTTTAGTTCATTGCATTGGCAATTATATTCCATGTGACGAATGCTGGTTAATTCACTATTTTATTTCAAGTCGCTTAATGTTTTGCTCCTTAAAGTATCCAACAACTTTCTCAGGTTTTCTTTTGCAACTCGGCTTTGGATCATATTTAGCTATACTGAGAGTTTGCCATTGTTAATTGACAGATCCGTAGCAGCTTGACTCCCATACTTAATGACGCAAAAGCTCCCCTTGATGTAATAGCTTTTACTGCAATTTCCTTGGGTTTGATATATGTGGGTTCCTGCAATGAGGAAGTTGCACAGGCTATTATATTTGCTTTAATGGACCGAAGTGAGTCAGAATTGGGCGAGCCCCTCACTCGGCTTCTGCCTCTTGCTCTTGGTCTTTTATACCTGGGAAAGCAGGTAAATAACATTTTTGGACTCTTGGTGTATAGTTGATTACATGTTCTTTTGGTAGTAGATTGTTTATGTTTTAATTCAGCTTGAGAAAAAGACTTGATATATGCAATTTTGCTAGGCTTCATTTGGACTTATTTGTAAACACTTCCGCTCTTAACAGGAAAGTGTGGAGGCCACTGCAGAGGTCTCAAAAACATTCAATGAAAAAATAAGAAAATATTGTGACATGACACTACTCTCTTGTGCTTACGCTGGAACTGGGAATGTGCTAAAGGTAAGCTCTTGGTTCATTAATATGCTCTTCAAATCCGAGCTGGCATGAATATTAGCTTAACATTTTTCATATGCAGGTCCAAAACCTTCTCGGTCATTGTGCTCAGCATCTTGAAAAAGGTGAAACCCACCAGGGTCCAGCTGTGCTTGGAATTGCCATGGTAGCAATGGCTGAAGAATTGGGTCTTGAGATGTCAATTCGTTCACTAGAGCATCTTTTGCAGTATGGTGAGCAGAATATTCGGCGGGCAGTTCCCTTGGCTCTTGGTCTTCTTTGTATATCAAACCCAAAGGTAACTCAATCTCATTAAATGTTGCTGAACAACATAGTTTGGTCATCAATTTCAAGGGAACTTTCAGGTTTAGGATTTAAAGGCACCACTTTTTCATCATAGCAAATGAGCTGAAATTGATAAGCCGAGTACAATTAATATACTTGTTTCTTGTTATCTCATTTGTTGCACTTATATGTAATCCAGGTTAATGTGATGGACACTTTAAGCAGGCTGAGTCACGATTCAGATTCAGAAGTTGCAATGGTAAGATGATTTGAATAAAGGGGTTATTTAATGTTTGTTTTTCCCCATCAGCTTGACTCAGTTGTTTTTATCGATGCTGCAGGCTGCGGTTATCTCCTTGGGTTTAATAGGTGCTGGAACCAATAATGCTCGCATAGCTGGCATGCTTCGCAATCTTTCAAGTTATTACTACAAAGATGCTAGCCTTCTATTCTGTGTATGTGTTTTTGTACTCGTCTCTATAGTTTGTTTCATGATACCATGTGATTTGTAAGACAACTGAGGATCGATTGCTTGTCCAGGTGCGAATTGCTCAAGGTTTAGTACATTTGGGGAAGGGTCTGTTGACTCTCAATCCATATCATTCTGACCGCATTTTGCTATCACCGTAAGTGTTTCTTTCCACATAAACATCCACCGAAGTAGAAAACGAAAATCACAAAATCATGTACTTGGTTCTCCATCTTGGTTCACCTTACAAAAAATTCTTTCCTTTTTCCTTTCCAGGACTGCACTTGCTGGTTTGGTTACAATGCTTCATGCATGTCTCAATATGAAAGCTATGGTATTGGGGAAATACCATTATGTTCTCTACTTTATTGTTTTGGCAATACAGGTCAGTAATCGGTTTTGCTCATACTACTTAGCTTCCCGATTCATGTGTTTCTCAATGCATATTTTCTCATTTTCGTAAAATATTTGCTTTCTTTACAGCCAAGGATGTTGATGGCTGTTGATGAAAACCTCAAACCTCTATCAGTCCCGGTTCGTGTGGGTCAAGCTGTTGATGTTGTCGGGCAAGCCGGTCGACCCAAGACCATCACCGGCTTCCAAACCCATTCCACCCCGGTTCTTCTTGCTGCTGGTGATAGAGCAGAGCTGGCTACCGAAAAGTAAGTTACCTCCTCGATGAGCTGTAACGAACGTTGCATGATGTTGGATTTTGCTAACGATCTTTCCCGTCTTTGCAGGTATATTCCGCTGTCACCCATACTGGAGGGCCATGTTATTTTGAAAGAGAATCCAGAGTACAGAGAGGATAGTTGAAGTTAAAAACAAAGAGCAAGAAACTGATTGCTTCTTTCCATGGGTTTTTGAGTGTAATGCAACTCTCCATATTGAGTTTTTCTTACGTAATTTTTTATTTTTCGTCATAAAGTTTAAATTGAAGGACTAGGTGACAAGGAGTATGTACTTCAGAATATTTTCTAATTTCAGCTGCTCCAGAGAAAAAAACTCGTATATTTTTATTACCAATACAAGTTTAGGGATTATACGGGCCTCGAACCTTGGTCATTTGCACCGTATACGGTTGGTCAAGTCTACGTATTTATGAATAATTGGAAATTTTCGATGATCAAGTGGTTGATTATCAAGAAATTAAGAGATGGTATGCAATATTAGATCAAGAAAATCTAGAATATAGTATTAAACTAAATTTTTTATTAATGTAGAATTATGCGAGTTTTATACACTTTTGTAAGTTTTTATACAAATTTGAATTCTTTATAGGAAAAAACTTTGATAACAGCCGTGTAAACTTTAGTTTCACGTACCTTTTAGTTTTAGAGGTTAGGGTTTTAATTTAGGGTTTAAGGTTTAGGGGTTTAGGTTGTAGGGTTTAGAATTTAAGGTTAGTGTTTAGAATTTAGGGTTTAGGTTTTAGAGCGCGGGGTTTAATTTTTTAGGGTTAGGGTTAGAAATTTAGGATTTTGATTTTTATAGTGTAAAAACACAAGCTTGTGTAAAATTAATTTTACACACAGCCTGTGTATCAAAGTTTTACCATTTTTTATATATCCTATTTATATAAATCATGGATATCAAATTTTAAGAAAACTGAAAATATTCGTTTGTTGTTCAGCTGCAATGGACAATCTATAGGGTATGTTTGATTCATGTAAAATAGATTTTGGAAAATAAATTTTAGATTTTTATTTCATATGTTTGAATATGTAAAACAGATTTCGAAAAATAAATTCTAAATATTTATTGCAGTGATTGTAACATTTAAGAATCGGTTTGATCACTGAATGATTTCTTATTTCATCAAATAAATATCGAATTATTTATTTTTAAATAGAATTTTAATTTGTTAAATATATATTAATGAAAATATTATTTTGAGATTCATTAATTGATCTAGTGGTAAAAATGTTCATGTTGTCTCATTTTATATAGGTTCGAGTCTCGACATTTAGATTGGGAATGTACTACCTCTTTGTTTGATAGAAAAATGAAGACATTATTTTTATTTTTCACATCTAATTCTAATCCTAGTGGATCTAGAACTCGTGGCCTAAGAGAATACGAGAAAATAAAGATGAACAGCTTGACCAATCAGTCAAAAGTGTGTGGATCAACGTGATAAAGTATAAAATTAATTCAAAATTTTGTAGGATAATTATTCCATACAGAGGCAATTTAAAGTTTTTTTTACACAAGCATACCTAATCTAAGGTTAAAATCTAAAATTAAAATCCCTAACTCTAAACCCTAAACATTAAACTCTAAATTTCAACTATAAACCCTAAATTTTATACCATATAATCTAAAACCTTAACATCTAAACCTTAAACTAAAACTCTAAACCCCTAAACTAACCTGTTTGTGTAAAAAAAACTTTAAATTGCCTCTGTTAAGGTGAATCAAACTCATCACGTCATTCATGGTCTTATTTAATAACATTTTTTCATCTCATTTTTTTCAAGGTGAATCTTCACCTCTTTCCTACATGTAAATAAGGAGTGAGTAGTTATTTATAAGTTACACTAAAATCGATAAATATTATTAGATGAACCATGTATAACGTAGTGAGCCACGTCTATCTAATAATTTCTCCGTAATTTGAGTCGTGATTCAATTTTAAAATAGATAAATGAATAAAGTAAGCATTGACGTGCTCCCTTGCAATTCTATAAATACATATATTACTCAATCCATGGCCAACCCATTTTGATGGTGTTGCCTTGTGTGGTGACCACTGACCACCATACCTAACTACCTTAGGAGGACCGGTGAGTCATCGGGGGAAAAAAGTGAAAAGTATGGGCGTTTGGGTCCTATAAACGACACTCGGAGTCGGATGTTCCCTCACCCAACACCCCCACACCCACCAAAACAAGAGGTTAGGGTAGGTGGGGACCCAAGGCAGAGCTCCGGTCCTAGCTAAGGTCATTTTAGCATGGGCGATTGGGTTGTTCCCTCACCCACCACCCCCACACCATTGTCGTGACAACCTCACACTCTGGGCAACGATGTAACACGATAAGAATATAACAAAAAACAATTATAAAATATTAACGAGACTTTAGTTTAATGGTAGGGTTGAGATTTCGGAAGTTTTGATCCCGTTTTACTCCCTTGATCTAACTCAACGTCCCAATGGATAGAATCATTGGGAGCAGAAGCATATGGGTTGATTTCCCCACAACGACAGCTGTGTGTTTCAGATACATGTACCTTCCTAGGAAACAAATTTACATTATTACAGTGAATGCGATGATGCACTCAGAGACGGATGCATTATTTTATTTTGTGGTAAATTTATAAAATTTTAGAAAAATGAACTTATAAAATTTTAAGGAGACAAAAATAATTTTTTAATAAAAATATATATTTATAAATAATATACGAATTTTAAATTTTAAGAGAATGACCGCTGCCTTAACCCCTCGGTCCAATCCATTATCAAGTTTTTTCTCTCTTTCATGCCAATAAAATCCAATATATTCTTCAATTTTTAGCCATGACTTGGGTGATGGAGTAGTCTTATTGCTTTCCAAGTTCAATGTTTTTCTTCACTCATACTCATAAATAAAAGATTTCCCATTTTTTGATGAATTATTTATATACGTGGCAGTAGAAGTGTTTAATAGTTAGAGTATTGGTTTAAAATGACTATGAGATATATTTAGAAAATTGACCAAACTTTGCCACCAACTTTCAAAGATTTTAGGTTAATTGTTTAATTTTTCCAATTATATAATATTAGATTTTGTCAACTCACGATACGAGTAAAATAAACTGTTTTTATATAAAAAAATTACTTACCAAATGATACTATGATAAAATTTTAAATTTATAAAATAATACTATGATAAAATTACAATTTAACATAAAAATTATAACTCAAATTTTAGGGTTTTAAATTTTAAATTATATAATTTTAAACAGGACGAATTGTATTACACATTGTGTACTAAAGCATAACTAATAAAATATTTAATTATATATTTTATTATGAGTTAGATTTTGATACACATATTGCGTAAAAAATTATACAATGCAACTTAAATCCTTAACCCTAACACCCTAAACGCTAAATCTTGAACTTTAAATTTTAACCATAAACTTTGAATTAAAGTTTAAATTATAACTATAAACCTTGAATTCTACCCTTATTTTCCTTTTATTATTATTATATATTTTTTAACAAAGATCATATAATTAGATGTTATCTCTGATATAGCTGGAGAAATGAAGTCGATCCATTCAAAATATAAATGGTACAAAAATAAAAGATGATCGTATCGAATCTCTTAACGAAAAACTTACAAGAAAAGTTCACAAAGAAAAGAACTAAAACAAGTAAATCAAAAGCTTGAAACAATAATGAGATAAGCAATCTTCAACCCAATCACACAGATATATACATTTTGAAGATCTACATCAGTAGCTCCTTAACCCACCCAAGATCAGGATCACAGACGACGCCGTTTTGCTGATGATCATCTTCCCCTCTGAACGAAACATCAAGCCGGAGATTATTAATGTTTGCATTCCCAGCAGCAGCCATTGGTGAAGAAAGATCGTACAGATTCATGGCTTCCAACGAACTCATCAGCTCGTTGAAAAAAACATCATCGTAACTGGTAGTCATTTCGGTCCCAAGCTTACTTAAACGATCACAGTACCTCGAAACCGGTGAGAATCCAGATGTCTGGTCGTTTAACGGCGACAGAGGCGGCGATCTCGAAAACTGAGATAAACCCATCAATGTACTCGTGGGGGACGAGGTAACAGGGTGACAAAACAAGCAACAATGGTTGTTGTTGTCTGGATGGTTGTACTTCGGCAATGGCGGCACCGGCAAGAGACGAAGCTCACGTGAAGAGTGAACGAAAAAGCATACCTTACGCTTGCAGTTCTTGCCATCTTTGCAGGCTTCAGTTCTGTAACGTGTAGGGTGGAGCCAGCATTCGAAAACCCCGTGAGCGAACTCACAGTCGTCCCCGCGTGGGCATCCGCCTCCGCTGCGGAAGTCGGAGCAGATGGTGGAGGAGTATCGGTACCGTCTCGGGTCCCGACGGCGGGCTTTCTCCCCGGGATGAGCGAAGGGGCAGTGGGTCCAATCGTGGCTCCGGCTCCTAGTGCACCTCCTCACCTTGAACTCGTACATGCGGAAATGGTCGCTTCCGTAGGGATCATCGTCGCCTCCGCCCTCTTTCTCTTCATGGATCTTGTTGTTGGAAGGGAGGTATTTATGGAGGTTCATGGCGGCGGAGGTGACGGCGTCGTGGTGAATATGATTGTGGGAACATTGGAGTTGGATGTCGTTGAAGGGCATCTTCAAGGAGAGATGATGGCGAGAAGGGTTGAGTGATACGTGGACAAAGGACTTGGGAGGGGGAGACTAGCATATATCGGGGCCATGGAGGATTAAACCCATATAGTTTATATACGCTATAGTTGTTCAAAAGTACTCAACCTGATTAACTCAGTTTAACTATCTACTAATCCGATTCAAAATAGGCGAATAATTTTAAGATTTTTATTTTTTTCAGGTCAGATACCCGACTCGATAATTTCCCCTGATACTCAGGTCAGGCTTGGGCGGTAAAATTTGTTCCAGTCGTGTACCCTGACTACACGATTATATATATTAATATATTTTATTTTTATAACTAATTTAATATATATATATTAATTAAAAATAAAAATATCAGAGGGAGTGGACCCCACCTAAACGGCTAAACCAAACATCGAGTTTCGAAAATTTGATATCATGTTGATTTTGTGTGTTTAAACGTTTAAGTTTAAATTCTGTTTTGAAAATTTATTTAAATTTTTAAGTTTAATTTTTAGGATTATAAAATTTTTATTTTTAAAGTTGTTTGAGTTTGATAATTTAGATCTTAAACTCTATGTTGAGATTATATATTTTAAACTTTTATTAAGTATGTATATTGTTTATAAAATTAAATGATTTTTTTATAAAAAAGCAGATAATCGTTATTCGATTATCTGGGTACCCGAGTAGCGAGTATCTGACTAAAGTGGGCCAGCAAAGGAGGTACCCGACAATGAACATCCCTAATATACACGCGCACAGAGAAGGAAGCAAAATTTTATATTAGAAACAAAAATGTGAACTTAAATTATCGATAAAAAATATAAAAAAAATATTTTTAAACTCTATAAGAGTTTGATAAGATATATTATAATAATAAGATATATTGTATTTTTAAAATATAGATTTAAATTTCAAAGATTATATTAGAAATAGAATAATCATAAATTTCAAATGAGATTAATCTTTGTGGTTTGTAAACCGTTCATAGCTAAATGGTCTAAGTGAAAAAATAAAATGATATTTATTTTAAAATGTCTGTGTACGAACAGTTTTGTTTATAAAGTATGTATCTTATTAAATGGTTAAAAAATATAACCAAATACTATCTTATAATCATCTTAAAAATATTAAAAAATATTAATTTCAAAACGTTCTAGTTGGGTATTCATTGTATTAATATTGATTCAATCAAATCATTCTTTAATTTAATTGTCAATTTAAATTTAAATGTCAGTTCAAATTTAATGCCAAAAGATATTTTAAAATTAAAATATGTGAATTAAATTATAAACATACATATATTTATGGTATAGATAACCAGAAACTACGTGTTGAAATGAGAAAATATCATTTAAATTTAGAAGAAAAAAATATTATTTCCGTTTTTATAACTTATTAATGTGATAGGTACACATTTATATGGCTCCGCTGGATTTATGGGGTTTTTAGAGATTAAAATTAGGTAAATAGAGTCTTTAAATTTTATTTTAGAAATTAGGCCAAAATCTACAGTAAAAGTATAAAACGCCATCTATATATGGCGATTTGAGAGGAAGACGCAACCTGCAAATGGTGTTCTCCTATTTTTTTTTTATTTTTTCAAAATCTATCAAAAAAGTTAATATAAAAAATAAAAAATAGGGATAACGCCATGTGCACGTGACGTTCTGCCATTTGCACTGTAAAAATTGGCCTAGAATCCAAAATATAGGTAAAGATTCCCTATATTCCAAAATTTAAATTTGAATTGGATTATCCCAAAATTTCCCATTTATATACTTTGATCCATCTATATATATTATATATATACACTACATCATGTTCAAAGCAACATTTAAGTGATAAAATATTAATATTTTAAGATCTAATTAAATCGTTTTTGAAATTTGATAACTCACTTAAAATTTATATTTTTTTTTGAAAAATTTATGCAATTAATCCTATCTGTCATATTAGATTGTTTGGCAAAACAATTTAATGTATTTAAATAACATTTTAGCTTTGATTCTTATGAATGGAAAAAAAAAAGAATTTTAGTATCGTATTTAAAGTTGAATTCTAAAAATGTGAATTAAATAACTAAGTTAATAGAGTTGTCCTTTATAATATATTTTGTACTATTGAATTTGAATTAATTAAATGATACGTTAAATACATGTGATTATAATCTAAAATAATATGGATGTAACGTGAGTATGAACTCTGGAAAAGTCTCGAAAGATGGCAGGTATGGGTGAAGAGATGCGTGGCGGAATATCCTTAGGGATAACCATGCAAAAAGGGGGTTCGTGGCATATCCTCGTGCCTTTGGAATTTTTGGATCAAACTATCCTACAAGTGTCACCCCTTCACCTCGTCAAATGTCAAATCATCTATAATTTTATATATATTTCAGTTTTTATATACTTAAATTAAAGATCAATACCTAAATTATAGAGGAATTACATAAATATTATTTTAGGGGTTTGTTTTTTTCTCCAAAATATAGTCTTTTCTATATTAATTCTTGAAATATTGCATTTGTTACAGTATCTTATAAGTCAGATTCAACAGAATTCAATTTTAAACAGTAAATTTTAAACTATTTTTTTGTCAAAATAAGTGCCTAAACTACTATTTATGATCACTTTGTTAGCATCTTAGCATCTTCCACGATGCCCACGGCTTTGAAATATTGTTCCATTCCCCAAAGAAAATTCTCCACTTCTTGGGCAAATCTTGTCCCCTTGAACTTTTTTAGTTTGGGGATATCTCAGTCACAGTGTTCGCAATCGGCAGCTTTCAGCACAAGCAACTCGGTCTTGAGCAGCTCTACTTCCTTCTTCAGTTCATCTTTCTCAGACTTGAACCTCATTGTCTTGAGCTCCTCAACCTCATCCCTTATAGCAATCACCATGGCCTCTAAGGCAACGTCACGCTTAGACATATTCACATCCATCCCATTAAGAGCCTCCTGAACATCATCCTGAATTCCCTCTAAGGACTCGAGCCTTTCGAAACCCAACAAACTCAGCTTCTTAACGTCCATCGACTCCAACGTCACCTTGGCATCCGCCATGGATTCTTCAAGCTTGGTAACCCTTCTCTGGATCGATGTGATCATGTCCTTCGACGAATCCCTATTGGTTTTGTCAACTGTGGCCTCTGCACCTTTCTTCACTGCAGTATTCTCTCCATCACGTGCCATCTCGAATCAGTAACTCCTCAGCAAAACCTTGCTCTGATACCACTTGACACGGGGCTAGTTTTCTGCTAGACAACCGAGCGGCCTAAACTGCTTTCTCGGTTGAAAACTGGGCTAAGTCGTCTGAAAAGCCCTTAAGTAGGAATACTTAGAAACTGATGCGAAACAAAATAAAGGCGATGGCAAAAGAACAAGAGAAAGTGAGTGAATACTGAGTTGTATTACTTTGGGTAAAAGCTTACAAACTGAAGTAAGTAATGAATGAATGATAAGATGACTTGGGTTGAGTCTCCTTTTATAGTGAGAGCTCAGTACAATCAACGATCAAGATTACAATGGATCAATGGTCCAGATGAGAGCCTATCCTATATACAACATTTGAATTTCAAATAAGAGATAAAGTGAGAAATATCTTTACAAATAAGCACAAAAATAATAAGTATGATGCCTTATTGGATTTCACCATGGTAAATACTCTGCTTGCTCATTTTACCATGGCAAAAGGTCAGCTTTCTTGGGCCATTTGACAAGTCCAAAATACTATAAAAATAAGCTCGGGCTGCCATAATTGCACTTGTCTCGGTCGCGGGCTTAACATACTAAGTGGTGGTGTGGGATGAAAAAGAAGACGGTTCTTGGCATACTAAAAAATTTATTCTGTAACTTCAACGGAAGTGTCTCATCAGGTTTGCAGAACTATATCCCATACATTTGATATGTTTTCATTTGGAACGTTGAATAGCTCGCTTACCTTTCTCTCTTTTTCCCTGTAGAAGAATAATCAGTGGAAACCCCAGCTCACAGAACCTAAATTCCCTGTGCTTCAAACATCTTTGAGGGCAAAACCTCTGAAGGTCAAAAGTTCTATTGAACTTGAGCAGGAGGAACTTGAAAAAGCACCTAAATTTAAAGCAAGGCCATTGAAAAAAAAGGTATTTTTCCCATCATTTCTATTACGCATTGTATAATACAGCAACCAATAACCATGTTTACTTGAGAAAGTAACGCTAGTTGTTGCTTTGTGTAGATCTTTGAGAGCAAAGGAGAACTGTCAATATTCTGTAATGAAAAGAAACATGTGACTATACCTCAAGAATTCCATTTTGCAACGCATGAGAGGATACCAACATCGGTGACTGTTTTTGATATATTTGATAAGGTAATTATTTGAATGCATTGACTACTTGCTATTATAGTACTGATTAGAGCAACATATGATTTTTGAGAGAAACAACTCTTTACATGTTTATTCCCTTTCACAGTTTTCTCTGAATTCAGAATCTAGCCATGATCCAATTCCGAGGAACACCATTCCCAATCCATTCCATCTCCACATAGAGGTACATTTCTTTTTTAATTATAATACCTGGAAAAGATACATAGAGTTTAGTGTTTTATGAAGTCCCTAATGATCTTCAGGAAAGAGGTGCTGAAAAAATAAAAGAAGTTTGTGATGGAGATTATAGAGAAACAGTTTGAAGAGGAAAGAGCCAGGGTCCCCAAGGCTAACCCATATCCATACACCACTGACTATCCTGTGGTATATTAAGTTCTTTGTTCTTTCATTATAATGTTTTGGTCAATCATGAGTTACAGAGGGTTTAAATGTATGTTTTTCTTATGCAAGTTCCTCCGAAACCCGAACCGGAGCAGTGTACAAAACTGGAACCCTTCCAATTGGAGAGTCTGGTGAGGCACGAGGAGGAGATGAAAAGAGAGATGGAAGAAAGAAGGAAAAAATGAGAAAGAAGAAGCTCAGATGAGGGTCTTCAAGGCGCAGCCGGTTCTAAAAGAGTAAGATTCATCTACATTTTATCTTGATTTCTGTTAGAGCATCTCCGGTACAACGACACTTATAGAGGACAATACCTCCATGTTGTCAGTACGATGTATGTTAAATCCATTTCTTATCATGAAATCTTATGCAGGGATCCAATTCATGTTCCAGAAAAAGTTCGCAAGCCTCTAACACAAGTGGAAGAATTTGACCTCCATGTCAATCATAGAGCTGTGGATAGAGCCGAATTCGTTCAAAGAGTAAATTCTAGTCTCTCTCCTTCTTCTGAAGTCTGTTATATTTCCATTCAATAAGCAATAATAAATCTTTTTATACAGATTAAAGAGAAAGAAATGATTTACAAGAGATACAGAAAAGAGAGTGAGGCTGTTAGAATGGTATGCATAATTTACTCTTAGACCTAAACTTGTGTTGTCAATTCTAAACTAAAATGTTATCAAATTGCGAGATTGAGGAAGAGAAAGCATTGAAGCAACTAAGAAGGACAATGGTTCCTCATGCTAGGCCTGTTCCCAAGTTTGATCATCCTTTCTGCCCACAAAGGTAAGAAAAATTTACTCGTCTATCGTTGTTCGTATATTTTTGTGTTGTGTTTGTGGCTTGTGATGGTGTATGATTTGGCCAGGTCTTCCAAGGAAACAACAAAACCGACATCTCCACAGCTACGAGTTCTACAAAGATCAGAAAGGACGAAAATGATCAGTTCACTCAACACACCAACTTCCAGTCCAGCCACTCTTATGAGATGATTTCAGATTGAGGAAACCGAGTCAGGCTGGCACCGCCGCTGCCGAGGGGGTTGTTCAAACATTCTTTCGTTACCATTAAATTTATAAAATGTATGAAGTTCTACTAGGAATGAAAATGCATGCATTTGGGGATATTTTTACACAAATTGACAGATCTACTTCTGTTGTACGTATTTCCGTTTGTTGATGTTTGAAAATTGTAGGCTATGTGGTTTTCGAGTAGAACAACGATTACAATCAGAATCGATCATTACGAGCGTTGATATATAATTAATTCAATAACTAACTAGAACTAGAAAATCCACATGATTTATGCAAGATGAGACTCGAACTCAGATTCTAAGGATTTGTATGTAAAATTTAAAGATAATAAAAATAGAAGTTTATAGTTATTTTTAAAATTCATGTTAAATCAAACAATGATTTGTGGATAAAATAAAAAAGATACAATATAAAAATACAAGTTTCAAACATTTTCGGTTTATAACACATAAAATTAGGTTTAAATAAAATATAAAATTTGTTTTGGAAAACCTAACTGAAAATTTAATTTATACATAAATACATGTTTTAAAATTTTGAGCCAAAATCTCTTCTCCATACCAAATTGAAAATTAACCTAAACTAATATCAAATTTCAAATGGTTTGAAAATTTTAAAATCTAAATTAACTTAAGATAGATCGGTTCAATCCAAAACTAATCCGATTCACTTAAATCGACAGACACCTGTTTTTTTTTTTTATTCCTACAAGTGTATGCAAATGAAAAAATAAAAAGAAAATGAAACGGCAGGCGAAAGTAGCCGTTAGAAACACATCTCATTACAAGTAACCAAATGGGTCACAAAACCCGACCGTTAGATCCCAAAATTCAAAAAGTAAAAAATTCGACCGTTGCTCGCTCTCCTGTCTTTTAATTTTCTATTACCATAACAGATTCTCAAGAATTCCATAATCGGAGACTGAAGAAAATCCCCCCTTTCACCAAATTTCAATCCCTCTCCCCCAACCAAAACAAAACAGTGAGAAAGAATCTCACCCTTTTAGGAATCCGATGGACGGATCAACTGTTTTGACGGCGAAGGTGATCGACGAGTTATACGAGTTCTCGGCACCGTGTTTCTTTGATTTCATCAAAGGTGAATCGGAAGATGAAGCGCGCAATGCCGAGCTCTGGTTCGAAAGCGCATTGAGCTACGCTCCTTCTCGTACATTCTTTCTCTCTATCTTTCTCTCTTACTATTTCTCTGTAACAGTATTTTTTTTTATCGGTGATTCTTGATTTTTCTTGGAATTTCTAGGGTTTTGATTTAGACATTACTTTTCTGTTATTTAATAATTAGTGACTTTCGAGTTAACTTGATTGATTTTAATTGTTTGTTACTGAATCATATTCCGAAAACTCTAGGGCTCGAGGTTAATCATAACTAATTATCTTTGTTCTTTCACAAATTATTTACTTCAAATGAATTAAGCTTAACCGAATTAAGATAGTTCCATTTTTATCGAGGAGAAAACTGGGGATTTTTAATTTCCTTCTGGTATTATCATAATGCAGCGTTTATGGCTAGAATCAAGGCTGGTAGTAGATCCGTTCATGTGGAGAGTCTCTGCAATTTTAGTGAAGAAGATCAAATGCAGAAGGTTCTAATTACTTGTATATATACACTTACCAAATTCCATCATTTCATACAGCAATTTATCTGATTTCAATCATGATGAATATATATTATTGCTGCAGGCATCAGAATCATCGGATGGAGCAACTCCTAACAGTAACTTAGAAGATAAGCCTAAAGCCGAGCTCGTGCCGGATAAGGTAAAGGAAGACGTTAAATCCTCAGAGGCAAAGGTTGAAATAGATCAAACTGTCACTGAGGTAATTAGTGGACTATTCTTCAATCCGTTCTGTTATTGATTAGTTTTTATGTATTCTCATATGATTTAAATGCTTTGTAGATTGCTAATGGTGATAAGGATAAGGAAAACACAGCGCCTGTATGCGCTCAAGAAAATGGAAGGTTTGTTCTTAAGGGTTTGAACTTTTTTCAACATTAATTATGTATGGATAATTTGGTTCTCATTATTGTGCATTTGGTTCCTTTCTGTTGGATTTTCAGTGCCCTAACTGAAAAATCACATTTAAATGTTCCCGGTGATGAAGAGAAAAGCAAATCTACTGTGCAAGTGGAAACTGAAGCTTGCACCCCTAAACCATTGATGATTTCTCAGAAAAAATTGGCCAGTGATAAGAAGCATCAGACGGCTAAAAAGATAGCTAGTATGATACGGAACCCGTCTGTGCTGAAGCCGAAAATCGGCAATGCTGGAACTCCTAATCTGGCTCTAGAAAACCGAGCCATCAAACGTCAGAAACTAGATGGAGGAAGATCTAGACAGGTGCTTATATATGCTTTCTTCCCTTCTGCTTATTTTAGCTTCTGTGGTTTGTAACTTTTATCTGAAGCTTTGTCTCTTTGTTGCTTCCCGTTGTACCTCAGATCCTGAATGTGAAACCCCATAACTTGACCCACAAGTCAAAACTTGGTCTTATGAGTGGTAGTTCCAACCGGAGCTCTTCTACTGCTAAAACTTCAAACAAATTGGATAGAAAGGTTTGTTTCTCAGTGATAAGTTCTGCCTTAGCATATTTTCACTAGAACTGGGAATCAATATTGAAATTTGGTTTGTGCTTTCCTTGAAGGTTTATGTTCGAGAACAGGCAGCACCTTTCGTTTCAATGGCAGAAATGATGAAAAAGTTCCAATCATCTACCAGAGATTTGTCACTTCCTCACAGTTCCCTGTCAAATGTAAGTAAATAGAATCACATCATTTCGGCTTCAACACATTGTTTCCTTTCTTTTGTCACCAAATTCCTTATAACTAATCAGGATAATGCTGCTACTGTCCAGATGCCAACGCTCAAATTGACAAGGCCTAAAGAACCCGAATTCGAAACAGCACAGAGAATGCGCCCTGTTAGAGTGAAGAGCACCGCAGAGCTTGAGGAAGAAATGATGGCTAAAATCCCCAAGTTTAAAGCAAGACAATTGAACAAGAAGGTATTGCTTCTAGCATCTGGTTTATGTGTATCAAACTGACCCTTTTGTTCTTTTCCATTTGAGATTATTTCTAGCAAGCTTTCTTTAATTTGTTGTCCATTTTTTCTCTCTGGTGCAGATTTTTGTAGCTCCAACACTACCTTCACTACCAAGAAGTACTCCAAAGCCTCCAGAATTTCAGGTAAACTATGCTTAAGTATAAAAGTGGTGGTATGAGATTTAAATGAAGACAGTGTTTGGTATCGGACTAAAATAATTGTCCTGTTTCAGGAATTCCATTTGGAGACAATGGCTAGAGCAAGTGATACGTCTTCAGTAGCTTCAACAGAAGTGTCTTGTTGTCAGGTTCGAGAACTATATCCCCATATTTGTTTCATTTTACACTTGAAACTTGAATAGCTCACTTACCTTCTCTTTCTTATTCCCTGCAACAGAATAATCAGTGGAAAGCTCATCTCACAGAACCTAAAACCCTGTGCTTCAAACATCTCTAAGGGCAAAGGCCTATAAAGGTCAAAAGTTCTATTGAACTTGAGCAGGAGGAATTTGAAAAAGCACCTAAATTTAAAGCAAGGCCATTGAAAAAAAGGTATGAATACATCATTCAAATCTGCATTTATATAATATAACAACCATGTTTACTTGAGAAAGTAACTCTAATTGTTGCCTTGTGTAGATATTTGAGAGCAAAGGAGAACTGTCAATATTCTGTAATGAAAAGAAACATGTGACTATACCTCAAGAATTCCATTTTGCAACACATGAGAGGATACCGCCACCAACATTGTTTTTGATTTATTTGATAAGGTAATTATACAAATGCATTGACTAGTTTTATATTATAGTACTGATTAGAGCAACATATGATTTTTTTGAGAGAAACAACTCTTTACATGTTTATTCCCTTTCACAGTTTTTCTGAATTCAGAATCTAGCCATGATCCAATTCCGAGAAACACCATTCCCAATCCATTCCATCTCCACACAGAGGTACTTTATTTTTTTTAATTATAATATAAGACCAGAAAAATACACAGAGTTTAGTGTTTTATGAAGTCCCAAATGATCTTCAGGAAAGAGGTGCTGAAAAAATAAAAGAAGTTTGTGATGGAGATTATAGAGAAACAGTTTGAAGAGGAAAGAGCCAGGGTCCCCAAGGCTAACCCATATCCATACACCACTGACTATCCTGTGGTATATTATTTTCTTTGTTCTTTCATTATAATATTTTTAGTCAATCATGAGTTACAGAGGGTTTAAATGTATGTTTTTCTTATGCAGATTCCTCTGAAACCCGAACCTAAGCAGTGTACAAAACTGGAACCCTTCCAATTGGAGAGTTTGGTGAGGCATGAGGAGGAGATGAAAAGAGAGATGGAAGAAAGAAGGAAAAAATGAGAAAGAAGAAGCTCAGATGAGGGTCTTCAAGGCGCAGCCGGTTCTAAAAGAGTAAGATTCATCTACATTTTATCTTGATTTCTGTTAGAGCATCTCGGTACAACGACACTTATAGAGGACAATACCTCCATGTTGTCTGATGTATGTTAAATCCATTTCTTATCATGAAATCTTATGCAGGGATCCAATTCATGTTCCAGAAAAAGTTCGCAAGCCTCTAACACAAGTGGAAGAATTTGACCTCCATGTCAATCATAGAGCTGTGGATAGAGCCGAATTCGTTCAAAAGTAAATTCTAGTCTCTTTCTTCTTCTGAAGTCTGTTATATTTCCATTCAATAAGCAATAATAAATGATTTTTTTTTTTTATACAGATTAAAGAGAAAGAAATGATTTACAAGAGATACAGAAAGAGAGTGAGGCTGTTAGAATGGTATGCATAATTTACTCTTAGACCTAAACTTGTGTTGTCAATTCTAAACTAAAATGTTATCAAATTGCGAGATTGAGGAAGAGAAAGCATTGAAGCAACTAAGAAGGACAATGGTTCCTCATGCTAGGCCTGTTCCCAAGTTTGATCATCCTTTCTGCCCACAAAGGTAAGAAAAATTTACTCGTCTATCGTTGTTCGTATATTTTTGTGTTGTGTTTGTGGCTTGTGATGGTGTATGATTTGGCCAGGTCTTCCAAGGAAACAACAAAACCGACATCTCCACAGCTACGAGTTCTACAAAGATCAGAAAGGACGAAAATGATCAGTTCACTCAACACACCAACTTCCAGTCCAGCCACTCTTATGAGATGATTTCAGATTGAGGAAACCGAGTCAGGCTGGCACCGCCGCTGCCGAGGGGGTTGTTCAAACATTCTTTCGTTACCATTAAATTTATAAAATGTATGAAGTTCTACTAGGAATGAAAATGCATGCATTTGGGGATATTTTTACACAAATTGACAGATCTACTTCTGTTGTACGTATTTCCGTTTGTTGATGTTTGAAAATTGTAGGCTATGTGGTTTCGAGTAGAACAACGATTACAATCAGAATCGATCATTACGAGCGTTGATATATAATTAATTCAATAACTAACTAGAACTAGAAAATCCACATGATTTATGCAAGATGAGACTCGAACTCAGATTCTAAGGATTTGTATGTAAAATTTAAAGATAATAAAAATAGAAGTTTATAGTTTTTTTTAAAATTCATGTTAAATCAAACAATGATTTGTGGATAAAATAAAAAGATACAATATAAAAATACAAGTTTCAAACATTTTCGGTTTATAACACATAAAATTAGGTTTAAATAAAATATAAAATTTGTTTTGGAAAACCTAACTGAAAATTTAATTTATACATAAATACATGTTTTAAAATTTTGAGCCAAAATCTCTTCTCCATACCAAATTGAAAATTAACCTAAACTAATATCAAATTTCAAATGGTTTGAAAATTTTAAAATCTAAATTAACTTAAGATAGATCGGTTCAATCCAAAACTAATCCGATTCACTTAAATCGACAGACACTGTTGTTTTTTTTTTTATTCCTACAAGTGTATGCAAATGAAAAAATAAAAAGAAAATGAAACGGCAGGCGAAAGTAGCCGTTAGAAACACATCTCATTACAAGTAACCAAATGGGTCACAAAACCCGACCGTTAGATCCCAAAATTCAAAAAGTAAAAAATTCGACCGTTGCTCGCTCTCCTGTCTTTTAATTTTCTATTACCATAACAGATTCTCAAGAATTCCATAATCGGAGACTGAAGAAAATCCCCCCTTTCACCAAATTTCAATCCCTCTCCCCCAACCAAAACAAAACAGTGAGAAAGAATCTCACCCTTTTAGGAATCCGATGGACGGATCAACTGTTTTGACGGCGAAGGTGATCGACGAGTTATACGAGTTCTCGGCACCGTGTTTCTTTGATTTCATCAAAGGTGAATCGGAAGATGAAGCGCGCAATGCCGAGCTCTGGTTCGAAAGCGCATTGAGCTACGCTCCTTCTCGTACATTCTTTCTCTCCTTACTATTTCTCTGTAACAGTATTTTTTTTTATCGGTGATTCTTGATTTTTCTTGGAATTTCTAGGGTTTTGATTTAGACATTACTTTTCTGTTATTTAATAATTAGTGACTTTCGAGTTAACTTGATTGATTTTAATTGTTTGTTACTGAATCATATTCCGAAAACTCTAGGGCTCGAGGTTAATCATAACTAATTATCTTTGTTCTTTCACAAATTATTTACTTCAAATGAATTAAAGCTTAACGAATTAAGATAGTTCCATTTTTATCAAGGGGAAAACTGGAGATTTTTAATTTCCTTCTGGTATTTATCACAATGCAGCTTTTATGGCTAGAATCAAGGCTGGTAGTAGACCCGTTCATGTGGAGAGTCTCTGCAATTTTAGTGAAGAAGATCAAATGCAGAAGGTTCGAATTACTTGTACATATACCCTTACCAAATTTCATCATCTCATACAGCAATTTCTCTCATTTCAATCATGATGAATCTATATTATTGCTGCAGGCATCCGAATCATCGGATGGAACAACTCCTAACAGTAACTTAGAAGATAAGCCTAAAGCCGAGCTCGTGCAGGATAAAGTAAAGGAAGAAGTTAAATCCTCCGAGGCAAAGGTTGAAATAAACCAAACTGTCATTGAGGTAATTAGAGGACTTTTCTTTAATCCATTTTGTTATTGATTAGTTTTTGTGTATTCTCATATGACTTAAATGCTTTGTAGATTGCTAATGATGATAAAGATAAGGAAAAAACAGCGCCTGTATGCGCTCAAGAAAATGGAAGGTTTGTTCTTAAGGGTTTGAACTTTTTTCAACATTAGTTGAGTTATCTATGGATACTTTGGTTCTCATTATTGTGCATTTGGTTCCTTTCTGTTGGATTTTCAGTGGCCTAACTGAAAAACCACATTTAAATGTTTCCAGTGATGAAGAGAAAAGCAAATCTACTGTGCAAGTGGAAACAGAAGCTTGCACCCCTAAACCATTGATGATTTCTCAGAAAAAACTGGTGAGTGGTAAGAAGCATCAGACGGCTAAAAAGATAGCTAGTATGATACGGAACCCCTGGGTATTGAAGCTGAAAACCGGCAATGCTGGAACTCCTAATCTGGCTCTCGAAGACCGAGCCATCAAACGTCAGAAACTAGATGGAGGAAGATCTAGACAGGTGCTTATATATGCTTTCTTCCCTTCTGCTTATTTTAGCTTCTGTGGTTTGTAACTTTTATCTGAAGGTCTCTTTGTTGCTTCCCGTTGTACCTCAGATCCTGAATGTGAAACCCCATAACTTGACCCACAAGTCAAAACTTGGTCTTATGAGTGGTAGTTCCAACCGGAGCTCTTCTACTGCTAAAACTTCAAACAAATTGGATAGAAAGGTTTGTTTCTCAGTGATAAGTTCTGCCTTAGCATATTTTCACTAGAACTGGGAATCAATATTGAAATTTGGTTTGTGCTTTCCTTGAAGGTTTATGTTCGAGAACAGGCAGCACCTTTCGTTTCAATGGCAGAAATGATGAAAAAGTTCCAATCATCTACCAGAGATTTGTCACTTCCTCACAGTTCCCTGTCAAATGTAAGTAAATAGAATCACATCATTTCGGCTTCAACACATTGTTTCCTTTCTTTTGTCACCAAATTCCTTATAACTAATCAGGATAATGCTGCTACTGTCCAGATGCCAACGCTCAAATTGACAAGGCCTAAAGAACCCGAATTCGAAACAGCACAGAGAATGCGCCCTGTTAGAGTGAAGAGCACCGCAGAGCTTGAGGAAGAAATGATGGCTAAAATCCCCAAGTTTAAAGCAAGACAATTGAACAAGAAGGTATTGCTTCTAGCATCTGGTTTATGTGTATCAAACTGACCCTTTTGTTCTTTTCCATTTGAGATTATTCTCTAGCAAGCTTTCTTTAATTTGTTGTCCATTTTTCTCTCTGGTGCAGATTTTTGTAGCTCCAACACTACCTTCACTACCAAGAAGTACTCCAAAGCCTCCAGAATTTCAGGTAAACTATGCTTAAGTATAAAAGTGGTGGTATGAGATTTAAATGAAGACAGTGTTTGGTATCGGACTAAAATAATTGTCCTGTTTCAGGAATTCCATTTGGAGACAATGGCTAGAGCAAGTAAGAATGCGGATACGTCTTCAGTAGCTTCAACAGAAGTGTCTTGTTGTCAGGTTCGGAGAACTATATCCCCCATATTTGTTTCATTTTACACTTGGAAACTTGAATAGCTCACTTACCTTCTCTTTCTTATTCCCTGCAACAGAATAATCAGTGGAAAGCTCATCTCACAGAACCTAAAACCCCTGTGCTTCAAACATCTCTAAGGGCAAGGCCTATAAAGGTCAAAAGTTCTATTGAACTTGAGCAGGAGGAATTTGAAAAGGCGCCTAAATTTAAAGCAAGGCCATTGAATAAAAAGGTGAATACACCTCAAATCTGCATTATATAATATAACAACCATGTCTACCTGTGAAAGTAACTCTAATTGTTGCCTTGTGTAGATATTTGAGAGCAAAGGAGAACTGGGAATCTTCTGTAATGCAAAGAAGCAGGTGACTATACCCCAAGAATTCCATTTTGCAACACATGAGAGGGTACCGCCACCAACATTGGTTTTTGATTTATTTGACAAGGTAATTACAAATGCACCAACTAGTTTTATACTTATTACACAACTGGTTTGAGTATATGAATTTTGAGAGAACATGTTTGCTCCTTTTTTACAGCTTTCTCTGAATTCAGAATCTAGCCATGATCCAATTCCGAGAAAAACCATTCCCAATCCGTTCCATCTTCACACAGAGGTACTTTATTTTCTTATGTTGTTCATGAATGGTATAAGACCAGAAAAATATACAAAGTTCGGTATTTTATTGAGTTCCAAATGTTCTGACTTCAGGAAAGAGGTGCCGAAAAAGAAAAGAAGTTCGTGATGGAAATTATAGAGAAACAGTTTGAAGAGGAAAGAGCCAGGGTTCCCAAGGCTAACCCATATCCATACACCACTGACTACCCTGTGGTATGTTAATTTTGTGTGCTTTCTTTCATCTCAATATTTTTAGTCGATCATTAGTTACTGAGGGTTTACATGTGGTGTTTTTCTAACGCAGATTCCTCTGAAACCCGAACCTAAGCAATGTACAAAACCAGAGCCCTTCCAATTGGAAAGTTTGGTGAGGCATGAGGAGGAGATGAAAAGAGAGATGGAAGAAAGAAGGAAAAAAGAGAAAGAAGAAGCTCAGATGAGGATGTTCAAGGCTCAGCCGGTTCTAAAAGAGTAAGATTCATCCACATTTTATCTTGGTTTCTGCTAGAGCATCATGCTGGTAAATAAATCCATTTCTTATCATGCAATCTTTATGCAGGGATCCAATTCCTGTTCCCGAAAAACCTCGCAAGCCTCTAACACAAGTGCAAGAATTCGACCTACATGTCAATCATAGAGCGGTGGAAAGAGCCGAATTCGATCAAAAAGTAAATTCTAGTCCGTTTCTCTCGTGAAGTTTACTATGTTTTCATTCAATAAGCATTTCTTACAATGATTTTTTTTTTCAGATTAAAGAGAAAGAAACGATTTACAAGAGATACAGAGAGGAGACCGAGGCTGCTAGAATGGTGAGAATTCGAGTTCTTTGTCCTAAACTTTGTGTTGTCAATTCGAGTTCTTGGCTTAGCATAACTAAGTTGTTATTAAATTGTCAGATTGAGGAAGAGAAAGCATTGAAGCAGCTAAGAAGGACAATGGTTCCCCATGCTAGGCCTGTTCCCAAGTTTGATCATCCTTTCTGCCCACAAAAGTAAGAAAAAATATCTGGCATTTGGTGTACCATATTGTGTATTCGTATGATTTGTGTATTCGTGTTGTGTTCGTGTCTTGATGGATGGTGTATGATTTGGTCAGGTCTTCCAAGGAAACGACAAAACCGAAATCACCGCATCTACGAGTTCTCCAAAGAATAGAAAGGAAGAAAAGGATCGGTTCGCTCACTGCTCCAACTTCCAGTCCGGCCACTCTAATGAGGTGATTTTCCGGTTCCAGGACACACCAAGTTAGGCAGGCGCCGCTGCCGCCGTTGTTCAAGAACTTTTGAACCCCTTGTGAAGCTATGTACAATTTTTTGAACCACTGTATGGGAAAGCAAAAAATGTAGACTCCAACATTCTTTTGTTACTATTAAATTTCATGTATGAAGTTCTTCAATTTTGGATGATTGTTACATGATGAAATTCTGTCATCATTTTTTAATTAAAATGTCAGTTAATCGAAATTAGATCATAATTAAACAAATTAATTATGATTGCTTCAAAAATAATTTCTTTTGTAACCCAATTCCACCAATTGTTGAAAGAAAGCAAAATACATTTCAACTATGACCTTACCATCATATGAATATTAAGCTAATACACAAACTATACATTATTGTTGATTAAAGGTGTTCATGAACCGAGTTAAATGTCACTTAAATTTTTTGAAAAATCTTTCGTCAAAGCCCGATATTTTCACTACTTCGAAAATAATAACATATTCAAATCAAGGTAAGTAGAATTATAAATGACCTTGTTCAAAAATAATGTATACAAGTACATACAATGTGGGCAAAGTATGTGTTAAGTACATGATAGAGGGTTTGACTGGAAAACATGTTTTCTTTGATGATTATCCCTTTGGTTCCAAGCAATGTTTGTGTTTCCTCAGGTGGTCTGAAGCTGTCTCTTTTCTTCTCCACTTCTAACAACTGCCAAAAACTCCAAGGAATGGAAGGAGATGAGTCTTTGTTCCCGTTCAACTCCTTTTTCTTTTCTCCAATTATATTTCCATTGTTTTAGTGTTAAAACAGCTTGATTCAGAACCTTCGAGTGGTCCGATGAAAAAATAAATGTTGTTATCCTTAAAAAATGTGTGTTCAAATTTGTCTGCAGAGTGTGTGCGCCTTTAACAATCACATCACCAATTTAACGACACTTAACTTCGAGTGAAAAGAAGTTTACATATCGAAAATATAAGTAATTTTATCGGTCGAATTTGAAAATTGGTGACCAAAATTGTACTGGGCGAAAATATAAGTGACCATTGCAGTAGTTAACCCTATTTAAAAACCTTAGCCTCCTTTTCATTTTCTTTCAAACATAGCCGCTTGTTTTTTTCATTTTTGTGTTTAATCGACGGCGACACTAACCTTTGTACTAGTTGTCGACTACCGGTAATTCATATTTTATTTTTTTTTGTTTTGTTTTTTTGCACATTTTGTTACTCTTTTTTCTGTCTTTGTGACACGTTTTCTCTGTCTTTATGACATGTTTCTACCTTGTGGCACGTTTCTATGGTTACTTTTGCAGGTTTTTGGTGTTCATACGGTGACCCTCACATCGCTTGTTTCTGATTCGTGTTTGTCGGTGGTCATGTAGAGTTTGATCCCCTTTTGGGTTGTTTTTCGATGTAATCTAGAGCCAATCGCCTTTTTTTTAGAATAAGCGTGAAAGGTGGTTGACGATCTTGAGAATTTTATCTAGCTCGTGTTTTGACGACTCCCCAGGGATCCTTCTTACAATGGACCGTAGAAATTTTCTTTGATGCAAAGAGAATGTGTCTATCTGACTGGTGTAGCTCTTATCTTTTTTTTTACTAATTTTTTTATTATTTTTTTATGTTCTAAAATTTTTAATGCTCTGATTTTATTTTATTTATCAATAAAACTGCTGCTGATGTGTTAAAAAATTTCATAAATATTTGAATTCGTGTTATTTTTATAGATAATGAATCCAAATATCAGTACATGCCTCATATAAACAATAATGCTTTGGTTAAGCATTAGTGGCAGACAATAACCAACATTTCCTGAACTTTGGACCCAATTGAAGCTTGAAAATTCATTGTATGATGCTTTTTTCCCGAAGGCCAAATTGTAATGGTTAACTGTCCTTATAAAAGAGGGTTGGGATGTCATCATCGTCTACAAAAACAAATCAATGTTTCCTTTTGAATACATATATGGTCAAATTTTGATCCAAAATATAAAAATTTAATTCGTTCCAATTTGATTTTATTATAAAATAAATAAATTAAATTGAAATCGATCGAAACCTAAAATAATTTGAACATGTAACCTAAAACAATCAAAACTAACAATGACTCAATTTAAATAAAGTATCTAAACTTTCTACTCGAATATCTATTTTTTTTACCTAAACTTAAAACAACATAAAATTTTTAAAACTCGAATCTATAGGATTCATATTATATATATATATAATATATGATCCTCTTAAATTATGTAAAACTTGAAAGTTTTATAATTTTTTGGACCGTTGCATGGAGGTAAATGCATGAATGAGATTAACAGTAGAAAATGTGAAGATTATCACTTGGAAAACAAAGATAAAGAAATAATCTTAGCCATTTATTACCATAATCCAACGGGCAAAAAAAAGTGTAAAAGTAATTGAGTTTTACGCAATATAAATAGATCCTAACCCTATATATTACTGCCGCCGCTTATCATCTTCCCACTGCCGACTGCAACTTTTCTTTTTTCCTTTGATTGGTGGTCGACAATTAATCTTAGAATTGGTTGTCGACCACCGGGTTTATTATTTTCTTTTTTATATATTTTAATAAGAATCTATGCTTTTGTGACACGCGTTTCCTCTGTTTCTATGACATGTTTTTCTTTATTTTGTACTTCATTTCATCTGTCCTTGTGGCATGATTTTAGCATAGCCTAGTAGTCTTTTGTTGCTCGCACAAAGATTTTAACGGTGCTAGTTTCTGATTATAATTTTGTCGGTGGTCATAAAAAGTTAGATCACTATTCGATTGATAGTTGTTCGCCGACGTAATAGTCCTTGGTAGCGGAACATTCTGTCTTATAGTTTGGGTCGCTCACCACTCATTTTTCATCCGTTATGTGTCTCAATTGGATAGAGACAAGTAGATTCAGAAAAGCTTCTGAATTTTGATGGTATGCTTATCTTTTTTCTTTATTTTTTGAGTTGTAAAAGATTTTAATGGATTAATCTCATTATTTTCCTTCGCAGATGTGTTCTAGTTGTGATATCTTCTATAGTTTTAATAAAAAACCAGTGTCCATTATCATATATATATATATATATATATATATATATATATATATATATATATATGAATGTCATGATTTAACAGAAGACTGAAGCATGTTAGTCATGAAAATGAAAGAGTTTTTTCTCTGCATAAAAACCAAGTACAATTAACAAAGCATCCGCCAAAACAACAATGGCTTCAACTTCGTGTTGCTCATTCGTTATTTCGCAAGCCTTGCTCATTTTCCTCCTCCACCTCTCATTTTCAGCCGCCGCCTCCCATCACCACCGCCAGCACCACCACCGTCCCCCGCCCCCAAACCCCAAACTTCAACAAGCTTACATTGCACTCCAAGCTTTCAAAAAAGTCATCTACTCCGACCCCAAAAACTTCACCACTAATTGGATAGGCCCCGACGTGTGCAAATACGATGGCGTATATTGCTCCACTTCCCCTCACGACAACAAAACCAGAGTCGTCGCCGGAATCGACCTCAATGGCTGCGACATAGCCGGGTACCTCCCCGACGAACTCGGCCTGCTCTCCGACCTCGCACTCATCCACCTCAACAGCAATCGGTTCTGCGGCATCCTCCCCCAAACATTATCGAACCTCTCCCTCCTCTTCGAGCTCGACCTCAGCAACAACCGATTCGTCGGTCCATTCCCAACCGTCGTTCTCTCCCTCCCGACTCTAAATTATCTCGACCTCCGTTACAACGAGTTCGAAGGGTCGTTGCCGCCTCAACTCTTTGCTAGGAACCTCGACGCCATATTCGTCAACAACAACAGGTTCTCCAACGTGGTTCCTCCGAGTTTCGTCGCGAGCACGGCCTCTGTAGTTGTGTTCGCGAACAACAAGCTCGGTGGTTGTCTGTCGCCGAGCATATCGAACTTCGCGAACACGTTGGAGGAACTCCTGTTGATCAACACGAGCCTGTCGGGATGTCTGCCGCCGGAAGTCGGTTATCTGTACAAGCTGAAAGTGTTGGACGTCAGCCATAATAATTTGGTTGGCCCGATACCTTATAGCATTGCTGGGTTAGCTCATTTGGAGCAGCTGAATTTGGCTCATAACATGATGAGTGGCATTGTTCCTATGGGGATTTGTGTTTTGCCCAATCTGATGAACTTTACGTTTTCTTATAACTTCTTTTGCGAGGAAGAAGGGATTTGTGGGAACTTGAGCTCCAACGGTGTTGCTTCCGACAATCGCCGGAACTGTTTGCCGGAGAAGCCGAAGCAGAGGAGTGAGAAAGAGTGTGAAGCGGCCCTTGAACATCCGGTGGATTGTTTTCATTACCATTGTGGCGGTGGTGGTAGCGGAGGGTCGAATGCGATTCCGCCGGCCATGGTGCCGGCAGCGGCGACACCACTTTTGTCACCTTCTATGGCTCCCGGCTATGCGTAAAGGATTTGCATAGGATGCAACATGGTTCATGAATTCTCTCTTTAAAATTAGGTTCTATTTACGATTTTGATCCCTAAACTATATTCGTTTTTCTACTTTAGTTCTAAATTTTTTGTTTTTACGTGATACTTAAACTATCATTTCCAACCTATTTTACTCAAAAATTACTGACATTTAAAAAGAACGTGCTATGTGTCACGTTCTTACCAACAATTTTTTAGTAAACTTTGGATGGAAATGATGATTTAGGTACCAAAATAGACAAAAGAAATTGAGTACTAAATTGAAAAATAATATAGTTTAAGGATCAAATCATGAATTAAACTTGGATAGGTTTTATAATTCATATGTTAATAGTGTAATTTTATGTTTCAAATATAATTCTATGTAAATTATTTGGATATGTGAGAATGTATATTAAGTGCTTCAAATATAAATAATGTATAAATCTTTAGAAAATAAATCTAATTCTCTCCTTCTATGATCGTTTCTATTATAGAAAATCATAGTAATGATGTTTGCATATTTTTATATTAATTTTTAGTATTTTATAATTAAATTTAAAAAATTGTGATTATTTTTTATTTTATTGTATTCCATATTTACATTTAAGTTAAGATGATCCTCTTTAGTATCTGTTTATACACATACACCTTACAGCTAAAATAGACTATTTTTTAACAATAAAGGCAACTACTTGACTATGCTTAAATGATCGTTTTAATCATTAAATCTAGTTTAAATAAGGGTAAAGTACACCATGTTACTAAACTACGTGTAAATTTTTTTTTTATTATAAAATTTTTAAAAGTTATAAAATGATCATTAAATTTAACCGATTTTTATAAAATGGTCATTGCGACATTATAAAATTTGTAATATTTTGATAAAGTTTAATGATTATTTTATAACAGTTCATTAAAATTTAATGACCATTTTATAGCGATTTAATAAAATTTAACGACCATTTTATAAAAGTTTAATAAAATTAATGATCACTATAATAATTTGATAAATTTAGTGATCATTTTCTAATAGTTTAAAACTTTTAATGAGTATATTTTAACTTCTAAAAGCTTAATAGTCAAAATAATAGTTTAAACATAAATTAGTGACTTTTAATGTACTTTACCCCTAAAGACTAAAAATAGTCATCTAATATCTTCTAGAAAGGTCTTTAGCCGCTCTCTTGTTCCTCCAAGCAACTCAAAAGAAGCAACAATACGAGTCGCAGCCACACTAACTTCATCTCCAACTGTTCAAAAAATTTCAAAACAAAGAAAATTAAAATGGGAAAACCAGAAGTGAAAGGTACGGTGACGTCGCTGTCGTCGATGTTCCCGCCGGAGGAGGTGCAGAAGGCGGCGAAGATGGTGGAGGAGAAGCTTTCGGAGAAGCAGAATGAAATGAATCAATTGAAAGAATTCATCGCCGATAACACCTCCCTCATCAACCTCGTTCAAAAGCTCCCCGACGAACTCCACCACGATATTATGGCAAGCATATGGATTTATAATCAAATGATTTTAATTATACATATTAAACTCTTTTCCTTTCAATTAAGGACCAGAAATAAATAAAAAAAGCAGCTTGTTTCCAGTTTCCGTTTGGGAAAGTGGCGTATTTTCCTGGTCGTTTGATTCACACGAACGAGTTTCTGGTATAAAGCTTTTGTTTTACGCTAAGTTTGGAACTTATTTCATTATTTAAGTTTGAAAATTTTGGACATTTCTTTTGGTTTGACATACTCCGGTATCTGATAATCACATTGACTCAATAAATCCGGTGTTGAACTGTTTCTCCGTTTCATCAGACTCTGGAAAAAATTTCATTGGGGTTTTTCTCTAGAAAAAATTTCATTATTGTGTTTGTTTGGATCACTGTAGACGACACTTCGATCTCTAAGCGAGGTTTATTATTTTCTCTCACTCTCTCTTTTTTTAGAGAACAAAATCATGAGCATTTTTTAGGACTCTGCGTGTATTGTCGTTTGATTATGAGCCATTTTTTAGTGGATCGAAGTTGATTTTGTTGTTTTATAGGATTCATCTATTGCTTTGATTCTCAGTTTTTTGATCGGAAATTTGCTTTACTTGTTAGTCACTGTCTGCTTTACTAAATTAACTCGTAAAGGATTTTGCTGTTTGGTTGCTTGGAAAATTATCTTATCGGTAAATGACTAGGAGTGTGCATTCTGAGGAATTTGAATCTTAGAACTATTTTGAAGCATTCGGTTGTTATTCGTACCTCTATTGCTGTTTTTGTTGAATGTATCGTTTGATTTGATTTTCGGCTTTAATCGAAATTCTTGGAGCATTATCATAATGGATTCTTTTAAGTCTCTGTTTGGTTCTCTTCCCCGACAAACGACTAGGATTGTGCATTTTAAGAAATATATATTATTTCCACCGTTTAAAAAATTATAGCATTTCTAAAACTTCAATGCGTAAATGCATAGAGTAAATCTTAGGTTGCTGTTTTTGACGAATGTATTGCTTGATTTGATTTCGTTGTTTTTTTTTTTTATCTGAATCCTTTGTTTTTGGGATAAATATTGTGTATTTCTATTATCCAAGAAGCAGCAAAAGCTGCTACCAGTTACATATACAATCCATTCAAGGGGAGATACCCCAAGCTATACACAATTCTCTGTTGACATTTTCAGTCCTAATAGACTTATCCTGTAAGCGAATACAAGCTATCTCCTTAATACTATTTACAATCTCTTCAATGCTTTGCTTCTTATCTTGAAAGAATCTGAAATTCCTTTTTTTTTTCTTCCATACAATGTACACAAAAGCACACCAAACCAATTTGAGAACGAGGACAATAAGCGATTTCTCTTTCAAAACAGAGACTGCCCAGGCAAGTTCCTCATCCCAACATCATACATCCCTGTTAACTCGACAAAGAACCAGAATTGCCTTCCATATACTTCTCGATACAGGGCATTCAAAAAAGTTGTGGTTACTAGTTTCCAAATCCTCATTACAAAGTAGACATATACCATCATTCACAATCCCCATTCGATTCAGTCTATCTTTAGTGAGAAGCCGATCCCAAATAGCCATTCAGGATATAATGCTATGTTTAGGGATGTGTAAGGGGAACCAAACAAGTTTATGCCACAAAACCTTGATTCTCTTCTCCCTAATCTCCTCCCAGAACCAACTAGCTTTCATCTGAGATAGATTTGAAGCATTTTGTATCAAGGGTTGAGCTATCTCTCTTAATTTTAAAATCTTCCTCAAGTTCCAACTAGCATTATGTTTGCATTCGAATTGCCAGAGATCAGTATGTTTGAGAACATACTCCTTTCCCTTCCAAAAAAATCTAGTACAAAGTTGCTCCACATTTTTAACACCGTAGAAGTCAGCACAAATTGCCTGCACCAGAAATTCATCACACTAAAAAGCACAGCTTTGATTAACTGTACTTGACCAGCACACGATAACAATTTACTTGTCCATTGCCCCAATCTTGCCTTCACTTTCTCTAAAAGGACTGAGCAGTCTTTAACATATAACTTTCTTGCGACCAGTGGAACTCCAAGGTACCTCACTGAAAGAGAACCAAGCTTGAACTTTGTGGCATCGAGCAGCTCTTCTAATAACACAGAATGAACCCCCAGAAGCAAACAGTTCAGTCTTAGTTGCATTCAATCGAAACCCAGACATCTCATAAAACCGGGTTAAAACACACTGCCCTCCCAGAATCGAATCCTTTGTTCCTTTACAAAATATCAACAAATCATCAGCGAAACAAAGGTATGTGAGCCTAACTCTTTTGCATTTAGGGTGATACCCATATATACCCCTCTCGGCAACAACATTCAATAACCGAGACAAAACGTTCATGACACGAACAAAAAAAATGGGGGGAGAGAGGATCCCCTGCCTAATGTCCCTCTTGCCTCGAAAAATGCCCACCAAACTGCCATTTAGTGAAATGGAGAATCGAGCACCAGTGTAGCAAGCTTCGATCCATCCTCTAAAAACTGCATGCAGACCCAAAGCCTCCAAAACATTTGATAAAAAGCTCCAGCTTACAGAATCAAAAGCCTTCTGTAAGTCAACTTTGAGAGCACATCTAGGAGATAAAGAATTTCTGCCATAACCTCGAACAATCTCCTGAGCAAGTAGTGTATTATCAACCAAACTTCTCCCTTTAATAAAAGCTGCCTGATTCATGGCAACCATGTCAGGGAACCACTGTTCAAGCCTGGTTACTAGGATTTTAGTAATGGCTTTGTAGATCACAGGACAACGTGCAATAGGTCTGAAGTCCTTCGCTTCACAAGAACTTGGCAACTTTGGGACAAGAGCAATGGTTGTAGCATTCAAAGCTTCCAGCAAAGAAGATACAGAAAAAAAAGAACTTTATAGCAGAGAGAGCGTCACTTCCAACAATATCCCAGGCAGTCCTGAAGAACCAGGAGCTATATCCATCTGGGCCAGGGGCTTTATCCTTCCCCTGGCCAAAAATTGCATGCTTAATTTCATCCCCATTAACTTCCCTAACAATCTCTTCTCGAGCCACATCAGGAAAGTCATACTATAACAACTCTTTCAACACATTCACCTCACAACCTTTTACAGATTCATTAATAGCCCCAATCTGATTGGTAAAAAACTTGATAACTTCATCAGAAATTGAATCAAAAGTATCCAATCTATCACCGTCATCATCTTCCAAAACTCGAATGGTGTTCCTTTTCTTTTGAACAGAAACAGCAGCATGGAAGAATTTTGAACCTTGATCTCCCTCTTGTAACCACTTTATTTTTTCTTGCTGCTGATAAAAGCTCATCTCAGCCCTCTCCAGGCCATTTAGCTCCAGCTGAAGCTGCTTCTCAGCTTCCATATTCACAGGCCCAGAACTAGATAAATTCTCAAACTGCTGATGCTCAAGTTGGGCTCTTTTCAGCTTCACTCGCCCCGAAATATCATTGTAATTTTCCCTATTCAGGGCCTTCAACACAGGCTTGAGTCTCTTCAACTTGCAAAACAGTACCTTTATAGGATCACCTTGCACTGGCTCAGACCAAGACTCTCTTTCAATGTTTTTATACTCGGAGTATAGAGTCCAAAAATTAAAAAATTTAAAAGGTTTTGCCTTTGTAGGGAGATCCTTCTTAGGCCACACCACACCCAAACAATGATCAGATACTCCCGGCGCTTGAAACTCCACATAAGACTCAGTTATGTTGCAACACCAACTAGAGTTATCCAAAACTCTATCAAGTTTCTTTGCAAGATAATTTGAATCTTGCTTATTTGACCATGTGAATAAAGGTCCATAGTATGGATGATCAATCAAACAAAGATCATCCAATCAACTTTGAAGATCCTCCATTTCAGGAGTTGCATTCAAGCCCTGCCACTGATTTGAACTTTCACAGGTAGTTGCAATAACATTGAAATCTCCACCCAAAATCCAGGGTGAAGATCCAATCATTCTCTCAATATCTCTAATCTGCTTCCATAGAGAATATCTACTGTCCCTACTGTTGTGTCCATAGACTGCAGTAACACAGAATTGCTTGCCATCTAAGTCACTACGAGTAATAGTTTGATCAGCAGATTGGATTACAGAAAAGTTGAGCCCTTTTTTCCATAAGACCCAAATTCTACCATTCCCTACAGATTCATAATTTGTATGACAATTCCAATCCTGAGAGAACTTAGCCAAAACAGTTGTAGCATTTTGTTCACGCACTCGTCTCCAACAGGCATAATATATCAGCATTCAAGCTAGCTGCTCTACTAAAAACCTTATTCTGCTTAGGAGGGGAATTAAGACCCCTCACGTTCCAGAAACATATAGTCATAAGGAGAAAGAAGGAAGGTTACCTCCTGCTGAACCAGCAACTTCACTGTGTGTGTGAACTTTATCAAGCTGCTCTTTCTTCTTACTTTTCAATTCCCGCAGAAGATTTGCAACTCCTTGAGCAGCCAATCTAGGCTTCCTTCCCCCAGTATCTTGAGAGATATCAGCATCAGAACTAGAGAGCATTTCGAATTTATTTGTAGATACAGTAGAACCACCCTTTGCTCCCTTATCCTTTGCACCCTTGCCTTTACCCTTTTTCTTCTTATTTGCAGAGTGAGAGGCCTGCTCTAAGGTAGGAAATTCCTCCTCCAGAAAAGTGTCACCACCCTCCACTATAGCCCCAGGAATATCCACAGCAGTGGGTAAATTAACTTCCAATGAGCCTACTGATAAATTCCTTTGTTAATTGTTCTCTGTTTGTCACTGTCTGTTTTACTAAATTAGCTTTTACATGAGATTCTTCGAGTATTATCATAAATGATTCTTTTAAGTCTCTGTTTGGTTGCTTGGAAAGTTCTCACCCCAGGAAGCGACTAGGATTTTGCATTTTAAGAAATATGATTATTTGAACCTTAAAACTATTTTGAAGCGGTAGTCCACTTAGTACTTAGCCTTAATTTTCGTTCACATCTACATATATAAACAATTATAGCATCTCGAAAACATTAATGCATGTAAAGCTTATGTTGCTGTTCTGTATGTACTTGAAATTTTTTGCTGAGTAAACAATCTTGTTGTTTAGGTTCTTCTTTCTGATGCAATGGATTCTGAACAAGTTGAAAATCCAGCAACGGCTTTGATTGGTTCTGAGGAAACTGGCATGGACAGCAAGGGAAAGAGCATAATATACCATGACAAGACGTGGGAACACCAATTGGAGGTGTTCGTTTGTAATTTTTAGAAGCAACTGCATGCTACCTTAGCACTGCTGTTCATTTTATCTACAATCAACTTGCCTTGAATTGAACTTACTTCCCCCTTTTCTTTACAGGATGATTCAAGCAGTGAACTCGGAAATACTGTTAGTTTAGCAGAGTCCGAGAAAAGTTGCGAGTTCGACTTGTCATATCCTGACGATGATGGGGATTATGATGACTACACTGATGATGTTTCTGATTTTGGTGACAATAATGAACTATTACACGAAGATGATTATTTGCTTATGCAATCACTTTTTGATTCTGTGGTCTTTCTTCTGGGGTGGAGACTAAAATTACACGGTTTAAAGGCCCTGGTTCAATTGTTAATGGGCCTCCACCCCATGGTGCTTCAGCTTCCTCTTGTCCGCTTAATGGTGGACTGAAGTCAGCTTCTACCAGTTCTGTAACGGTCCCTGAAGACTCGGGGTCTGATCAGAAAGAAGGAAATGTAGAACATGAAGTGCAAAAATTTTTAAGTATCAAACATTTTGATGTCGTGGACGACTTCTCGGACCATCGTTACAACAGTTTGGCTTCGCCAGTAGAGAAGGTAAGGTTGCATCTTGTATTCTTGTTAACTATGTCATGCGAAATTGTCGGTATCCGAATAATTTGATCTATTCACTTCCTATCGATAATATCCATAGGAGTCGGTGAAGCGAACTCAAGAGGAGTGGAAAATTCTGGAGAACTGCTTACCAGGTGAGTTCTGATTTATGAATGTGTTTTGTGAAGCATGTTGCCTTTGTCATACTAGCTGAATAGCATTTTAAGCTATATGCCACTATTTTGTTTAAATGACTCATCCGTTTTCTTTGTTGTTCCACAGAAACAATATACGTTAGAGTTTGTGAAGCAAAGATGGGTCTTATAAGGGCTGTCATTATGGGACCTTCTGGTACTCCATACCATGATGGCCTTTTCGTATTCGATTGTTTCTTCCCTCCAAAATATCCTAATGTGCCACCAGTATGTTCATTGTGCATATATTGTGTTTTTCACTAAATTGTTTTAGCTTATCTAATGATGATCCAAATTTTCATTTCAGTTGGTTTATTATTATTCTGGTGGCCTGCGGTTAAATCCGAATTTGTATAGCTGCGGTAAAGTATGCCTAAGCCTTTTGGGTACCTGGCATGGTAAAGACACTGAGATATGGGTTCCGGGGAATTCGACCATGCTACAAGTTTTGTTTTCCATACAGGCCCTGGTTCTGAATGCTAAACCCTTCTTTAACGAGCCCGGATACGAAACTTCGTATGTTGGGGACACATGTGAAAGACGGTCCAGGAAGTACAATGAGAAAGTACTTGCTCTATCCTTGAAGACAATGGTTTACACACTAAGAAAACCGCCTCAGGTTCGTATGCTAATGACCGATCTCTTTGTTTCGTACATGCATTAGCAATGTTTCACTTCCCCCTCTTTCACCTTTAATCTGTATGACCATATGCCAATAAGCACAAGTGACAAAATAAGGTTTTCTTTGTAGGCAGTGTGTTATAAGAACATGTTTCATGTATGTTAGGCCAGATATGGAAACGAACTAATAATGTCACAATGTTATGTTACTTGAACAGCATTTCGAGGGCTTTGTTGCCAGTTTTCTCCGCAACCGTGCGCGTGACATTATCGCGGCATGCCAAGCATACAAAGAGGGTGCTACTGCTGGCACTGTTGTGGTTAAAGATGGTGCTCCAGACCCTAATATAATCGAACAGGGTAGCTCCGAGGAATTCAAAGCGACAATGGTGAGAATGATCGATGTGATGGCGACGGTGTTTGCCAAAAACGGTTCAACCGATTGCGAGCGGTTGCTGGCTTCCAATAACCTGATACCATTGTGAAAGCCATCATGTAAGGTTAGTGTAGAACAGAGTAGCTTTTCTTCAATCTGCTTTTGAAATAATGAATCTTTGGCATTCATGTAGGCTTAGCTTAGTGGAATTATGAAAAGAGTTATATACTTGGTTCTAGTTTTTAGAAATTAGAATTTCATTTATAATACGGTGTTATTTCGAATGGTATGCAATTTTTTCAATAAATTCGTAAAGGTTACTGTTTTGAAGTCATTTAGATATAATGAACCTGTCTTGAATTTTGTGCTTTTATTAGCAGCAAATATAGGAATAATAGAACATTCAGGGGGCGTATCTAAGGGCAGGCAAGGGGCCTTGGCCCTTCAAATGGAAAAATGTAATTGAAGTCCCTTTAGAAATGTAAAATTTTAAACTAATGCATGTCAAATCACTTAAAACTATAATTAAATTTCGGTTCTCATTTACCTTGTATGTCAAATGTAACACCCCTTCTCGTGGCCGTATACTAGACACGAGTCGGAAATATCACTACTTTTAAAAATAATTTTTTAATCAAAAATCGAGGAAATTTAAAATTTTTTGAAAACTTCCTAATGGTCACCCATCTTGAAATTTCTTTAACTCAAGCACGCTTAACTTTAATCAATTCAGAAATAAAACATTAACTCTAGATCCGATAATAAAACTTTTTACATAAATAATACAGACATACTAGGACAACTCGTTTTATTAAAAATAATTCTATTTAAATTTATTCGGATCTAGCCTCATATAGGACATGTCAAATCAGGTCATATAATAGTTAAATTGTAAACATGCTTGTCGTCTATAAAAGATTTATAAAATATTTACTGATCTAGTTAAAGCACTTTAATAAAATATATCATGTTTATATAGTACATGCCACTATTAAACATATATAAAAATACGGATGTCATGATTACCGAAATACATGTCGATTTTGTACTTCTAAAAGAGAAACTGATGGAAAAGTTGTTCGCTCATAACTTCGTTTTCCTACGTGTATAACATAAATACACGCGGAGTATAACTCATTGAGGCATAAGGTGCTTCAAAAATATGATAATCAGTAAAATCACTTACTTTATAATGCAAGAATGTTTATGCATAAAAACATAACGAAATCGTTCTTTAAAATAAAAGCATACTTCATCTTGTGAAATCACATAGCCCAAGGTAACTGTCGAGTGACTAATATTCAAGTCGAGTACTAAAAAGTACTATCATTTACAAGCGCCATAATTAAATGACGAAAATCAAGCGCCACAATGAAGTGTCGAAAACAAGCGACACAATAAAGTATCGAATACAAGCGACACAAGGTGTCGAATACGAGCGACATGTCGAATAACATATATGACTCATAATGGTATACCACAATATTGTCTAACTCATAATTCTATTACCAAGGGCAACATTAAAACATTTCCTGCAATAATGGCCAGCAATCCAAATATATTCCATAACCATATCATATAAAACACATTCATACTGGAGCAGTTCATACTCCAATATGTACTTTAACATTCATAATATGCTGCAATTTAAAAATTAAAATCAAGTATCATGCTAAAACATATTATGCTTTCAAAAATAATTACCTTTTTAGGTTGACTTATCATAAGTCTTCCTATAATATGTATGTTACTAACATACATTATAAAAGCATGTATGCAATCACCTTAGCCTTGCAATGAGGTTGTCTTTACTATTCAATATCACTCCCGATCTTTTTCTTTTTCTTTTTCTTTCTACTGATACGACCTCGATTTATATCGTAATCTACATTAAAATAATATATACCATTTCAAGCATATGTTAATACATATTCATCTCATATAATAATAGAAAGTAATTAAAATAACTATCCATTATGTACAAACTTGATCCAATAAAACTTCTTATATTTGAATCATATTTTCTCACATTTTTCCATAATTCTTCAACTTTTTCCAAATTACTTATTTTAGTCCCTAAGGACTCTTTTGAGCTTCCAATCATAACTTTCAAGTCTAATCCTTACATTTATCATCCTTTACACTTTAGGACACAAACTTTAAAAATTTACAAATTGGTCCATAAGGTAATCGAATATTTCAAAATGGCCCCAAAGTTAATATGAACTTCAAAATAAACATTCCAATCACTTTAATTAATTTTCCAACATAATATACTTCAAAAATAAGTTCAACCATCAAGTCCCTAAACTTTCCAAAATTTACAATTTGGCCCCTAATGCAAAATAATTAGGGATTTTCATTCCAAACAACTTATATCATCATAATAAACCATTCTTCCTTCAATCATGTTCGAAAATTCCAAACTTGACATAAATCCTAATTTTCAATGTTTCAAGAACATGAGTATTTATTCTTCCAAACAACAAAATCAAGCTTGTATAACATCATTCTCATCATTTCCATCATCAAAATAATTTTGCCATAATTTCTTCAAAATTTCCGAAATGGTCCCTATATTTTTAACTTAGGGTTTTGCCTCCAAACAACAATTCAAGCTTACTAGATCACTAATTCAACATCACAAGCCCTAAATTAAACTTGAATCTATAAACCCTAATCATCTTCATAATAATCAAAACATGTAAAACTTAAATCTCAACTCAATATCATGATTTTAACGTAATACTAGCTTGATTTCAATTTAAATTCAATCATGGAATCATAAAATCTCAAAAGCCCCAATTTGATCCATAAACCCTAATTTCTTTCTCATGTAAATTCTCATCAACCAAGCATGAATTATTGATATCAAAAGATAGAGCTTGAATAGTAAAACAACTTTGTAGTTGAAGAGATTACCTGAAAATCGAGTTTCGGGGCTTGAATCAAACTTAAAAAAAATTTTTCTCCATTTTTCTTTCTTTCCCCCCTCATAGTTCGAAATTTGAAGATGAAGAATGGTCTTCATCTTTTTTTTTTCATCCAATTTGGCCACTTGTCTTGTATAAATGAATTTTAAATTCATTTAGATAGTGAGATTACTAAAATGCCCTTTTAATCCAACGGTTGAGATTAATCTTATCATTAATCAAGGGCGAAGATCTAATCTTTCATTCTATTCTTCCTAAAATGACCATTGTAACTTCAAATATTTCAAAAATGCCATTGGGGCAAAATGATCAATTTACCCTCCAACTAGTTTTTATTTACTAGTTTGTTCCAAAATTGCCATTCCATTACAATCTAACGAAATCTAGTTAGAATTCAACCAAACATAATAAAATATTCATAAAATGGTATTTTATGAATTTCTCCATGTCCTTTGGATCAGTCTCCAAAATTTTCATTCGATCCAATATACCAATAAATAATCCTTTACTCAAAAATAAACTGTAGGATTCATCTTGAATCAAACTAAAAATATTTCCAACATTTGGAAATGACTTTGATAACCTTTCTCCATCATATGACAAAATTTCATAATTTTCCAATTCGATCCGTGTATCCGAATTCCACTTAAACTTTAATTGTGATTTTCCCAATAATCGAAATATCAGAACGAACCAATAATTCCACATTCGATTCACATCCTTAGATTCTCTATTTATTTATGAAATAAAAACTCCTAACTTTTGAGAAATTACAACTTTGGTCCTTCAACTTTTCATATTTCAACTTGTACCATACAAGTTTTGAAAACTTATCATTTTGGTCACTAAACTTTAATCTTGAATTCCCATTCCAATCTTCATTGTATTTTATCCAAATTTTTCGAGTATCCTATTTTAATCGCTCTCTATCACATGACACCTTAAAACCTCAGAAATTTCTTTTCTACAGTCTATAATTGAGAAAGTCCTAACTTTTGCATTTTTGTCATTTTAGTCACTAAGTAAGGTTTTAAGCAAATATATTAGCTCTAAATGACCCTTAAACAGTACTATAAATTTTGGGGTATTACATCAAATCACTTCAATGTAGTTGTTTTAAATTTTAGGATTTGAGTTTAGAGTTTAGGATTTATCATTTGATTTTGAAATTTAGAAAATTATGTCACCATTATCTATAATTTTACTTTTTTAATTCAATTATTTTTGTAAACGAGAATAAGAAATTAAATTTCAGTAAAATAGAAAAGACAATATATATGAAAAATACTTTGATACACAAACCTTTCAATTTTAGAGTTTATAGATTTAGGTTGTGGTTTAGGTTATAAGGTGTAGAATTTAAGGTTTATAGTAGGGCTAAGAATTTAAGTTTTAAATTTTATAGCTTAAATATGAAGGATTGTATAATTTTTTTAAACAACTTATGTATCAAAATATAACCCTCTATGTATATAACATGCTCAACCATAAAGTTAACCTTGAGAATCAAATACACTAAAAAAAAACTCGTAAAGAAACAAAATTAAAACATGTAAATTCACCTAACGTGAAGAAAAAAATATTTTTTTTCATACATCATTTATTTTTCATAGAAATCCAACAATCATCAACAAGATCTCTATCTCTAACCAACTAGATTGAGAAAATCAATCTTATAGATATTTTTCTAATAGTTCTAATTGCATTGACAAGCTACCACAAAAGGAGATATAATCATATTAGATTATCGATATTTTCTGCTCAAAAGATGCGCCGTTTTGATGGACAAAACTATTATGAAAATAAACGAAAATTGTACCATAGAGGTAAACAAATAAACACACCATGATATATGTTAAGAAAAAAACCTAAAACAAAAAAAAAATTAATTCGAACTGAAAATAAAAAAAACAATATTAAGACAGCCGTCGAAAATAACATTTTTAATGAAGAATTGAAAATGTTTTATAGAGAATATTAAGTTTTTTATTAGGAGTGAGAATAAAGTTTTTAATTCAGTTAATTAATTAATGATAAAGAGTGAGAGTTTACTTAAGAAACGGTGAAAGACTTTCGACTGCTTGAATACAGAACAATCGTTTTCTAGCTTATTATTATTCAAATTGATGTAGTTAAAGTTAAATTAAAATATTAATTAAATTAATCATGTAATTAAAATTGGTGAAAAGATAAGGTAGAATGGAAATTGTGTTAATGATTGAATTTGACTGCTAATATTTTATTAAATTATATTTCAAATAAAAATAATTTTAACTCACGGTCACACTCTTGATAGTCGGACGGTCACTTTATTTTTTTACTGAACTAATACATTAATTAAAATATTTAATTCAATTAATCTATCGGCAGTAGAAATTTTTCTCGATAAAGTTGAAATCAATTTCGATTAGTGTTTATTTTTTATAATTCCAGTTGTAGAAATAAATGTTTCGTTATTATGGATGAACGTTCGATCAAATTAAGTAAACAATTTTCGAGTTAGATGAGTTTAAGAGTTCCATTTTACTACTCATTTTATTTTAAATTCGTGTCGAGTTTATGAAATTCGAGTCGAGTTTTTGAGTTTTCCTACAAATTTAATTATAAATATTTATAGCGTTATGGTACAAATTTATTTCGATTTAAACGACTTTCTATATAATACACATATATGGCATATATATATATATATATTTCTTCATATTTTTCCTATGCGGTATATATATCCCATTCAACATTTTCTAAGTAAAAGTTTTCTGCTAAATAGTACCTAATATGACCAGCATTATGATTAAACTAGATTAAAGGAATAATATATGATAAGGTTAACGTTTGTTTTAGGTTAAGGTTTAATATTTTGTGTTTGATGTCAACGAGCTCGAATATTGGTAAGCTCGAATTTGACTCGATATTTAAACTCGATATTTGATTAGAGCTTGATAAAACATTAAAAATATAATTTTGAGTTCGATTCGAGATATAATCTAACAATTTGAGCTCAAACTCAAATTAAATGGTGCATGCAAAATAAGGGCATTTATGTGATTTAATAATATAAAATATTTAAAATATGTATTAGTGAAAAGTTCGATTAGGCTTGCAAGCCATTTGATATAAGAATTATGGTGTTCGAATTCGACTCGATTGATAGCTCGAACTTACTCATGTGCACCCCTAGCAATAGCATGGAATCTCAATCCGATCCGAATTGCATTCTAGTTTTGACCTAGTCCGAAAATACTCAGCTCAGATTGAAAAGCAGCATCTACATTATGTTATTGATTAACATCATAGGATCGATACATGACGTTTCACGATTTTATGATTACTTTTTAAATAATATTTAATATATGGATGTTAAAATTATTTTTACAAACAATTTAATCCAACATCATGTATTTTAATTAAAAAAACATTGTGTTTGATGTTCGTATAAAGATTCTCACTGCGCTAGCTTTTTGATTTGATTCTATAAGTGGTAATTTCCACTTGTCTATGGTTTATTAGCCGATATAATCAGAATTGTGTAGCGGAACAATCTACATGATAGTTTGGTTCGCTCACCACTTCTTTTCTATCATATAAAACGTCTCGTTTGGCTAGAGACAAGGAGATTCATGAAGGTTTATGAAATTTGATGGCATAAATCCTAATTTTCAATGTTTTATTTTAAGTTAAAATATTCTTTCTATAGATGAAAACTGTTAGTCAACTAACGGTAACTGACTTGAAATGATGTGGTAAACCTACATGACAATACAAGCTGATTATATGAAAAAAGTAATAACTTTTTATAGATTGTGAGGATTGTCCCCGTAATAGACATATGTATTACTTGATCTGAATTAGTCGACTAATTGATCGAATATCGGTGATTATATGAAAAAAGTAATAACTTTAACTAGTTTTTTTTTTTGAATAATGGCCACTAGCTATTAAAGAAGTGGAAACTATAAAAAAACGATTTAAGTGAATAATTTATGTCACTTGTCTATTATAATGTTTTCATGAAATTGTTGATTGGGAAAAGTCTTAAACCACCTTTAATTGAGTCAATGTCCAAGTTAAATTGCATGCAAATGCAAATAAAATATTATTACAATTTAATAGACTTTTAAAATTAAAAAGGTGACATTATATTATAAAAAAAGATTTGTTTGTATTACAAATATTAAAAATGAAAAGAATAATAAAATAAAAGGGGAAATACATTGTCTCAATAATTAAAAAAATTAGAGTAGTTGCTAAGCTCTAATTGTAGAATACAATCATACCAAGGAAAGTTCAATGTAACATCTATGAACTAATATTTTTAAATAACACTTTACAATATATAATCTTAAAAGAAATGTCATTGATAAGATGTTAATAGAAAAAAATATGGTAGTCAATTCCAAAATACCAATTGATATTTAGGATGTGTTTTACAAATTTTAAAAGTGAGTCATTTGGAACATTTTAATCAATTTGTTACTTCAATTAAAAAATACTATCATTTGAACCTAAGAAATTGTCACATTAGAAAAGAAAATTGCGTTCGACACCGTTCGCCGTTTCCGACAACACCGTGTTGGGGGAAATGATCGCCTTGGTCCGGCGACCAAACCGGTATGCTCAGGGGCGGCGATCGGCGGCGGAAGCGGTGGTGATTTCGGGGTTTGGTAATTTTCTGGATTTGGGGATTGCTTCGTAAAATTTTCAAATTTTCGGGATTTTTTGAAAAACATAAAAATTTGGGTATTTTTCTTTAAAAATTTTAAAATATGAATTAATTATGCCACGTGTCAAACATTGATTAGTTAAAAAAATTTAACACCCATTAACGGTCAAGCACCTAAAATTATAACTTTTGAAGCTTGTGGCACCTATGTTTACAAAAAAAAATACTTTACGCACCTAAAGTTCAAAAAAGACATACTTTAGGCACTTATTTTTCATTTAAACCTTATTAAAATATTATTTTTATTAAATAATTATTATTATTATTATAATATTATTTGATCGTTATATTTATTATTATAATTTTACTTATTATAATGTTAATAAATTTCTGAATCGTTCGTACCGATTCGTAATAACATCTTTTCTAATATATATTTAACGATTGAATTTATTTTACATAAAATTAATAGTTATACATTTTTAATTTAATTAAAGTTTGACATGTATGATTTACACGAATAGAACATGAAATACAATGGTCAGTTTTTTTAAAATATGAAAAACGCATAAGACTATTCTGATTTTATATTAATATAAATGAATCCCTTTTATATATATATATATATATATGCACACGATAAAAATCCACTTACAGTAGTGTAAAACTAAAGTAGTTTAATTTCTTGTTTGACTAATATTCAAATAAGAATATTTTTTATACACAAGCTATGTTGTTCATGTTTTAACTATAAAATCTAAAATTTAAATCTTTAACAATAAAATCTTAAACTCTAAATCAAAACTCTAAAACTTAAATCCATAAAACATAAACTCAAAACTGAACCTTAAACCCTAAAACATACAAACTTATATACATTTGAGTTTACGCAAAAATATCTATAAAATATTTTTTCTTCAGACAATCCAAGTATTGGATTAATCAGTATAAGTATACTTATCATACGTAATCAACATGAATATAATATTTAATAATCAGACTATTTTCAACAATTTTTAGAGCATATGGTAAAGCTCTCATACAATGAGCAACGAAAACATGTAAATTTTTTTTGATAAATCTTAAATTTAATCATAATCCTACTTAGAGAGAGGAGAAAGGGCCGAAAATTCGAAAAGAAGAAAGATGAGTGCTTCTAGTGGGTCTCTTACCCATGATCTACGAAAATATAAGGGAACAAAAATAAACAACTTAGTCAACTAGCCAAATGTACTTGCTCCAGAAACATATATTTTTACATTAGTGCCATATGTATTTATATATGGACATATACACGTATTATAGCTGAAATTCAAATGTGATTGGAGAAATAAAATTTGTTAATATAATCATTAGTTTTGTTGTCCTTCTTGATATATTTCAACATGCATTAATTTTTGGAAGGCCATAGATAAGGAAAATTCTCCGTCCAATTTTTGACTGATTAAGTGGTTCTCAATGAAGTTGCATGCAAAATGACAAGAAACACTAAATTTATTTATTTATTTATTTGTTCTAGAGAAGTGAAAAAGAAAACTATGTTGAAAATAATTATATTGCGTGTAATAATAATAATAATAATACATGAAGTTGATAATTTTTTTAAATAGTAGTTACATTTTAGAAAAAATAATATTAATACATAATTTTTGAGGTGACACTTCAACAACTAATCAAGTTATGACATGTAATATTTAATAACATCAATATCTTAATCAAGTTAATAATTTAGTTGATTGTTGGGGTGACACCTCAATCTTGAATTCTCATTCCAATCTTCCTTGTATTTTATCCAAATTTTTCGAGTATCCTATTTTACTCGCTCTCTATCACATGACACCTTAAAACCTCAGAAATTTCTTTTCTATAGTCTATAATTGAGAAAGTCCTAACTTTTGTATTTTGTCATTTTAGTCACTAAGTAAGTTTTTAAGCAAATATTTTAGCTCTAAATGACCCTTAAACAGTACTATAAATTTTAGGGTATTACATCAAATCACTTCAATGTAGTTGTTTTAAATTTTAGGATTTGAGTTTAGAGTTTAGGATTTATCATTTGATTTTGAAATTTAGAAAATTATGTCACCATTATCTATAATTTTACTTTTTTAATTCAATTATTTTTGTAAACGAGAATAAGAAATTAAATTTCAGTAAAATAGAAAAGACAATATATATGAAAAATACTTTGATACACAAACCTTTTAATTTTAGAGTTTATAGATTTAGGTTGTGGTTTAGGTTATAGGGTGTAGAATTTAAGGTTTATAGTAGGGCTAAGAATTTAAGTTTTAAATTTTATAGCTTAAATATGAAGGATTGTATAATTTTTTTAAACAGCTTATGTATCAAAATATAACCCTCTATATATATAACATGCTCAACCATAAAGTTAACCTTTAGAATCAAATACACTAAAAAAAAAACTCGTAAAGAAACAAAATTAAAACATGTAAATTCACCTAACGTGAAGAAAAAAATATTTTTTTTTCATACATCATTTATTTTTCATAGAAATCCAACAATCATCAACAAGATCTCTATCTCTAACCAACTAGATTGAGAAAATCAATCTTATAGATATTTTTCTAATAGTTCTAATTGCATTGACAAGCTACCACAAAAGGAGATATAATCATATTAGATTATCGATATTTTCTGCTCAAAAGATGCGCCGTTTTGATGGACAAAACTATTATGAAAATAAACGAAAATTGTACCATAGAGGTAAACAAATAAACACACCATGATATATGTTAAGAAAAAAACCTAAAACAAAAAAAAATTAATTCGAACTGAAAATAAAAAAAAACAATATTAAGACAGCCGTCGAAAATAACATTTTTAATGAAGAATTGAAAATATTTTAGAGAGAATATTAATTTTTTATTAGGAGTGAGAATAAAGTTTTTAATTCAGTTAATTAATTAATGATAAAGAGTGAGAGTTTACTTAAGAAACGGTGAAAGACTTTCGACTGCTTGAGTACATAACAAATCGTTTTCTAGCTTATTATTATTCAAATTGATGTAGTTAAAGTTAAATTAAAATATTAATTAAATTAATCATGTAATTAAAATTGGTGAAAAGATAAGGTAGAATGGAAATTGTGTTAATGATTGAATTTGACTGCTAATATTTTATTAAATTATATTTCAAATAAAAATAATTTTAACTCACGGTCACACTCTTGGTAGTCGGACGGTCACTTTATTTTTTTACTGAACTAATACATTAATTAAAATATTTAATTCAATTAATCTATCGGCAGTAGAAATTTTTCTCGATAAAGTTGAAATCAATTTCGATTAGTGTTTATTTTTTATAATTCCAGTTGTAGAAATAAATGTTTCGTTATTATGGATGAACGTTCGATCAAATTAAGTAAACAATTTTCGAGTTAGATGAGTTTAAGAGTTTCATTTTACGACTCAAATTTTATTTTAAATTTGTTTGATTCGTGTCGAGTTTATGAAATTCGAGTCGAATTTTTGAGTTTTCCTACAAATTTAATTATAATTATTTATAGCGTTATGGTATAAATTTATTTCGATTTAAACGACTTTCTATATAATACACATATATATATATATATATTTCTTCATATTTTTCCTATGCGGTATATATATCCCATTCAACATTTTCTAAGTAAAAGTTTTCTGCTAAATAGTATCTAATATGACCAGCATTATGATTAAACTAGATTAAAGGAATAATATATGATAAGGTTAACGTTTGTTTTAGGTTAAGGTTTAATATTTTGTGTTTGATGTCAACGAGCTCGAATATTGGTAAGCTCGAATTTGACTCGATATTTAAACTCGATACTTGATTAGAGCTTGATAAAACATTAAAAATATAATTTTGAGTTCGATTCGAGATATAATCTAACAATTTGAGCTCAAACTCAAATTAAATGGTGCATGCAAAATAAGGGCACTTATGTGATTTAATAATATAAAATATTTAAAATATGTATTAGTGAAAAGTTCGATTAGGCTTGCAAGCCATTTGATATAAGAATTATGGTGTTCGAATTCGACTCGATTGATAGCTCGAACTTACTCATGTGCACCCCTAGCAATAGCATGGAATCTCAATCCGATCCGAATTGCATTCTAGTTTTGACCTAGTCCGAAAATACTCAGCTCAGATTGAAAAGCAGCATCTACATTATGTTATTGATTAACATCATAGGATCGATACATGACGTTTCACGATTTTATGATTACTTTTTAAATAATATTTAATATATGGATGTTAAAATTATTTTTACAAACAATTTAATCCAACATCATGTATTTAAATTAAAAAAACACTGTGTTTGGTGTTCGTATAAAGATTCTCATAGCGCTAGCTTTTTGATTTGATTCTGTAAGTGATAATTTCCACTTGTCTATGGTTTGTTTGCGGATATAATCAGAATTGTGTAGCGGAACAATCTACATGATAGTTTGGTTCGCTCACCACTTCTTTTCTATCATGTAAAGCGTCTTGTTTGGCTAGAGAAAAGGAGATTCATGAAGGTTTATGAAACTTGATTGTATGCTAATCTCCATAGAAGTGTTTGCCTTTCTTTGCACCTTTGTATGAGATTTTTAGTGGGTTACTCTATTTTTCTATCTTTTTGATGCATTATATTTCTAATATCTTTCGTGCTGTTTAACAAAATTCAGATGTCATTATTAAAAGAAAAAGACACAGTGTTTAAAAATACTTTAGTTTATTATTTTTTTGAAACATTTTAATTTTCAATATTTTATTTTAAGTTAAAATATCCTTTCTATAGATGAAAATTGTTAGTCGACTAACGGTAACTGACTTGAAATGATGTGGTAAATCTACATGACAATACACGCTGACATAGTAGTAACTTGATAGAATGACACATCAATAAAAAACAATTTTATAAAATTATATAAAATATAAAATTATTTTCGTTGACGTGTCATCCTGTCTTTAAACTATTTAATGTTACTTAATTAACCGTTTTTTTCTCAGATGAGTAATTTTGATCTAAAATAAAACATTAAGTGTTAAATGCTTATAAAAAATAGATTTACAAATAAATATCTAGTCAGGCGTTAACGATATTTTTTTAATTAAAAAACTCCATTAATAATATATAGAATAATTATATTTTAATTCTTAGAAAGAAATTTGAGAGGGAAAAATGCCAAAGTAGGGATCCAACACACGTACAGAAAACGCAAGTAGAAAACGGACGATAGAGTAGTAATCCAATTTTTTCGTGAAGGTTCTACAATCTAAGATAAACGGCAAGTGGCAACGCGCAGTTGATGCGTTTTGGCCGTCAACGCCCTTTGTTGTTTTCCGCGTTCCAGAATTTCGTACCCAACACGAAAATTATCAAAATAACTAATTTTAGTTTTTTAAATTTAAATCCTTCTAGAAAAAAAAACTATTAGTTGAATTGAACCTTGCCTCTTGCTTAAACCTTTTACGATTACTAATTAGTATTTTCTGCATATTGACGTTATTAAAAGTGTATATATATATATATATAAAGTTAGTTAGCAGTTTGATATTTCTTAAACAAGTATTGAGTTTGAGGCTTATATAAACAAAATTCTCGTTGAGGACTCACCCATTAAAAATAGGTGTGCGACACGAATCGGCCCGAATTAATTAGACAAAGCCATAAAGAATCGCGAGGGCAACAGAAAAAAAAGTGTATATATAAAATATAAATATATTTAGGCTTAAACAAAAAAATAGCCCTCAAACTATGCCTTTTTCTGCTTTTAGCCATTAAATTATGATTTGGGCAAAATAGGCCCTTAAACTATCATTTTTGGTCACTTTAAGTCCTTAAACTATGGTTTGGGCAAAATAAGCCCTTAAACTATCATTTTTTGTCACCTTAAGTCCATGGTTACAAAAATATCATTTTATAGGCTTTTCTAACATATATAAATATTTATGTTCTTTTTAAATTTTAAAATATCATATATCAAAATAAGCCTCCAAATTATCATTTTTGGTCATTTTAAGTCCGATAGTTATTTAAGTCAAAAGAAAATTATTTCGACTAATAAGATGTTGACACATCACAAAGATTTTTTGACCAATTGATAGTTTTGGGGACTAAAAGAAGAAAAATAACATAGTTTAGGTACTTATTTTGCCCAAAAAATAGTTTAGGGACTTAAAGTGACAAAAAATGATAGTTTAAGGGCCTATTTTGCCCAAATCATAGTTTAAGGGCTAAAAGCAGGAAAAAATGCATTGTTCGAGGGCTATTTTTTGGTTTAAGCCATATATTTATTATATTTTATATTTTTTATAATTAACATTTGAATGCCACTTTTTCATTTTTTAAGAAATTATAAGAATAATAGTAGTCTAAATTTATAAATAATAAAATTAGGATCTAATTGTATTCAAAACCAATTATTATAAATAGTACCAAGCATAATTACGGTGATATTTAAGTTAAAATCGGTATTTTTATATATGTACGCGCCCAGACACTAGTAAATAGTAAATCAAACAATTTAGAAGTAAAATATAATATAAATGAAACTGTATCACACATATATACAATGGTAGAGCCTTATTATATACTGGAGTGTCAACTGACACCTAAAAATAATTTAATATTAATTTAGAGGTATTTTTTAAAAATTATTTTAATATTATAATTTAAACTTAACACTATAGTTTAAACTTTGACATCGTAATTCAATTTTTCTAACTTTACTTCTCTATATATGTGCACGGATGCACCAGTAAGTAGTAAATCAAACCATTTAGATGTAAAATTTAATGTTTAATGTTTTAGCATATTACAAGCAATCCACTTGAGATTTTTGCACAATATAATAGTATATACAGCAGTTTAATTTGACTTGTTCATGTATACAGTGGGTGTGACTAATATAGGGTGGCTTAACAAAATTATAATGGATATGATCTGAATATAAAAATGTGGGTGACTTCACAAGTTTATGTAAGCAACATTCTAAAACCAGACTAGAATACTAGTCTAATCACATACGTCCAAAGTTTAAATCATGCAAATCAGGTCGTACTTCGATTTATAATCTTATACATACAGAGGGTGGGCATAGATAAAATCTCAAAATTTCATGATGGGAACAAGTTTTAAATATACATGGATCGGCCATTGTATACATACGTACATACATATATATATATATGGACGGACGCAGGACTTTAAGTTAGAGGGTAAACATTTAAATTTTTAACGAGGTGAAAATAGATTTTTAATAGAAAATACATAAAAAAATTCTAAAAAAAATTTAAATCGTATAAGAATTTTAAATTTTTAGGGGAGACCGCCCCTTCCGGCCCTCAGTCCATATATATAGTTTGCAGACAACAAATATTGAACGTGTTTCCAAAATTGACATCCATTCAAGGTTTAAACCGTGTGAATTAATGAATGCTTTGATTGTCACTTTATAACACCAAATACACACTTTTATATTTATTAGTTGATATAAACAGATGAGTTGTTAGATTCTTTTAAAGGCCATAATTTCGATCATTGAAATTGTGAATGAAACAAACTAGATTGTGAGGATTGTCCTCGTAATAGACTTATGTATTACTTGATCTGAATTAGTCGACTAATTGATCGAATATCGGTGATTATATGAAAAAAGTAATAACTTTAACTCGTTTTTTTTAATAATGGCCACTAGCTATTAAACAAGTGGAAACTATAAAAAAAACGATTTAAGTGAATAATTTATGTCACTTGTCTATTATAATGTTTTCATGAAATTGTTGATTGGGAAAAGTCTTAAGCCACCTTTAATTGAGTCAATGTCCAAGTTAAATTGCATGCAAATGCAAATAAAATATTATTACAATTTAATAGACTTTTAAAATTAAAAAGGTGACATTATATTATAAAAAATGATTTGTTTGTATTACAAATATTAAAAATGAAAAGAATAATAAAATAAAAGGGTAAATACATTGTCTCAATAATTAAAAAAATTAGAGTAGTTGCTAAGCTCTAATTGTAGAATATAATCATACCAAGGAAAGTTCAATGTAACATCTATGAACTAATATTTTTAAATAACACTTTACAATATATAATCTTAAAAGAAATGTCATTGATAAGATGTTAATAGAAAAAAATATGGTAGTCAATTCCAAAATACCAATTGATATTTAGGATGTGTTTTACAAATTTTAAAAGTGAGTCATTTGGTACATTTTAATCAATTTGTTACTTCAATTAAAAAATACCATCATTTGAACCTAAGAAATTGTCACATTAGAAAAGAAAATCGACGTTCGACTGGCACACCGTTTGCCGTTTTCGACAACACCGTGTTGGGGGAAATGATCGTCTTGGTCCGGCGATCAAACCGGTGTGCTCAGGGGCGGCGATCGGCGGCGGAAGCGGTGGTGATTTCGGGGTTTGGGTAATTTTATGGATTTGGGGATTGTTTCGTAAAATTTTCAAATTTTCGGGATTTTTTGAAAAACATAAAAATTTGGGTATTTTTCTTTAAAAAATTTAAAATGTAAATTAATTATGCCACGTGTCAAGCATTGATTGGTTAAAAAAATTAACACCCATTAACGGTCAGGCACCTAAAATTATAACTTTTGAAGCTTTTGGCACCTATGCTTACAAAAAAATACTTTACGCACCCAAAGTTTAAAAAAGACATACTTTGGGCACTTATTTTTCATTTAAACCTTATTAAAATATTGTTTTTATTAAATAATAATTAATATTATTATAATAATATTTTAGGCAACACCTTAGAGTAATCGTTAAGACTCCTTTATTTTTGGACATAATGTCTAAGAAGCTTGGTAGTAAACATTCTCATCCCCTGTTGTTAAAAAATAAACTTTTTTTATCAATCAACCTATAACTGTTGTTAAACAAAATTTTTAAAAATATTTTCTTTAATAAAATTTTCTTTTATTTTTTATCAAATTTTATTCTCATTATCTATTTTTTAAAAATAATTTTGTGTCATTCATAATACCTCGCATTTAATATATAGCCACATGGACCCAACGGAAGGGGCCATACTGACCATATATTATAAATGATAATTAGATTATTCATTTTCACTAGCAATATTATTGCACAATAAAAATATGCCAAATTAAGGGTAAAGAATCCTTTCTTTTTCATTTGTTGTCATTAACTTTGGTCTTTAATTTTTAGAGTGATGAAAAATGACTATAAATATTTTATTATTAGTTTATTTTGGGGAAAATAATTTTAATTTTTTACTTTTTAATTTAAACATTTTCTACTATATGCATGGTTTATATTTTAATAATTTGATCGTTATATTTATTATTATAATTTTACTTATTATAATGTTAATAAATTTCTGAATCGTTCGTACCGATTCGTAATAATATCTTTTCTAATATATATTTAACGATTGAATTTATTTTACATAAAATTAATAGTTATACATTTTTAATTTAATTAAAGTTTGACATGTATAATTTACACGAACAGAACATATGAAATACAATGGTCAGCTTTTTTAAAATATGAAAAACGCATAAGACTATTCTGATTTTATATTAATATAAATGAATCCCTTTTATATATATACACGATAAAAATCCACTTACAGTACTGTAAAATTAAAGTAGTTTAATTTCTTGTTTAACTAATATTCAAATAAGAATATTTTTATACACAAGCTATGTTTTTCATGTTTTAACTATAAAATCTAAAATTTAAATCTTTAACATTAAAATCTTAAATCTTAAACTCTAAATCAAAACTCTAAAACTTAAATCCATAAAACATAAACTCAAAACTGAACCTTAAACCCTAAAACATACAAACTTATATAAATTTGAGTTTACGCAAAAATATGTATAAAATATTTTTCTTCAGACAATCCAAGTATTGGATTAATCAGTATAAGTATACTTATCATACGTAATCAACATGAATATAATATTTAATAATCAGACTATTTTCAACAATTTTTAGAGCATATGGTAAAGCTCTCATACAATGAGCAACGAAAACATGTAATTTTTTTTTTATAAATCCTAAATTTAATCCTAATCCTACTTAGAGGGGAGGAGAAAGGGCCGAAAATTCGAAAAAAATAAAGAGGAGTGCTTCTAGTGGGTCTCTTACCCGTGACCTACGAAAATATAAGGGAACAAAAATAAACAACTTAGTCAACTAGCCAAATGTACTTACTCCAGAAACATATAATTTTACATTAGTGCCATATGTATTTATATATGGACATATACACGTATTATAGCTGAAATTCAAATGTGATTGGAGAAATAAAATTTGTTAATATAATCATTAGTTTTGTTGTCCTTCTTGATATATTTCAACATGCATTAATTTTTGGAAGGCCATAGACAAGGAAAATTCTCCGTCCAATTTTTGACTGATTAAGTGGTTCTCAATGAAGTTGCATGCAAAATGACAAGAAACACTAAATTTATTTATTTATTTGTTCTAGAGAAGTAAAAAAGAAAACTATGTTGAAAATAATTATATTGCGTGTAATAATAATATTTATTATTATTATTGATACATGAAGTTGATAATTTTTTGAAATAGTACTTCAATTTTAGAAAAAATAATATTACTACATAATTTTTGACGTGACACTTCAAGAATTAATCAAGTTATGGCATGTAATATTTAATAACATCAATATCTTAATCACGTCAATAATTTAGTTGATTGTTGGGGTGACACGTCAATACATGTTACTATAATTTAATTTTTTTTTTAAATTCAGTGCCAATTCAAGATAAAGAAAAGGTTATGATATAATTTTTTTTTGACAAATCTTAATCCTAATCCTACTTAAAAGAAGGGAATGAGAGACTCTATAAGAAATAAAGGGGGTGTTCCTGATAAGTTTAGAATCATGCTCTAAGAGAATATGAAAACTCATAATAATAAAAAAGTTTGTGTTTAGTAGAATTTGAGCTCATATCTTCAGTTTCACATCGTCTCGCCTCTCCAAACAGCATGTTCAAGGTGTTCTTGATTATGTGAACTTTCTAATGGCTTTTAGTAGAACCAAAAAAAAAAAAAAAATTCGAACCGAAATATTTGATTGTTAGGGTTTTTTTCCCAACTATCCAATGGATAATACTCTATAGACTTCTAAAAAAATCTCAATAAAATCTTAAAAGAAATAAATAAAAACAAAAAATAAATAAATGTTATTATTTTTTATTTTATTATTTGACCGTAAGACTTTTCTAAATATTAATTTAAGTTAATGAGTGACATCAAATCTATTTGTAAATTTAATCCAACATAAATTATTATTTTATATACATATTTTTGAAGCATTTTTTGTTGTTTCTCTCTGTATAAAAGCAGAGGCGGATACCCTCTTCGTTCTCCACAGATTCGTTTCTTTCTTCAATCAAGCTTTGATCAAGTTCATCAGATTCTTTTCTCAGAGAAAAATAATTTTCTCTCTTGTTAATCAAATTCACCTAAAAAAAGACTCGAAATCCAGCTGGTATGTTTTCTAAACTTCGATAGTGTAATTATTCTGTGATTTGATTTTGTGTCCTTTTCTGGATATTAGTATTATGTTTTGAATTTTTTAAAGTTTTTTAATCGTTCTTTTGCTGGTTGATCGTTGTTTTGTGATTAATTTTCGAGTGTTCTGAGTACGTTTGATCGAATTTCAATAGCTTTGGAGAAATTGTTGCTCCGCTAATGATCTTCTCGGCTTTTGATTCTTTTTTCTGAATTTTGTAGTTTCCAGTGCTTTTGACCTGCAAAACCGATAGAGAATTTGTTTTTTTCTTGTTTTTTCATTGCTGAGCTCTGGCTTTGAAAAATGAACTGTGATAGTGAAATTTATTGACGTTAATGTTGAGGTTAATTATTCGATAAGATATGTGTTAACACGAATCAATGGAAATTAAAACTTAAGTCATCACTTTATAAAACGTGATTGAAATAGTTAGTTATTTACAATGGTTTTAATTCAGAACATTCGTATCGATTCGAATTTCATCAGAAAAATCTGGACCGTTAATTTGATTTAATATACTTGGTTGTTGTGCTTTCCATGATAAATATTTTATTCTCATGAAAATGATTTTAAAATACAAAATTCAAATCAATATTACATCTTAAAACCAACTTATGGTTTGAGTCAACTAAGGTAGGCATGTGTTCCAAGAATTTATGCTGTAGGTTAGATTTTCTAAATACCACCAACTACTTGAAGAAAAGTCCATACTAAACTTTTTATACAAGCTTTTCACTATATGATATCAAATTAAGAGAGGTCGGAGGTTGTTCAGATATTCGCTCTTTGATGTTTGAGTTAGTACGAGGATAAAGGAGAGCTAACATCGGAACAATCTCCGGTCTCCGACACAGAACAACACTATAAGATAATATAATACTTTCAGTTGCAATGAATATGTTCTTATGAGTCTTATTTGATTTCTGTTCCACATATACTGCAGATTTTATCAATAGATCATGGCCACCGAGCAGTACGTTGAAGAAGCCATAGTTCGGAACTGGTTACCGGAAGGTAAAAATTCCAAGGAGAAGTGGATGAATTCACTGGAGGGTTCGGACGATAATTCCTCGGAAGGCTTCGACTGCAATATCTGCCTCGACATAGTGCAGGATCCTGTGGTGACGCTATGTGGTCACATATATTGCTGGCCCTGCATTTACAAATGGCTTCAATTTCAGTCCAACCCTACCGAAAACCAAGACCAGAAACTGCCTCAGTGCCCTGTATGCAAAGCCGACGTTTCAGATTCAACGCTTGTACCGCTTTACGGCCGGGGCCTGACAAGCAAGGCATCGAAAAGCAAGGCTCCCCAACTTGGCATAGTCATCCCAAAGAGACCTCTTGGTCCGGATCTTGGCACACCAAGAACACCAAATACTGCAAGTACTCCACAATTTGCACATCAAATACATCACCATGGTCACACGAATCATCCACAAGTGTATACTTATCCACCTTCGCCGATGCGTAGTCCCAATGGCACTTACTCATATCAACCACAAGCGTATGATTATCCACCTTCGCCGATGCGTAGTCCCGGTGGCACTTACTCATATCAACCACGAGTGTACGATTATCCATCTTCGCCTATGTTTAGTCCCGGCGGCACAGCAATGAATGGAGCGGATCCAGTGATGCGAATATTTGGTGAAATGGTACACGCAAGGGTATTCGGGGACTCGGTTCCGAATTCATACAATCTCGTGAGCACCAGCCCTAGGATCAGAAGGCACATCACGCAAGTTGATATGTCACTCCACAGACTCAGCTTATTCCTCTTTTGTTGCTTGCTTGTATGTCTTCTTTTGTTCTGATCTTACACTTCCAAACCGACCAAACCAAATTAGTTTGATTAAATCGGTTTAGTTTATTCGGTTAATCGACCGTTTGTACACCTTTATTTCTGTAGATACAAATAGCTTAAGAGATGTCACATCTCGTGTGTTGCGACAATGTTTTATATGTAATTGTGAGTTTGATTAGATATATTACAAATTTTTCTCTAAGATTTAAAATCAATCGTGCTAATTTATTGACAATATATATATATATATATATATATTATTGTAAATTGTACGGTGTGACCTACAGAATTTGATTCATAGCTCGAACTTGCCTATGGTACAGTTCAATGATCAATATTCGCTTTAAATTTTAATGCAATAATTACAATTTTAAAGCAGAAGTGATTTTAGTAGAAAAATATAGTATTATTATCTTTAAAAATTTTAATTTAAACAACTTTATTTATAAAATATGTATATACTTCTATAATTATTAAAATTAAACATATTATCCGAATATAAACTGAGGGTGAAATCAAGAATTTTATGTTTGGGATGCCGGAATAAATTCTTATAAGGTAGTCATAGACTCATAGGAACGAAGCCAAGGGCAAGTAAGGACCTTGGCCCCCTTCATTAAATGGCTAAATTTCTTTCTTAGTCTCAATTAAGCATTAATAATTCAATTTAGTAATCCTTTTAGCCACGGTTAAATGAAAATTTTGCATTTTTAGCCCCTTTCTAAAGTTAACAATTTCAATTAAACCATTTTAACATTGAACTTTTAGTTTCAACTGGAATTGTTTTTTTGTTTTCTTTATTTATGTTCCAACATAAAATTCTTAACTTCTTTCTCGAATACTGACCTCACCGTGCAAAGGCGAATATAGCTTTCGATTCACTGTTCCATATATAATTAAATACCACATTTGGCGAATATCCCTTTCTCCAATTAATTGTAGCCATAGAATTTATAATATATATATAATGTGGCCTACTTCCATGCAGCCACTTCCCATAAAATTCTGGTCGATTGAGTATTTATTTGGCTTTTCGAGACCATTTATAGACAAGGAAACAGGATTAGTACTATTGATCAATATCAAAGCAATATTTTGTTTGCATTTGGGTCAAATAATAGAAAAATGAAGCTTATTGGATGTTAAAATTAGGTTTGTATAAGTTGGTACGTTAGACCAAAAAAATGGTAAATTAGGTTTGTATAAGTTGGTACGTAGAGTTCACTCTTACAGAATATTGATGGATATGTAATCAGTTTTTTTATATTCAGATAATTTGTGAGTTTGGATGTTAAAATTATTATTTGTTACGGATTCGGGGTGAATATAGGCATTCACCTCGGATATCCATCATCTAAATTCAGATTATAAAGTGATGAATATTTTGTTTCTAAGAGAATTCAAACTTTGGTCATTTAATTTTTAGTGGATAATAATAATATTTAATTCAAATTTGGATATTAATACTCTAATAACCTGCAGATAAAAATGGGTTCAAATATCTAAATAAATTTATAGATTCAAATTCGGATAATTTAAAATTGCAGATATTTAACCCGTTTTCATTTCCAAAAGCACTCTTTCTGTGGATGGGCTTGGTTTTATATCAGCCTAAGGCCCAATGCATGGGTAGGCCCCAGACCCCTTGTCATATTGGGAATGTTTTTGGTGTTTGCTTTGGAACAGGGCCATTTCTAGCTTCGGGTTGAACATCTTCTGATTATTAATATTTTGTTTGTAAATCCGGATTAAGTCAAAATCGGACATAATGTTACTATTCCTCGGATTTCGAGTCTTGTCGTATAAGGTGTTGTGATATTACAATCGCTCAAAACAGGTTTTTGGCGGCCTTTCTAGTGTAAACGCCACTAAATTAGTACATCTGGCGACGTTTATTTAAAAACGCCACAAAATAACAAAATTTGTGGCGTTTATGAGAATGAGCCGCGATATTCATGTACTTTTAGTGGCATTTTTAAAAACGCCACTATAGACAAATATGATTAATCCTAAAGCATAAACACGCGTGCCTCAGAACAAAGAACCAAAGCTCTCCTCCTCCTCCTCCTCCTCTCTCGCTCGGCCGAACCAAAAATGGTGCCCCTTTGCATCCCCGCCGCTCATCGGTGACGATACCTCGGCAGAGCGCCGTTCTCGAAATTGGAACCCTTTTGTAACCCTCGATTGGGATCTACCCTCGAATCCCACTATAACCCTAACCTAAATCCCCCCAAATTTGACCATACCTAGGGTGACTACCTTGAAGAAGAACGACCACTACTGCCATCACCATTACCATTCATTGAGTCGACCTCCCATCCCAACATCGGATTTTCGTACATTTTTTATTTCCAAGTTTAAAGATTCCTACCCAAGACAAAATCCAGCTTGTCTAGACTTTGGGTTCTGTTTTTTGGTGAGAAATGGCCATTTTGAAGAGCTATGGCGCTTGCTTGAGAGACTCTACGCTCCAGTTTCCGCGTCCCAGTCGCGCCGATAACTACAAGAGGTTGTTAACATTCTTTATTTAGTTTTCTTCTGGTTTTTATTAATCAACGTTATTTTTTGGCTGATTTGGTATATAGTGAAAAAGGGTTAAGGCTTGTTCAAAAGATTTTAGTTTGTTTGATTTAGTGCTTGATGGGTGTTATCGAGAAGCAAGGTTAGTCTCAGTTGGAATTTTATATCTGCGTAGTTTATTTGCTTATCATCTTGTTTGCTTGCTTTGTAGCAGGAGAAATATAAAATAGATATCCACACAAGCAGCAGTGATACATAATTTCCATCTCCCTATGCGTAGTCTTGAGGTTAAAAATAGGTAACTAATGAACTTTCCACTGGGTGGAATTTGTTGTTAATTTGGCAATAGTTTCCCCATTTTTATTATAAGTACAAGATTTATACTTGTTAAGTATGGCTCTGTAGCAGGAGAAATATAAAATGTATGGCTTTGCATCTCGAACCAATTGAGTTAAGTCGCATTTACAGATTTATTTATAAGTAATGGTGTTAAGGTAGTTGCATGAATCGACTGAATTGATTGATTTTCGGATAGAGATTGCTTGACATCTTTCATATGCAGGATAAAGCATTGTAAGAGCAGAATAATGTGCTTGCTAAGAAGGTAGAAGTTAAATTCAGTATCCACAGATGTTTTAATTTGGTGAACTTGTTTCTGAAATTGTGTAATGATGTTGTGCCAAATCGAAAATGGTAAAACCCAAATCCCCCTCTTCAATTTTCTCCTTAAATATCTGAATACGTTCCTGTTTCGATGCTCTAAATGTCATGTTTTCTATTTTCTGCTGATGATTCATGCTTCAGATCTTTGTTCTTGTTTTTAAATTGTTCTGTTTTTGGCTTCATTTTATTAGATTCTTCAAATTTTTTTCTAAAATTTTGTTTATAGAAACAACTGAGTGTTTGTTTTGGCTTTATTTGTTATGGAGATTGCAGAGATGTGATTACTATCACTTTCACTTGATGGGTTTTCTTGATTTGCATTATTGCAATGTTTTTGAGATTCTAAATATTATATATGTTATGTTATAGGATAGGATGCAATGAATTGATTATGTTGATTGCAATGCCAACAAAGGGTGTATGTTATAGGATAGGGTATATGTTATGTTAAATGATTCTTTTCCCATGTTTTTATGTGCAGCCTAAGCAAATTCATGAGATCAAGGGTTCTTTTCTCACTGCCAGAAGGAAAGATGCTCGTTTTGTAAAAATCAAGAAGAGCAGAGATGTTGTCAAGTTCAATACACACATTGGGTGTCCGATGCTGAGAAGGCCAATAAGTTGAAGCAGTCTCTTCTTCCAGATAAAACCATAGAATTTTTGGAGCCTTTTCTTCCATTTTTCAGTCAAACTAGCAACAGCTGTAATGAACAAATGAAAATTTTCAACAATAGATAAGTAGTAGAAACAAACCATTGTCCTTGACTGAAATTCACGTTTGTCTCGTGTTTGTAGGTTTGAGTGTCCAAGACCTGTGAAAATAGAGCTGCTTTGAGTTTATCGTCCGATTAGTAGGTGATGAAAGCTAGATTTTGATTTTGGTTATACCGTGTTTGATGACATCTTGCTGTTTAAAACTCAAAATTTAGTGTAATGGATATTGCTGTGAATTTTTTAATGGATGTTAGGTACACTTTTTGAGGGTTGAATGTATGTGGTTGTCCTATTTTCTTTGTCTATTCTTAGATATGTTATTCTTATTCTAATTCAATTGGTCAGAAGACGTACAAATTTTTCATTTCAAGTATCTGAGTTAGTTTTTTATTCGAATACAAGTATAGAAATATGATCCCAGTCCATAATTGTTTGGATGAACAATACCGACGTTTATGAGTCTGTAATTTATATTATTTTTTGGAAACATGGTGTTATTCGTGGCGTTTGGCATTTGTTTTTACAAACGCCACGAAAGAACAGTTATTCGCGGCGTTTGATACAAACGCCACGAAAGAACAATTATTCGCGGCGTTTGTAAAGCCAAACGCCACTAAAGAACAGTTATTTGCAGAGTTTTTAAAAACAAACGCTACTAAAGAACATGTTTTTTGCGGCGTTGTTTTTACGAACGCCACTAAAGAATAGTTATTGCAACGTTTGTAAAGACAAACGCCACTATAGATCATGACTTTTTGCGGTAGGATGCAATGAATTGATTATGTTGATTGCAATGCCAACAAAGGGTGTATGTTATAGGATAGGGTATATGTTATGTTGAATGATTCTTTTCCCATGTTTTTATGTGCAGCCTAAGCAAATTCATGAGATCAAGGATTTTTTTCTCACTGCCAGAAGGAAAGATGCTCGTTTTGTAAAAATCAAGAAGAGCAGAGATATTGTCAAGTTCAAAGTTCGCTGCTCGAAGTACATGTACACACTTTGCGTGTCCGATGCTGAGAAGGCCAATAAGTTGAAGCAGTCTCTTCTTCCAGGTAAAACCATAGAATTTTTGGAGCCTCTTCTTCCATTTTTCAGTCAAACTAGCAACAGCTGTAATGAACAAATGAAAATTTTCAACAATAGATAAGTAGTAGAAACAAACCATTGTCCTTGACTGAAATTCATGTTTGTCTCGTGTTTGTAGGTTTGAGTGTCCAATTCCTGTGAAAATAGAGCTGCTTTGAGTTTATCGTCCGATTAGTAGGTGATGAAAGCTAGATTTTGATTTTGGTTATACCGTGTTTGACGACATCTTGCTGTTTAAAACTCAAAATTTAGTGTAATGGATATTGCTGTGAATTTTTTAATGGATGTTAGGTACACTTTTTGAGGGTTGAATGTATGTGGTTGTCCTATTTTCTTTGTCTATTCTTAGATATGTTATTCTAATTCAATCGGTCGGAAGACATGTACAAAATTTTCATTTCAAGTATCTGAGTTAGTTGTGTATTCGAATTCAAGTATAGAAATATGATCCCAGTCCATAATTGTTTGGATGAACAATACCGACGTTTATGAGTCTGTAATTTACATTTTTTTGGAAACATGGTGTTATTCGCGGCATTTGTTTTTACAAACGCCACGAAAGAACAGTTATTCGCGGCGTTTGTAAAGACAAACGCTACTAAAGAACAGTTATTCGTGGTGTTTTTAAAGACAAACGCTACTAAAGAACATGTTTTTTTGCATCGTTTTTACGAACGCCACTAAAGAACAGTTATTGCAACGTTTGTAAAGATAAACGCCACTATAGATCATGAATTTTTGCGGCGTTTTTTGCTGAAAAACGCTACGAACTGTTGCAGTACTGGTTTCAACAGCATTTCTTGCGACGCTTTTTAAAGCGCATGGAACTTTTTTAGCGGCGCTAAAAAATGCCGCTATAGGGCTAAAAAACGCCGCTAAAGACTTATTTTTGTAGTGAATTTCATCCGTGGTGATCTCGTTTCTGACATAATTAATTTAATATGATTTTATTTGAATCTCATTCAGATCCTTCAACATTTTATCACTCTGAAATGTGTTTATCTCTAGTTTCAAACCTAAGAGTTCTCTATATTCGATTAGGAACCTCTTTAACGACCATGGAAGGTCTTAGTTTCTAATTTGAGGAAGTACATCTTAATATGATAAAATCTTACCAGATCTTTAAAATTCACAAAAAAATAATATTAGTTTCAGAATGTACTTATAATACATGCACGACATAGTCTGAAACTCATTGAATGATTAAAAGTGGTATCACATAAATTATTCAAAAATTCATATATTAAGCTTGTTAAATAAACTTATCTTGAGATCCATTAATTGGTCTAGTGGCCAAATATGCTCATATTATCTCATCTTGTATGAGTTCGAATCAAGAATCGCGACATTTTTTTAGAATGTATACCTCTCTATTTAATTATAAAAAATTATCATATTCGAATTGTCAGAAAAAAAGGGTTAATTAAACAAACTTGTCTCTTTAATAATTAACCAATGATATTTAGACATCTAGACTTTTTTGGGTTGTCCTTCCTGTTTTCAAGGCTTCGCCCTGACTAATTTGGACCAAACCGCATCGCACACCTGATTTTGGTGGATGAGTCTACCAGCATAGATTTTCTGAATATACAACGCCTCGAACCTGAGGTTTGCTTAAGTAGAACCAAGCTACTTACCATTTGGTATGGACTTGTTTTTAATTTCTCTTCTTACCACATATTTTTTAAGATCAACTACATGTTTAATCACCAAACATTTCAGGGTGTTTTGTTTTAGTTTAATCACCAAACTACATGTTTAACTTACTCGGTCTTTAGGTCTTTAACATCATCACCAAAATGATTTTTTTTTTCTTTTCAATTCTAAAATTAACCTAAAATTTTAATATTCTTCTTTCCCTTGATCGATATCTCTATCTACCGATTACCGTCGTTTGATTGTTGAATAACCACTTGGACTAACTCTGTTTATAATAAAACGTACAATTTAATTATTGAATGACCAGAGAATTTTATATTTAATATTTAAACACATGATGTGCGAAGATAAGACAAATTGGACGTGCATTTATCCAAGTTCATTCTAATTAATTATTTGATTTGGATTTTGGGTTCTTCGTATAAATTTTAAGATTGCTAAGAATTTTGTGAAATTTTAATGATTTTTTAAAAGTACCAGAATTTTGACAGTTTTTTTAAATATTTTTACATTATCTATAACTAGAATTTTATTAATTTTCAAAACAAGTTCAATCATTTTTTTTTGAATTCTCTGCTTAATCATAATTATAAAAATATTTTTATAATTTTTAAATGCCAATTATGAAATTTCATATATTTTTAAAACATTTATATATTTAGATTTTTTTAATATTTCTAGGAATTAGCAATAAAATTTTCTGCTGCATAGCCAAAGTATTGAAATAATTGGTAATATCGCCAGTTCGTTACTGAGTTTCCGAACGGATGACCATTTTGTAAGATTTAGATAATAATAATGATCATTTTATAATTTTTGATAATTTGATCTCTAAAATGAAAAGTTTCTATTAATCGAATAAAACGGTGTAGCATATCTTTGTGTATTTGATAGGCATAAAATATCTTTAGGTAAATTTTATCAACGTGAATGGATATTTTTAAAAGATAGTCAACATAAAAATTTTAATAATGCTAGAATTATTTAAATAAAATCACAATTGTTTAACAATAAGAGGATATAAGACAATAAACAATACAATTAAATTTGAAGGATGGCAATATTTTATTTGATAATAAGCACTAAATTTTTATTAAATTTATAAAAAAATATTACAATTATAATACATCCATAAAAAAATAATAGGATTAAATCTACCCAAAATTTCTTACAACCCAAAAGTAAAGAAAAGTGAAAACTTCTATGGAGATAAGCATACCATAAATTTCAGAAGCTTCATGAATCTCCTTATCTCTATCCAATCGAGACGCATAACTAGTGAATGAGTGATGAGCGATCTAAACTATCATGCAGAATGTTCCACTACCCATGATTGATTACATCGGTACACAACCATCAACCGAGTGGGGATCTAACTTTCCATGACCACCGACAAAGTCATAATCAGAAACTAGCGCCGATTAAAATCTCTGAGCGAGCAACACTCAACTGCTAGGGTATGTTGAATCATGCCACAAAGACAGATGAAACAAGCTACAAAAATAAAAAAAAAATGTAACAATGACAGAAAAAATACGTGTTACAAAGACAGATATTCTTATTAAAAAATAAAAACAAAAAAATAATAAACCCCGCAATCGACAACCAACATTAAAATAATAGTCTATAGCAAGTTAACTAAAAAAAATACAGGCGGCGCTAGCTATTGAGAGGGAAAAGTAAGATTTAGTTTTTTTTTGAAGGATCGGCAATATTATACATTATCTCTATAATTAAATGACATAAAAAATCACCTAACGCAAAACGAGGGATTAGATATAGTATTACAACATAGATATTTTATTAACAAAATAAATTAATGAAAAAATTAAACAAACCCTCCAAATTAATATAAAATTTAGGGATAAAGTAACATTTAGCTTATGAACTTCACTATTTTTTATAATTTAATTCTTAAATTTTTGTTTAATTCATATTAATTCTTAAGTTTGATAAAACTTTCCATTTTAAATATTTAAATAATATAATACAATATCAAAATATTCGAACCAATATCAAAATAAACTTAAATATAATTTAAATTAAAAACTCACACATAATATTTACAATGAAAAATTAAGATATTTACGAGGTTTAAAGTAAAATATTTTATTGTTATATGAGTGTGTTTGTTGATCATTATCGCGCCGTCGCAAAAATAAATAAATAATAGCCATGACTTCATGGGCCGGTGACTGGTCCCACCGTTCTCCATCATAATTCCGATATCTCCAAAAAAACCTTTGAAAATTTAAATAATTTAAATTAGTTAGTTAATCATTGCTAAGCATAAAGATTAAGATGTAGTAAACTTGGTTTACTATTTTTTTTGTTTAATTACCGGTATCCGAATTATTTATCGATTAATTCAGATCGAATTTTGTAGATGTCTAATATGAGATCGAACTTTTCAATCCATTTTTTTCATTTACAACACCAGGATTCGAACCTCTGACCTTGCTTAAGTAATATAGCACCTCATCTGGCTAGACCAACCGATTATCGGTATTTTTTTTTAAATCACTGTTGAAGCTTTCGGTGGGATTAGTTTACAGTTTTGGGTTTTAATTAATTAATATAAATAAATATAAGGTTATGAATATTTAAAGTAGGGCTAGCAATATAAATCCCTCTTTCTATTCGTTTAAAGCATCTTCACTTTCAACTTTGAGATTTCACAGCCAGGAAACAGATTCCATCAACCAATCTATCTAAAACTCCACTTGTTTTGATTATAAAAATTATAAAAAAAAATATTAATATAAAATTTTAATCTTTTATTATTAAGAGTAAATTAGGTCGTTTTAAAAATAAGATTACGATATGTTAAGAGATACTTTTGTTATTATGTCAATTTTATAACTAGTCATGTTATTTATATCAGGAAGCTGCCATAAATAGGATGGGAGTTGTTGCCCCTCTCTCAATTTTTTTTATATTAGTATCTAGGTCATTTTTAGTTTAAATGTTAGTCAATTAAGATAATTTCTAATTTTTTAAATTTAAAGACTTAATAAATTATTGTCTCTCTTAATGTTTAATCTTAATTCCGTCTTTAGTCTTTAGGTCTAAAGTCAATGGTAAATGGAAAAGAAAACTTGATTAATCGTGTGACCAAAAGAAAAAATTTGTCGTTGGATGACAAAAAAGAAGCCTATCTATAATTAGGGATACTTGGTAGAATTTACCCAAAATTTTAGAATAATTTTTGAATTTTTTTAACCTTAATAAATAAGGAGCACAATTGATCTAACCATGCAATATTTTATGTTACCATTCCTTTATATAAAGTAACTTTTTTATTTTCCTTATTATTATATATGATAGTCACAAAAATTTCGATTATATTTAAAGTCGAAACAGATTAAATTCACTAAACAAAGGACAAAACTCTCTCAAAACAATGTGTTTTCATTATAGAAACTAATAATAAAGTAAGATGATTAAATAACATAAAGGTAATGCTGCAAATGTGCTTAAATTTCATAATTACATAGACTATTACAAGAAACAAAGACAACAAAAAGGATGAATCTAAAAAACTCCAAAATCTGCAGAAAATCCATGTCTTTTCGAGCAGAAAAATAAAAGCTCGAAAATGGATTTTGGAACCAATTGAGAAAGGAGATCACCAACTGTCTCCTCAAACTCAAATTGGATAAGCAAACATTACACCAACAAGACAAAGCTGAAAAGGTTGTTTATTGACACTAAAAACATGCTGTAAGAAAAACACATGAGAGCAAATCACTGCCAAAAAAAGTTTGAAAATATGTAAACTTTTTTGCAGGTTTCATGGAAAATGTGGGGATGTTTTTATGAAAATGAAAACTCAAGAAATCTGCTGAAAGAAGTGGCTGGTTTCATCTAAAAATCTGCAGCCAGTGAAAGAAAAAAAATCTAATGGTGTACAAATGATGGTAAAAATCCGGAAATTTTCGTGCGACGGACAAAATCGCAAGACTTTCGAACAGAGATTATTGTAATCACTTATTTTTGTCCGAGTTTTTAGTATTTTTAGTATTGTTGTAATAATATTATTAATCTTAAAAAAACTAGGCTCCACGTCACCCACCTCACACCCTTTACATTGCCTATAAATAGGCATTCAAAGGGATTGAAAATGATGAAGAATGGATCGGCTGGGGTGGCCAAATAAGAGAGCAGTGCTCTCGGCTACCCCAGGACCAAGGGGCAGTCTGGTCTAGTTAATTTTTTGGAGAGGTCGTGGTAGATCTCGGTGGGGTTCAGTCGGGGTTCGTCATTCGAACTCCTAATTAGGTATATTTTCTTTCCTTTTTATTTATGTTGTAATTTTTATGATTTAATGAATTAGTAGTTAATTTAAAATTGTGTTTTTAATTTGTATGTTTATCTATGTTTTAGATTAGTATGTTTTAAATTTATGTTTTATATTAATATTTTATTTATGTTAGATTTATTTTTATTTATGAGTTAAATTAATATTTATGCATGTATGTTTTAGATTAGTATTTTATTTATGTTATATTAGTATTTTATTATGTTAGTATTTATTTATATTTTTATCGCAATGTATTTATTTATATTTGCCATGTTTTTAAGTTTGCAAAACGGACATATATAATTGTCAATGCGGTGCCCTTTTATTCGAGCGTAAACGGGGCCAGTATTAGGCGTAGTGATAGTGGTTGGACGTTTACTCTCAAATAACGGGGCCTTTAAAATTTACTCGCACATATAACCAAATTTTAATTTAATCGTCACTTTAATCCGGAAAGTTTAATATTAATAAAGCGGTAATTATTAAAGTACCAATTTTGGGCGGTGTGGGGTGCTAATCATTCCCCATCCGTAACCGACTCCCGAACCCATCAATTTGAAATCTCTGGTTTTTTACGGTGTCCGGCCTACCTAAGTGGCCGGTGGCGACTCCATTTTAAATAAAATACGGGTTTCTTCTAAAACTACACGCGGAATAAAATATTTCCAAACAAATAAAAAACTTTCTTTTTTTAGCGAGAAAAAAACATCGCTATAGATGGCGACTCCGCTGGGGAAATTTTTGTTTTTTCAAAAAAATAAGAGAGTCGAGCTTTTTTAAATAATTATCGCTTTACTAATATTGGAAATTCTGGATTAAAGTATGACATATTAAAGTATGGCATAAAAAAATAAGAGAGTCGAGTTTTTTTAAGTAACATTCTGTTATAATTGCGCGTTTATTTTAACGCATTTAAAATATGGCATATAAACTCGTTTTTAAGTGGGGGAAACGCTAATGCTTTCGTGGGGATATCATTCTCCCGTATGGGCCTAGCAAGTACCTTCGAGGCTCGAGTACCTTATACTTTCGTGAGGATATCGTCCCTTCGTATGGGTATAAGCGAATGGGTCCCCCTGAATTGAACCCGGTTGAAATGAGCCTATAATGGGTGATGACCGGGGGCCTTGCTACTCTTAGTAGGGGACAGCAAGGACAATTTGGGTACCTCTTAGCACCAAAACTGCATGTAGAGAACATATAGAAACCCACCCTTTTAGAGTCATGCGGATAACCTAGGTGTTTTAGACGGGATGTAAATAGGGTTGTTTTGTTTGTTTACCTTATCTAAATTATTCTTCTATTTATATGTTGTTGATCTTATTCGGTACTGACTCGTTTTCTTTTTTGTTTTACCCTTTTTTGCATACATCATTGCATTTGCATTACATTGGGGTATTGGTTCAAGTGGTTTACCCGATCAAAAAATTTTCATTTTTACCCTAATTTTAAATTGACCCATTCTTGTGATCACATCATATCGGTTCATTTTGGCATTCACTGCATGGCATATCATAGCACTTTAATTTTTGCACTTTTACCAGCATGAAATGTTGATTCACAAATGGCTCTCAATTTGAAAAATTATCATCGAGAGAAAATCTAGCACTCTAGATATCAAGACAATATTCAAAGTTGCAAATAAATCCCGTGAGTTCGGAAGTTGAGCCACGAGAACCATTTTTGAATCAGTACTTTCGCATCTAAGATATGCATTTTGCATTTACTTATATTTTGAAAATTTTAAAGTCGGTCCCCGAGTTACCCCATTAGAGACAACAAAGTTGGTCAACCTAGCACTTTGAAGAACCTCTACAAGAGCCTGATATTGGGGCATGTCCAAAAGCACCCTCCACATCTTTTACAAATATTGTGCCTCTAACAAGGCCTCAGTCCGGGGGCATTCTTTGCCAAGGTCCAGCCTTCATTGCCGAGTCAAACTCTTGCATCTTTGACCACAGTCTGCAAAAATGCACCTAATCCAAAATAATAATAGTAACGAGCTGCTATGAACCAACACAATTTATAAACCCAACCTAGGGGGCAACAGAATCCACACTCAAAGTGTCAAATTCAAGAGCAATTTCAGACGATGGCATATGAATTAATAAAATGTTGGGGCATGCACCCAGATGACTGATCGAACCCAAGTTGAGGTTGGGGCACCGTCACATACAAAAAACCAAGATCCTAACGGGACCAGTGAGGAATCAGGGGCATCCCTTTGAGGATCAAAAAAAATCATGTCATATTCATGCATGTAGTTGCATTCATCTTGCATTAAACCATTTTTGCAAACGTCATACATCTATGTTCAGTGCATACACCGAAGTCACCATTAATAGGCATAAAATTCATGCATTTTTGCTTACAAAAAAGTTTAAAATAGACCGAACATCCTCAGCAGTGGGAGCAACAACATGACAGCCAACCTTAGTCTTAGAGGAGGCCAAACACAAAGAGGATGCTGAAACATCAATAAAAGGTAACATTGACAAATTTTGTGAACATTTACTGATTAATGTTTTTTTCATTTTTAGGTCATACCTCTCCGCCAGTAGAGCAATAGAAGTAGACTTTTCCAGATCTTGCCTTCGTCATTGTTGATAGGCCAACAATTTCCAGATTCTGCTTTACCGCTGATGGTGCAACAATATAGATATCCTGAAGATCTCATTTCTCCGTTGATTGTGCAACAGATCCGAACCTTTCCCCAAGCAGATCGAATTTTTATTCAGGTCTTGTTTCTCTGCTGACGGTGCAACCAGACCTATTTTTTTCTCGAGTCTTACTTCTTTGTATAGTTCAAGAAAAAAGAAAATTTATCAAAAAAATAGAGTTGAAAAAAATCAGTAAAAAATTAATAAAAAATAAAAAAATGAGAAAAATCAAAAATGAGAAAAATCAAAAGAAAATTTATCAACTTTCATTATCCGATCCAGTCCTCCACTGATGGAGTGGCCGGGTCCAAGCTTCCGTCGCCCTCAGATCCTGCTCTCCGCTGATGGTGTAGTCGGTTCTTGGTCGTCATTATCCGATCCAGTCCTTCGCTGATGGAGTGGCCGGGTCCAAGCTCCCGTCGTCCTCAGATCCTGCTCTCCGTTGATGGTGTAGCCGGTTCCAGGTCCTCATTGTCCAATCCAGTCCTCCACTGATGGAGTGGCCGGGTCCAAGCTCCCGTCGTCCCCAGATCCTGCTCTTCGTTGATGGTGTAGCCGGTTTCAGGTCGTCATTGTCCAATCCAGTCCTCCGTTGATGGAGTGACTGGGTCTAAGCTCTCGTCGCCCTCAGATTCTGATCTCCGTTGATGGTGTAGCCGGTTTCAGGTCGTCATTGTCTAATCCGGTCCTCCGCTGATGGAGTGGCCGGGTCCAAGCTCCCGTCGCCCTCAGATCCTGCTCTCCGCTGATGGTGTAGCCGGTTCCAGGTCGTCATTATCCGATCCAGTCCTCCGCTGATGGAGTGGCTAGGTCCCAGTTGTTGTTGTCCTACTTATCTGCTGATGGTGTAGTAGGGTTCCAGTTAATGTTTCTGTTTCTCCGTTGATAGATCCAACTTTACTGATTTTCAAGTTTTCTTTATTAATGTTGTAGCTAGAAAACAAATAAAAAAAAGGAAAAAAGAAAAAAGAAGGGAAAAAAATGAAAAAAATGAAAAAATGAAAAAAACAAAAAATGAAAAAAATGAGCTTTCAACCAAATTCTGATCATCTCTCTTCGTCAGAGTCGTAGCTTGATCACAAAAAAGAACAACTATCCGATTCTGCCTCTTCGTCGGTGTCGTAGCTGGATCAAATCTTCAAACCTTGCCTCTTCGTCGGTGTTGTAGCTTGGTCAAATCTAACTTTCGGTTCTGCCTCTTCGTCGGTGTTGTAGCTGAACCTAATTCACTAAGTTCCGGTCTTGCCTCTTCGTCGGTGTTGTAGCTAGACCAAATTCACTAACTCTTGATCCTGCCTCTTCGTCGGTGTTGTAGCTGGATCAACATTACTAACTTTAGACCATGCCTCTTCGTCGGTGTTGTAGCTTGGTCAAAATTCATCAACTTTCAAGTTTTAGCAATGTTGTAAGAAAAAATCAAAAAAGAAAAAAAGAGAAAAAAAAGGAAAATGAAAAAAGAAACAAAAGCAGAGAAAAAAGAGAAAATCGTCAATTTTCTGATCTTGCCTCTTCGTCAGAGTTGTAGCTTGATAAGACATCAGAACTTTCACCCATCGGTCTTGCCTCCTCGTCAGTGTGGCAGCTGGATCAAATTTTGTAGACTCTGTCTCTTCGTCGGTGTTGCAGCTGGGTCGAACTCTCCTTATGTATTAGCTTATTATCAATAATGTAGCAAGTGGAACTCGGTTTGGCTTCCCCAACAAACAACCCCCATTTTGAAGGCTTTGCTTCCCTAAAGTGACAAGGTAGATCAATCAAGACAAGAAAGAAGACCTACGCCGAAGAGAAAGAAGATCTACCAAAGAAGGAAGACATGCGTTAAAAGGAGAGAAGTTCAGCCAGATAAGACAAAAATGAGTGCTTTTGATCTTTGCTTTGTTCTCGTTCCACAAGAACAAGCAAAGAGGGGCAACTGTAATCACTCATTTTTGTCCGGGTTTTTAGTATTTTTAGTATTGTTGTAATGATATTATTAATCTTAAAAAGAGTAAAAAAAATAAAAAAAAAGTAAAAAAAAATAATAATAATAAAAAAGGGGGAGGGGAGTGGAGCACAAGGCTCCACGTCACCCACCTCACCCCCTTTACATTGCCTATAAATAGGCATTCAAAGGGATTGAAAATGATGAAGAATGGATCGGCTGGGGTGGTCAAATAAGAGAGCAGTGCTCTCGGCTACCCCAGGACCAAGGGGCAGTCCCTTCGGTCCTAACCGGTTCGATCAGAGTCCTATTTTGGGTCCGGTCTAGTTAATTTTTTGGAGAGGTCGTGGTAGATCTCGGTGGGGTTCAGTCGGGGTTCGTCATTCGAACTCCTAGTTAGGTATATTTTCTTTCCTTTTTATTTATGTTGTAATTTTTATGATTTAATGAATTAGTAGTTAATTTAAAATTGGTTTTTAATTTGTATGTTTATCTATGTTTTAGATTAGTATGTTTTAAATTTATGTTTTATATTAATATTTTATTTATGTTAGATTTATTTTTATTTATGAGTTAAATTAATATTTATGCATGTATGTTTTAGATTAGTATTTTATTTATGTTATATTAGTATTTTATTATGTTAGTATTTATTTATATTTTTATCGTAATGTATTTATTTATATTTGCCATGTTTTTAAGTTTGCATAACGGACATATATAATTGTCAATGCGGTGCCCTTTTATTCGAGCGTAAACGGGGCCAGTATCAGGCGTAGTGATAGTGGTTGGGCGTTTACTCTCGAATAACGGGGCCTTTAAAATTTACTCGCACATATAACCAAATTTTAATTTAATCGTCACTTTAATCCGGAAAGTTTAATATTAATAAAGCAGTAATTATTAAAGTACCAATTTTGGGCGGTGTGGGGGTGCTAATCCTTTCCCATCCGTAACCGACTCCCGAACCCATCAATTTGAAATCTCTGGTTTTTTACGGTGTCCGGCCTACTTAAGTGGCCGTTGGCGACTCCATTTTAAATAAAATACGGGTTTCTTCTAAAACTCCACGCGGAATAAAATATTTTCAAACAAATAAAAAACTTTCTTTTTTTTTAGCGAGAAAAAAACATCGCTACAATTATGAGATTTTAAGAATCTTGATCTTTCCAAAAGAAGGGTTTCGTTGGACAAGAAGTGGAAGGTGAAGAAGAAATGTCACCAAATTCTTGCTGTTGATTTTGGTTGTGGAAAGGGAGATACGAAGGCAGGAGATTGTTTGTGGTGTCTAAATCATCCCATACTGGACTCCCTGGATCCCAAACTGCCGGGATTGCATTGAACCAAGCTTCGGCCATCGACGTATCTCCCCACACGAGTTCCTGAGAACCCGAACCGGCGCCTTCGCCCGAACCTGAGCCCTCGGTTGCCATCTGCACCTCGTCACTGGCAGTAGCCTCACTAGACCCGAACCCTGAATTCCTATCGGGGTTATCTCCTTGAGACTGAGCCGATGGTGGCACCATTTCAACTTCGGGTGGATGCAAATTAGGCCCTTTCGGTTCTACTCGTGGGAGATTCTGGTTCGAGGAAACTGTTGAACTTGGACCTGGGGAATTATCTTCATCTTTGTTGAGGAAAAGCTCAGGGAAATTGAGCCTTGCATTCTCTCCTCTCAACTTGAACGCCTCGCGATCGTAGGCTAAGGCAGCGTCTTCTGCCGTGTTGAACGTGCCGAGCCAAAGGCGAGTCCGGTTTCGAGGAAGACGGATTTCAGCTACCCATTTCCCCCAATGCCTCTGCCTTACGCCTCGGTAAAGCTTGGTTGTGTTTATAGGCTGCAATGGCGGCCTATACAATTGATGACAGTCTTGTCCCAATCGGCTCATCATACTCCTCCTAGGACTCAATGTATCACTCCAGTACTGAAGAAGTTGCTGCTGATGATGTGGTGTCAGTTGTGGAGGTGGTACTGGTAATGATTCACCGGCAAAAAACGGGCGGTAAATGAGACCATGCTGCTGTGGCTGATGGGGACTAAACGAAATCATCTGTTGCGGATTTTGCGGCGATGGGCGGAGCATCGGCTGAGGGAAGTAAACCGGCTGCTGGTATGCATCCAGAGCGAAAGGGAAAACCAGTCTCGACGATGGAGAAGAAGCATTCGTCGAAGAAGAAGAAGACGGTAACGAAAGCGTTAGAGAAGGCGGCGAACTAGAAGAGAACGAAGACGACTGGCCCGCCATGGAAGCAATTGATCGAACAGGTTCCTGACGTTTCTTGTGAGGTCTCTGTGACATGGAAGCTTCACAAAAATCTGTCTTCCATTGCCGTTTCTCGAACCCGAAATCGAGCTCTTTCCCCTTTTCAATCTCCCAATCTTGTCCACTCCCCATCTTCTCCGTTTCATCACCAACACCCTTCTTGGATTCGCCACTATTTTTTGCAGCAGCCATTGATGAATCACTCACTCTCTCCATCGAAATCAAAAATTTCGATAAACCTCAAAATTCAAATTCAAATGTGATCAGAGCTCAGAAGATTAAAAAAAACAAGAGACCCAAATTCAGAATCTGGTAGCTGAATTCAATAACTAAACCAATGGAATATATTGAAAAGAATCAGCTGAAAATTCGTGATTCTTAACTCCATACCGGAATTCCTAAAAACTCTGGCTTTGAAAAAAAAAACAGAGAGGGAGAGAAATGAAATAAAACAGGGGAGGCTCTGTTTTTAGAGAAATGTAGAAGAAAAATGCAGGGGAGGTGAATTGGCTTATAATAAGAGAGGGAGAGAAGTGGAGAATTTTTCTATGGTTGGACCCTCCATGGGGTTGCTTGGTCTTTTTTCTTGTTTCGTTGCTTTCACTCAATTTAGGAACAATAGGGGCATATCTATAATTTTTAAATTAACTGAATCAACATTTGTAAATTTATTTTAAATTTTAAATTTGTATATTGTCTGTAAATGATTCGATTATTATTACATAATTCAAATTAAATATTATTATTTGTCAAAATTATGAATATACAAAAAATTGAATTCAATTTTTGTATATTTTCTTTTTTGTAATTTTGAGTCGAATTCATTCGTAAGAATTTACATCCGCATAAATAAAACGGATTCAAATAATAGATACATAAGGGTTTTTATCCGGATCCGTTGTAAACGATAATTTTTATATATGAATATGTGATAAATAAAGATATGGAGTGAAAAGAACGGTCAAACGACCGAGAAAGAAGACAAATGTGTCAAAAGATAGATGAAAATGTGCCACAAAGACATAATTATTTTTATTAAAAACTAAAAAAATAAAGGAAAAACAAGGATAATATGTATTAAAGCCAGGACGGAGCCGTGATGAAATTAGAATGGGATAAATTGATTAATTTTAAAATAAATAGAATTTTAAAAAGTAATTAAATCATAAAAAATTAAAAAGTTAAAGTTTAATTTCAGTAATTAAAAATTAAAAAGTCTTAAAAAGTACTTAAACAAAAAATGAGAGAACAAGGCTCAATTTCATTAATTTTAAGTGACATAAGTCTTAAAAATAATAAACTAAACAATTTTAGGATTATAATAATTTTAAAACTGTCAATAACCTAAAAAGAATTTTGGAAAAAATTATCCCTTTCATCCTCTATGTAGTTTCATCTATGAGTAAAATAATAAAAAAAACAAAAAATATCGATTGTCGAAACCGGCATCAACCTTTGATTGAATCAAGACTTTGTTGATCTATACTTTTAAAATTTGATTAATAACTCCAACGTTAGAGCGAGTCTAAAGTGTGATAGGGTCGCAGTGTGGTTATGGTGCAGCACTAATAAAAAATGTTACAAGCATAGAATTTAAAACTGAAAATGTTACAATTTTTCATAACATTTTAGGTTGGTGGTTAAATATCGATATTTACAATTTCTGATAATATTTTAGGTATTTGTAAATATCGATACTTGTCATAAGACTACTAATCTAAAATATTATCAAAATGTGTAATATTTTAAGTTAATAGATAACATTTTAAATTTTATATTTTATAATATTTTAGTTGGTACTATACCACAATTAGACCATAACATGCAGCAGTGCAGACCTACCCCTAACGTTATACATGTTTAGAACCTTTGATTTGTGAGAATCTGAGTATGAGACACAAATATAGTTATACAAAATGCGATTTTGTGTGTCACCGTACACTGGCATGGCAGGGTGTGGTTAAAAGTAGGTGGTGGGCGGTGGCTTTGAGACGACTTATGGTGCTCAACGGCGGCGCCATTTTGAAAATTTTGGTCCTTCTTCGCATGTTTGACTGATATGTTTTTTGCCTGTCCTTTTGGTTTTAAATGCAAAGGCCGACGAAGTCAAACCCAATTGCAGCATGTGACAAATAATGTACCCATTGGAGTCCCGATTATTGAAGTAATACTCCCATTTGTTCACATGATTAACGTTTAGTCGTTTACTGATGAATAAAATTCACTTGTAACTTGTTTTGTGCTCTTTTACATATTTTATTAATAATTTTGTTACTTATATTATAAATAAAATAAAATTAATTAATAAAATAATAATAAAAATAATTAATACACGTGACACAAAATTATTATTAAAATATATAAAGGGACAGAAAAAGAAGAGACAAATTTTATTCTTCACTAATGAGATAATCAAAACAAAAAACGATGTGCAGTTTATTTTTTATCTGGTTACAAATTTCAATTTAATTAATAACGTGAGAAGAAACATTTAAAAGTCATGAGTTTTAGTTATTTTTAGGGTAAAACTTTGATATATAGGCTTGTGTAAAATTAATTTTACACAGCATGTGTATTTATACTATAAAAACCCAAATTTTAAATTCCTAACCCTAACCCTAACCCTAAAAAATTAAACCCTAAACCCTATATACTAAATTCTAAACACTAACCTTAAATTCTAAAACTAAACCCCTAACCCTTAAACCTTAAACCCTGAACTAAAACCCTAACCCATAAAACTAAAAAGCACGTGTAAATTAAAGTTTACACGACCTGTGTATCAAAGTTTTTTTCCTTATTTTTATTATAGTTTATATTGAAAGGTTTTCCGATTCTACATTAATTTGTTAAAGATTGAATTGTGACTGCATAAACAGAGTTGTCTTCCTTAGATGAGATTATTTTCAGAAGGTTAAAAATGTCAGAATGATTTTAATTTCAGAACAAATATTATTTCATTACGAGCGGTCCAACAATCTTTCTTATGACAATTTTTTTTAAGTAATTGTATAATTTATTGGCGAACTATTTATACAATTTCAGACAAAGATGCGAATCTCATAAAAAAAAATTATAAGTCTAAATGGAGAAAATTACGTATGTATTCTTTTAAATTTAAGATAACTCTAAATCATACTCACATGGTTAGTCCGAAATTAGTCTTAAAATATTATGGATGATCTTAATATTAATTTTAAAATAGTCCGATCACACCATGGCTAATTTTTTTTTTGTAAGTTTTATAATCTAATTCGATGTCACTTAATATATAATATCAAATTCAATCAAAAACTTTAAAATAGTTTAAATACAAAGTCTGATTTAAATTGACAATTTACTCAAAAAACCTGAAATTAAAAAATATTTATATACTTAAATATGCTTGAACTTATGCCCTTCTTAGTATTATAACCGAAGACGAGGCAAAGCGGACATGCAAGAACCTTGACCCCTAATCAATTTGTATCCTAGTCCCTTTAGTTTTATAAAATTTTAATTTAATATAATGATAAAATTATACTTTAATTCTTTAAATATTAAAGTTATTGTTTAGGGTACGGTTGCATGTAATCTACTTTGACCAACTAAACCGACCAATTTTAAATTTTCTTGTTGATTGCCGTCTTCCATATCTGTTACATATGTTTTTAGATAATTTTAGATTTCTAATTCTTGCATGCACACAATCATACCAATTACTATTTTCTTAGCACATGATTAAAAAAATTAATTTAAATTAATATTATAAGAATCAGAACAATGATAGGATCAATTAAAGGATGAGTCTACCACGTGCGTCGAACATCGCTGAATACTATTAATGTTGAATACCGTTGAACACCATTAAATTAAGTAATAAAGATTATATTTTCCATATATATTATATTTTTAATTTTTTTTAATAATTAGATTAAATACCAAATATAATCCATCCTTAAATTAAAAAACCCAGTTCGCCAGCTCTGTTTCCACATTCCATCGTACCTGCCAGTCAACAACCATGTAAATGGTGGGAAAATAAAAGCAAAAACCTGAGCTCATGCGGCCTCTCCATAGCAATAATAGAAGAATCCTTGGCCTGGATTAACTTTATCATTTTATCAATTGTTAAATGATAATTTACCGTGAATAATACCCATCTTGATTTTCTACCTTTGGGGGAAAATATTTTCTCGTCACCGGTCGAATTTTTTTTCTTCAAATTATAACTAATTCCCAAATTAGAACCAATCATTTAGGGGTTTAATTTAGGAATTCGGGTTTTAATTTGAGAATTAGGGTTCTAATTTGGGTGAAAAAGACTTAGGGTTTTTTAATTTAGGGATTGACTATGGTTGATGTTTGATTCAATTATTTAAAAAAATAAAAAAATATAATATATATGAAAAAAGTTTAATTGAGATTTTATTTTAAATAATGTATAATTATATGTTGAATCCTTGAAATTTTTAATTTTTATTAATTAATTTAAAGATATTCAGTGTTAATGGTGTTCAGCGGTGTTCGACACCCGTTATAAAATTTTCTTCAATTAAATCAACAATTCTTGATAAATTGATATACGGTAGTTCTTTTTATATCTGATTTGATTGTAATGGTCAAATATATTGAATCGATTCTGACATTATATATATATATATAAGTATGAAGTCGTATTATTATTAATATTTTAATCAAATAATATATTGTTTAAGCAATTTAATTCAAAGTTTTCAGAATATAATTTGAAATATCCAAACCTAATATAATATATCAAAAAAATAAAGAAAGGAGTGAGTGAATGGTAATTGTGAGAGCCGTCCTGTTATGTCGTGAATAGAACGGGTGTCTATGAAAATCGGTGCAAAGCGGCAGGGTCGGTGGTCCAACCAATCACGAGTTCCCACATCATCATTTCCTTTTTATATTTTCTATAAAATATCTTGCTCTAATTTTTTATTTTTAACTTTGAGGTCACGCTTATTCCACAAAGGACATACTCATTTGACTCTCAAGCTTTCAAATTAAGATATTATTGTATGTTTAATTTTGAAAATGTTTACCCACCGACCAATGGTTAGTTTAATTGGATTAGACTTTAGATCATTATAAGTAATATTAACTATTTGACGTATATTGTATGGAAAAAATAAATTGAGTTAGGAGGTTCACCCTTATTAAATTATACCAATTTTTTGATAATTATATAATTTTTAATTATATACAAAACCAAACCGAATCAAATCTGAGGGCAAAATACTTCCAATTTGTCCATATTTAGTGTGTTACATTTTGGGCAAAATCAATCCAATATACCCTTAAAAATAATTATTTAGATAAATAACTCTCATTGAAGATTATTTAGATTATGTATCATAGTTTTTTTATAGTATGATTTGATAAAATGTATTTGAACTTATGAACTCTAAAAGATACAAACCAAAGAAAAACTCAATAAACATACATCTTTCCTTCCCAGACATTCCTTCGATTTTTAATTTTTTAAAACAAATTATTTATAATAAACATACATCTTTCCTTCCCAGATATTCCTTCGATTTTTTAAATTTTTTAAAAACAAATTATTTATATTTAATTTTTATGTCTATATCTTCTTAATTTTTTTGGGCCCGAGTCAAACATATTAGGGACATGACGGCAAAGCATGATGGACATTTCTTGTTCTTCTTCCCATTCTACCCCAAACACTTTGTCCTTTTGCAATTTGGACATAAATATTTTAGGGACAACAGCACAACATGCTGGGATATACATTAGAACTAAAATGTCGATAGAATTCCCAAGTGTTGTTTCGACACCAACAGTTGCCAACAAAATAGAAAGCATCATATGCATAAATGTTGTGTCCCAAAGTTATATGTGCCTCTTTCCCACATCTTTTAATAATTTATTTTTTTATTTAAAGATTAAATAGATTTTCATACTTTCCAAAAATTAATTAATCATCTATGTTACGTTATTTTTTTTGAAATAAAAATGTATGATTTTATTGAATAAGATCATACATGTTTAGCATAGGTAGGAGCTTCGTTAAAAAAACCCTCTATCCTTAGTTGGAAGAAAAAGAGTGCCCCTACTACTGCTGTGGATTAAGAAACATCGCCCATAACATGAACGCACACCATTCTACCCCCGGGAAACACAGATCCCTTTGGCAGCAAACTACCAAATCGCCATTAAGAAACAAAGGCACAATATTAACCATAGAAGAAGCACCATTCTGTCAGCGTTGGTACTCACAGAGTCGAGCAACTCAAAGCAACAAAACTCAGGTTATAAAAACATGATCCTTTTGTCGCTGTATGCCCGCTTTCGTGAGGCGATTCGCCGCTTTGTTACACAATCTGTCAATAATTTAGATATGTCAATTAATTTTCGAACACAAAAACAGACATGAATCAACCAAACCTTTAAAAACGGACGGGGTCAAACCAGGATTACGAATCCATGTCACCACATTACTGCAATCAGATTTCACAACAATTTTGGCCTCCTTGCACCACTTTGAGTTAACAAACAAGGATAGAGCTTCCTTTATAGCAGCCAATTCGACTGAAGCAGGATTACAAATCCTTATAGATTTAGAGAATTCAGCCAACACTTCCCCTTTATGATTCTTGAGAATACCTCCTATCCTCGCCGCTCCAAAGCTGTCCGTAACAGCCCCATCTGTGTTAAACTTTACCCAGCCCTCTAATGGAGCGGACCAATCTTCGCTTTTATTTTCCTCTACTTATTTAGTTGGCAATGACCAAAGGTTCGGGTTTGCGATGAACTCATTAATAGTCCATTCATTCTCCGGCCATTTCGCGCGAATCCAGCATCCAACTTTCATTCGTATGTTGATCATCACTTCAATATCATTAAGGACGGCATAAACACAGTAACGGTCAAAGACAATTTTTGATAGTCAAACAATATAATCGATTTAATTTTTAAATATGAGTCCTCAATTTGGTGATTTTTTTTAAGAAACTTGATTGATTTTTTTGAAAAACTTCGAAACTTTTATATCCATTAAGATTTTCCTTAAAATAATTAAAAGTTGCCATATTATAAAATGTTACCGTTAAAATATACCGAAATTAACAAAATCAACCATTACAAGTACTAATTAAATTTAAATTGATAAATCAAAACGCAACCGATTTCGTTTAAGTAAACCTTTATCAAAATAATATAATAAAAGATACAATGAAAGGAACCGAAAGCATTGTCCCATTAAAAAGGAAATTTGATATTCCTAGAAGACTCGAATTCGAACAACTTTATCTGCAATGCGTACATAAATTTATTAAATGTTAAAATCGAATAGATACTGTAATAAAATCATTTTAAAAATGCTTGGAAAAAAGTTCCTACATAAAGATTGTGCGGTGGGAATGATGGTTAAGGAGTTTTTTTTTTAATGTTAAGACGAAATTGATGTTTAAACTATAATTTAGATATTATAATTTTTATTAACACGTCACATCATGACCAAAACATAACATTTGAAACTTTAGTGATTATAGGTGTAGTTTAACCATATATAAATTATATTCATATACGCTACGATGAAGGCAAGTAATCAGGGAATTGGATGGCAGAGTCAGCATGCAGCCTTATTCATCAAATACCCTTTTCCAAAGTTTTCATCTTTCTTCTTTGATTTTTCCCTTTTGTATATATGCCTTTGTGTTTGCATTTTTATGACAAAGTTTATTCATTTCTCCCCTTTTCTGGGTATCTTTGTGTTTGTGTAATTGTTATATTATTATATAGAGAGATGGAAATGATGAGAGGCCCCCATTTTTCGTTGTCTGAATCTCTAATTTGATCAATGTTGTCATTGGAAAGCTGTTAATTGGATGGGGCCTGTAAGTTTAATCTGTGTTTGTTCTTGAATCCTTTTTTGTAAATTGTAATATTTCAATTGAATCAGCCTATGTTATTCAGATTCGGGTGCGAGTGTCGGATATAGGTATGTATCCAGCACGGGTATGGTTAGATGTTTCTCAGGTTTTCCATATATTTGGAGATCATATGTATTCCTGTGTTCTAAACTCGAGTCTGAGCAACATAGAATGAGCTCAGCTCATTCAATTTCTTGCATTTTTGCAGTTTATCAAGTCTTGTTTTCTGCAGTTAATAGCAATCTATGTGCAAAGCTTAACCTACAATGATTTAGCTTCTAAATTTGAACCTTTAAGGAGTTGATTAGTTTTATCAGTCTAGCATTCTCACTGCGTCGGCTCATTCGCACTTTTTATTCTTAGCAAACTATTTAGTACTGAATAGTGGGATGAAAATCTGAATGTAGGTTGATGAGAACCGAGTTTACTGGAGACAAAAGAAGGGCGATGTAGGAGTTGGAATGGACATCCAGTTCAACTCGTGTAATATCGCAGTTAACTCGGGGTTTCAGTAAGTAGAATTGTTAACAAGGGTCCTAGTTGTCTTTATAAGTTTGTCTTGAAACTATACGTTTGCTCGAGCGATATTCGATGTTTAAATGAACCCTGTGACATAGCATATGTAGCCAAATAGAGGGAGAGCAATTGTAAACCTTAACTAGCTGGAATGTCTAATCTTCCATGAGTTACAGTAGCTGCCTTGAGCTCTTCATCTTTTGCATTGCCATCTCGCAGTCATCAGTGGAACAGGATTGATTCTTTATACATTCAATGCAGTCGTTTTCTTGTTTTCTCTTTTCCCCCGTTCCGAGTCTCGCTTGTGCTGCGCATAGAGAAATTAAGCAGAACACTAGTCGAAATGTGTGTAAATGCAATGTTTTAGGCTCTGTCAACCATTTCAGCATTGAAATACAGGTTAACTGGTGAATCATTCTACTTAGGACTTGTTATCAAATATGTCTGTTCTTTTATTGCTATGTCTGGATCACAATCGTGGATAGGAGGCATTTTCAATCGCTTAAGCAATAAGCGCAGTGATAAGTTTATTGAGTACCCTTTGACACCTATTCAGGTAATTGAAAATGTTACTCGAAATATCGGGACTGACTGCGATAATACACGTCTCCCACATTTTATTATGTATATCTAATAGGTACAAAGACTTCAAAAGCTTCAAGAACGAATATGGATACCTTTTGATCAGACCCGTCCCGACCATCAGGTAAGTTACTCATTCTTCTTTAGTCCATATTTTCTCCCCAAAGTTATCTTTTCTAACTTTGATCGGATATATGCATCATAAATATCGACTTTGTTTTCGTCGATCAGTGGACAAGAACTAGCTTGAGATCAATTTATTCATTATGCAACTGAACCATATATATTACACAGGAAGCTCTTCGAGAACTATGGCACATTGCATTTCCTAATGTTGCTTTGAAAGGATTGGTCTCCGAACAATGGAAAGAAATGGGGTGGCAGGCCCTAATCCTTCCACTGATTTTCGGTACAATTCTTTCATTCGATTCTTTCCAAGTTTATACAACCTATGTTATGTTGTCTAAAACTGATCTTCTATCTTTAGCTCTTGCGGTTTTATCTCTTTGGAAAACTTGCTGTTTTATGGCCGGACATACCCGGTGAGCCTTCTGTTCCGTTTTAGTTCTTTACATGTCTAGATTTCTGCAAGAAGATTGGATTATTTACTAATGTATAAAAATACAAAATGAAGGCATCTTTTCGTAGGTTATTACTTAAGCAAGACGGAACTCGAGCAACTTGGGAATACCCTTTCGCCGTTGCTGACATCAATATATCTTTTATGCTGATTCAGATGTTGGATTTATATTCAGGTTTGTTATTCTTGAGCACCCTCTTCTCGAATCACAAATTCACCAGATAATATTCATCACATATTACGAGCGAATCAAGAATCCAAGTTTCTGAATATTCTGCTATTTTTAGAGGATCCATATGGTTACAATGCAAAAATCTTTTGTAGTTTAAGATTCATAGTAGTAAAATGTGTTGGCTGTTCTATAATCTGTACTCTATTTCTTTTTCTCTTGGCAGAAAAACCAAGGAACCTCCCCGGATTGAATTTCCTGAAACTATTAGAAGGTAATGAAATTGTCGATTCGATTTCTTTACACTCGATCATTGTTGTTCTCTGCATTCAGTCTCTTGATCTAAATATTAGAAATTGCAGAAGACGAACAAGCCTTTGATTTACTATATTGTACAGCTTTTGAAACGGTTGATGCTCAGTGGCTTGCGATGCACGCATCCTACATGGAGTTCAATGTACTCTCTCCATCTCTTTTGAATACGCACTGCCACTTTCATGTTTCGATAAAATGTGTTGCAGCCGCAATTTAGTACTATGCTTCTCTTCCATCCCGGTCTTTTATTCCATGTAATGCAGGTTCCTTGAAAATTCCTTTCATGAATGTACTATATTGCTTTGATATCAAATATTACTGTAATTTTCGTTCCTGCAGAAGGTTTTACATGCAACAGGCTCACAGCTGGAGAGAGACCCGTGTTTGGATAGTGTGCGTAGGATACAGGACTTACCGGCATACAACTTGTTATACCAGTAGCTCCGGTTTCGACAGTTCTCCGACCGGAGCCGTGAAAAGTCTCACTTCACCACTCCTGTGTGCGTTTCCCAAATGATGGGGATGTTCCAAATCTGATGGCTATTAACTGACTTGTTAAAAAGACTCGAAAAATATGTAACCCTTATTCTGGAGGTTTTCTGATGCTTTACGACCAATCACACCCTAAATCGGACGCCACCGAAGATGACGCCTTGAATGCATGCATCCCTTTGGACTGTCAAGCGTAGGATAGTTATGGTCTCAAGTTGGGGAGCTTTCATTGAAGTTCTGGTAGATGCATTTGGCATGAGCATATATGTGCTTTGTCATTTGTTTGCTAATTAAGATTTGAGATTAAAATAATCTTAGTACAATTCTAATAGAATGATTACAAGTGGTCAACCGTAATTCATGTTCATATGTTTTTTTGTTCTTTTATAATCATGTTTAAGGTGTTATATATTTTGATTGTTTTGTGCGTTGTACATTCGATTTGGGTTTTTTCCTAATATGTAATTATCATAATTTTTTTAATTAAATAGAGAGATATTTACATTTTTAAGGCAAATGTCGAGATTTAAACCCATACAAAATAGAACAATATAAACATATTTGATCACTTGACAAATCATACAAGAAATAAATCCGCAATCTATGTATCAAGGACTAATGATAGTGTCTCAAATTAAAATTAGTATCTCAAATTAAAATTTCATGTTAGCATTTAAATTATTTTGTATTAACAATAATATTAATTTTATTTGTATACTTTTTTTAACAATAACAATAAAATCAATTTTACTTGTATTAAGTCTTGTACTTATATATCAAGGACTAATGATCAATATTGGATTGACCTTTTCAAATCTTAACATAATTTTCTTCATTCACGATGTTAGGATTTTGACCTTTGACATAGCTTAAAAAATTATTGTCGCATCTCATTAGACCAACTAATTGTTCGTTTAATTCATTGTATTCAGCAACCCTATTTACTTGTCTTCGTTAAAAGTTATATAAGAAAAGGATTATTTTAATATAAAGTTAAGTGAATTTTATACATTGTATATTAAAAAAATTATAATTAATAATTTTGATAGGCTCGATGAATTTCAACTAAATCGCCAATGAAAGGTGTGAACGTCTTCTTTGCATTTGAGAAGCAAAAACCGAAATAAAAATGACAATTTGGCACGATCAATTTTAGAGTGGTTCAACCTTCTCAACCAATGTCAACATCCACTACCTTAGCATCCACACTAAGGATTTCTCAATTCACTCATGAATTCTTTCCTTTTTACACTCTCAAGGAGATAACTTTTACATTCATATATTTTCAAAGGCTAAGATAAAATATCTCCATAGTTTTTATAAGGCTCGACTATAACCTATCCCTCAACAATGAGATCTTGATATTTGTAAACTAATTACCTCTCTAGGTGGGTGTTTACACAATTTGGCTCACTGGAATTGGACTAAAGAATTACAAAAGATAAACAAAATATACAATAGAAAAACTCTACTCTCTTGATCTTTAAAGCTTTAATGTCCGTCATCTTGTTCTTCAAGTGTCATTGGCTTGTATTTATAGGGAGAAATGAGTTTTTAGTCATTTATGACCGTTGGAATGAGTTATAGCCGTTGGGATGCAAAATAGCTGTTACCTACAAAAATTCTAGCATTTATAACCAAATGAATCGAATCATTTTTCAAAAAATATGACCGTTACAACAAAGTGATCAATGCCTTCAACCAGGGAATCGATTATTTTGCACTTGGAGGGTGGGAGACAAAATAAAACGATCCTTGAAGACTGGAAATCAGCTTTTAGAAGTGCAAAAACGGATCATATTAATTTTAAAAAAGTTCGGCTAAGTTGGAAAACATTTGAAACAAAATTTTTAAATTTGTTTGGACTTTGAATTGTTTTTGAGAAATTTAGTATATTCGATTAAGTCTAAAAATATTTTTTTAATTTATTATATCAAAATAAATATCTCAAGAAATTTAATAATTTAACGTGAATTTATAATTATAATTATACTTCTATAAATTTTGAATTTATCATGTCTATCCAAAATAATTTTTACAAGAAAAAAGGGAAAGGAACTATGTAAGATCAAATATGGAACTCAATATCAACCAACAGTGGCGGATGTAGGAGGTGCATATCCTGAAAATCCGAATTTCTTTTATTAGTTATTTATTTTACTAATTGTGCTCACCTTAAAATAGTATTTGTGCCTACTTTAAAAATTTGAATTTCTTTTCTTAGTTATTTGTTTTAATAAGTATATCAACCTAAAATTTTATTAGAAAAAACTTTTATACATAGGCAGTGTAAATTTTAGTTTACACGTGCCTTTTAGTTTTATGAGTTATAATTTTAGTTTAGGGTTTAAGGTTTAGGGGTTTAGGTTGTAGAGTTTAGAATTTAGTGGATAGAGTTTAAGGTTTAGGGTTAGAAATTAGGATTGAGGTTTTTATAGTGTAAATACACAGGCTTATGTAAAATTTCTAGATCCGCCACTGTCAACCAATATGGACAAGTAGTAACTTAGTATTGATCGAACTCGACACAAACGTTTTATATAACTACGTTAATCCATTAAAGTAATTTGCATGATTATGAATTCGTTTTAAGTATAAATTGTAAAAGGAAATATAATTTAAACATACATTCAAATATAGAACCTAATTTAGGATTGGTATTCAAGTTTTTGTTTATTTTGGATTTTTTATGTTCTTTTTTCTAGTTATGATTGAAAATGTATTGTTTTACCATTGAGGAGGCAAGGAAGTAATGTTTTAGTGGATTAGGTTAAAATTATTTTTTTAGATAAACAATTTGTATTTCATATTCAAGAAGCAACAAAAGTTGCTACATCAAACCTAAGCATCCCCTTGGTATCATCTTCTTAGAGAATTCCCCAGGCCAAACAAAGATTCCTATTTACATTTTCCGGTCATATACTCTTACCCTGTAAATGAATGCAAGTAATAGATTTGATACAATCAAGAATATCTGTACAACTTCTATGAACACCCCTAAAGTGCCTATAGTTTCTCTCTTCCCACACAAGGTAGATGTGAAGCCAATCTGAGGATACACATAATAAGGAACTTACCCTTCAGAACTGCAATGGCCCAAGCTAATTCCTCATCCCAACTCTGCACCCTGCGAAATAAGCCACAGAGTCTGAGGATACTCTCCCATATCTCCCTAAAAAACGGGCATTCAAAAAATAAATGGCAGCGAAATTCCAATTCAATTCCACACATCTCACACAAGTCATCCTCAACAATCTCCATCCTTTTTAGCCTGTCTCTCGTTGGCAAGCGGTTCAAAATTGTCATCAAAACTACCATAGCATGCTTTGATATGTGCAAAGGAAACCACACAGTTTTATGCCATGCCACCTTCTCTTTTGCCTCTCTAATGTCTTTTCGTATCTTTCTTACTGTAAGATGTCGTCCAGCAGTAAGAATAGGGTAAGCTTCATTTCTCATTTTTAAGTAATTTTCTCAAGCACCAACTGTAGTGAAGTTTAATCTCAAGCTACCAGAAATCTCCATTTTTGATAACATACTCCCTGGTTCATGTAATTCACAAGGACTTACTCCCATTCTCTTAGATTAAACAATGCATCAGTTTTATCATACATGCACGGTTTCATGTCTGGAGATCCTTCAAGTCAAGACCACCCTTATTTTAAGGGCTACAAATACTCTTTCAGCTTACTCTAGCCCCAGTTGCTGCTGTATTACTTCCTTTCCATAGTAATCTGCAACATAACCTTTTAATCTCCTGAACAACACCTTTCGGCAAGATCACTTGTCAGCACCAAAAATTTGTCATGCTAAATAACACAGATCTAATAAGCTGTACTCGCCCAGCATAGGTAAGATTTTTTCAGACCACTGATCAAGCCTACTTCTGATCTTATCTATGAGAGCAGAGCAGTCCTTCATACTAAGCTTTCGAATAACCAGTGGTATTTCCAAGTATCTTACTGGCAATAAACCAACTTTGAACCTAGTTGCAATCAAAATTTAAAGCAGAGACCTCCGAGATGAAAATCTTAGACTTGGATGCATTAAGCTTTAAACCAGAAAATTCATAAAATTTTCCTAGAACACTCTGAACTCCCAGCACCGAGTCCATTGTGCCTTTGTAGAAAATTAACAAATCATCTGCAAAGCACAGACATGTTAAATCCACTCTCTTACGCTTCGAGTGGTACTGGAAAATTTTATTTGCAGCAACTGCATTCAACGTATAAAAAAGTACATTCATGGCCATGACAAACAAGTGAGGTGAAAGGGGATCTCCTTACCTTACCCCCTCTTCCCTTTAAAAAACCCTACCAGGCTTCCATTTAGACAAATAAAAAACCTTGCTTCAATGAAGCAAGCTTGTATCCAACCCCTAAATTGTGCAGGTAGCCCCAAAGCATCCAAAATTTGCAAAACAAACTCTCAATTAAGTGAGTCAAAAAATTTCTGTAGATCCACTTTCAGGGCACATTTGGGAGATAAATTTTTTGTACTATACTTGTTAACAAGTTCCTAGGCCAATAGAGTATTATCTACAATACTCCTTCCTGAATAAAAGCTGACTTTTGAAGATCATCCTAAAAAAATGTCCAGCAAGTCTAGTCACTAGAATTTTTGTGATAATTTTATATATCATAGAGCAACAGAAGATTGGTTTGAACTCCTTTCCTGTGGATGCATTTGGTACTTTAAGAACCAGAACTACTGTAGTAGCATTGAAGCCAGGTAAGAGGGAAGAAGCACTGAAAAAATGCTTCACTGCAGTAATGAAATCAACACCCACAATGGACCAGGCAGCCTTGAAAAACCCTGTAGTGAACCCATCAGGGCCAGGGGCCATGTCCTTTCCCTGGCCAAAAATGACAAACTTAATCTCTTCTGCAGTAATCTCCTTGATCAAATCATCACTGACAGCATCAGGGACAGAAAAAAGAAACTCCTTCAGTAAATCAACACTACATCCTTGCACATTGTCATCTTGAGTCCCAATCTGTTTTGTAAAAAATCTAATTAGATCATCTGCTATAGCATCAAAAATTTCCAGCTTAGATCCCTGATCATCAAGCAGCAATCTGATTGTGCTTTTCTTTTTATTTACAGCAACTGCAGAATAGAAAAACTTTGTCCCCTGATCACCCTCTTGCAGCCAATTGCTCTTAGCTTTCTGTTGATAAAACAATAGTTCCGCTTTCTTCAAATCCAACAACTTATCCTGCAACTGCTTTTCCTTAGCTATGTCACATGAAGGACCATTAGCCAAGTTCAGAAGCTGCTGAGCTTTCAACTGAGCTCTTTTTTTCAGGATTTGACCAGAAATACTTGTAAAATGCTCCCTATTGAGTCTTTTCAAGCAAGGCTTTAATCTTTTTAACTTGTTGAACAAAACTTGCATAGACTCACCAAAATAAGGCTCTTTTCAAGACTCCCTAACAATGACTTTAAAATTTGGCTGAAGGGTCCAGAAATTGAAAATTTTGAAAGGCTTGGATTTAGTTACAGGATTGTCCTAATAAATTCAAACAACTGCTGGACAGTGGTCTGAAACTCCAGGTGCTTGAAATTCTACACAGGAATCAGGTAGAGAAGTGTCCCATGAAAAATTTACTAGTACTCTGTCCAGTTTTCTTGCTAGATAATTCTCCTCCTGCTTATTTGACCAAGTGAAAATTGGCCCAACATATGGATGATCAGTAAAAGCACAATCACCCATATGTATTTGTTTATATTTTAACCTTTTGATAAGATACACACTTTACAGATAAAGTTGTTCAAATTCAAATCTCCTAAGATGAACAACATCTTACAGACAAAACTGCTGGAGCTTGAGTCTCCTAAAATAAGTATTATATAATTTTTTTAGTAGAACCACTCGTTGATTCAATAAAATTATAACTTATATATGTGTATATATATAACGTATATATATAATATGGTAAAAGGAAATTGTGAAAACTATATTTACCTTTCTAATATGATCAAAGAAAACATATCATACAATCCATAAAAGAAGAGTTCAAAAGCTCAAGAGCCTCACTTCATTACCTCTCAAATCTCACCCATTTCTTTACAAGAAAATCCCACAAAAACTTGTCTTTAAAACAGGTAAAACTCAACACTTAGAGACCATCCTAATGAGCTATTTGATAACAACACAATGCACCCCCATAACTAAAAACGCCAACATGTTATTTCCTTTTTCTTTTCGCTTTTCCCCTCCTTTTTTAGCTTTTGATGATTAGTGAATGATGAGTAACCGGGAGCTTTTAGCCACGTCGAACACCCGAGAAGTAGTCGAAGTCATGGTGGTGGACGCTTAGTTGCTTCAGCCACGAATCTGCGACGCTCAAAAGTGACAACAACCTCTCTTGGTCCCCTCTGCAACCGGGCGAGGAGAGCCACACGTTCCCTTGCATCTTGTAAGTTGCCAAACCGAAAGGCGGAAGAGAGATGCTCCCCCCCTTCTTTCGGTTCTTTTCGACTCTCTCAACATCGTCCTCGACATCCGTTTCTACACACAAAAAAAACATCAGTAAAACAAACGTGCATACTCGTGCACCTGGGCGCACACACGTATATATGGAGTGAAAGATCAACCTTGGAAAGAAGATGATAGCGTGTGGTAAGTAAGGAAGCATGTGGATAAGTCCTTTATGGTCCTTCCCATTGGAATATGATAGATTGGGTACCTGATAGTCAAACAACAATCCTTTGTCAATAAACAAAAATTCGTATATTTTCACGAGAAGTCGAACAAAAGAAGAATTATAACTCGGTACAAGCCTCGGTTACGGATATGTTTCCGACATACACATATATAATTTCTAAAGTTTTCTGTGTTTCAAGAGTCTTTGAAAGGTCATTTCATCATGTTCATATTCAAACAGAGGGAGACAAAGAAGCGGAGAGGACCTCTAACTTGACTCAAATGGTTAAATTGCACTTTTAGACCTTCTAAGAAACAATATACCTAAAAGAAATAGTATTGAGGGTATGAATATAACAAGTCGGAGATTCGAATCCCGGCGCATATATGTAAACACTCTACTATTCAAAAAGTTATGTGTGCTTTTGGTTGGTGGATGAAAAGAAAGATGGAACTCAAGAGAGAGACCAAGAAACCGCCATCCAACTAGCCGGAGAAAGATCGACGCTCCTCAATGACATCAAGCCGGGGTATCTTCGAGAAAATCCATTAATCTGTGATAAAGATTGAACAAGAAAAGTGTCAATGGAATCTAACATGCTTTCATATTGTAAAAGCAACGGTCCCAACTCAATCATCCAAACTTTTAGAACTTTATATTTTCTTTGGGACAATATCAAATGAAAAAAAGCAAGAACTTATGCCTCAAAAATTGAGAATCATAACTTGAAAATATCATAAAATAGGCAGAAATCATAGTGAAGAACATATATGCAAGGAATTTTCATCTATTTCACTCCAATTCCGTGTTATTTCGGGTACATATTTAAACATAGATACAAAGATAACGAACATGTTTGTGCCACAACCAAGTTCATAAACCATACTGAAATCAAATCAATTTAATAGAACCGAAGCAAGCCATCATAAACATTATAATTCGGATCGATTTCGGGTTTTTTTTCTCAGCCATAGTACCTTATCCATGAGTGGAACTCTTCCATAAGGCGTTGATGTCTCAAAATACTGAAAGTAAAGGTACCCCAAACGATTATTCAAATGCAAAACGCTGTCTTGTTCGGAAGAGCCACCGTCCTCGGAGGAGCAACATCCATCCGAACGCCACAACTTATCGCTCTCGCTCTCATCAGTACAGCACGAATCACTAAAACAATCCGACGATGATCTCTCCCCATCACCAGATTCATTCTCCTCCCTGCAAAAAAAAACGAAAAAATTCACAATTGTTTTTGGATCAATATTTAAAAACTCAACCTTTTTTACCTTAAATTGCTGGAGAATATTTGAATTGCAGACAGGTAAGGAACATAGTATTGGACTAAGGTTTCGTTATCGTCTAAGACGACCGGAACATCGGCACCGTAAGCACTCCATTCGTCGTAACAATCCCAGAGATCTTTTAGTGTGAAATATTCGATCTTGTCGGTCTCCCATGGATGCCATAATTGATTTAAGTTCGCGAGCTCAATCTGTAATAAACATGAACAGAAACATTATAATTCGTCTGGTAAGCTGAAATTGTGAAGAGAAACAAACACAATATCATTTGCTAACCTTTGGAAGGAACTGCGATCTGACAGTGGGTGTGGTGCATTGAAGGAAGCAATCGAGATTCGATTGCTTGAAAGCCGTGTCGAACATCATGATTTTCCCGGGAAACAAACAGACAGACAAGAAAACAGAGAAAGTTGTGTTTTTTTTTTTTCTTCTAACTTCACGCTGATGAGCAGTGGAAGAAATCAAAGGGGGAGAAGTAGAGAACGAAGAGCAAGATTGTAGGGATTTGGTAATGTGAATTTTGACGAGAATTAGCCTAAATTTTGACCTTTGGGCAGCAAAAATTAAGGAAAAAGGAGAAAATATTGAGAGGAAATGAAGAATCTTGTTTTTCAGTTGAAAACATTTTTTTTCTTTTTAAATTCAACTAGTTTTTTCGGTCCCTGTTGGATTTGTTAAATACTCTTTTCTCAGCAAAATTTAAGGAAACGATAAACAAAAAAAAAATGGAATCCAATTCAACACGTTTATTTATTTATTTTTTTTGGGTAAACTACATGGAAGACCACCGATCTTTGGGGTTGATGTCGAAATGACCATCAATTTTTAATTTTGTCAAAATGACCATTCAACTATTGATATGGTTTCAATATAGCCACCAGCCGTTAAAACTTAACGGAGAGGCTAACGTGGCAGTTAACAGAAACTTATATAATTACACATTTAGTCCTCGTATTTTTCACATTTAGTCAATTTAGTCCTAGTTTCAATTTAATAAAATAAACCTTAAACCCTAAAAATTATAGTTAGTGCATGATTTAAAAAAAATATAAACCCTAAAAATTTATGAACCCTACATCTTAAACCGTAAAAATTATAGTTAGTGCACGGTTTATGATTTTTAACTTAATTAATATTTTTAGGGTTTATGGTTTATAAATTTTTTAGGGTTTAAGGTTTATAAATTTTTTAAATCGTTCATTAACTATATTTTAGGGTTTAGAGATTTTTTTAAATCATGCACTAACTATAGTTTTTAGGGTTTATAAACATTTTAGGGTTCATAATTCTTTTAGGTTTTAGGGTCTATAAAATTTTTAGGGTTTAGGGTTTATAAAAATTTGGGTTACATGTTTTTATGCATTATAAGTGTGTCATGTTCGAATCCCTTAAAATCACATTTAATTTTTTTTTCATGACATTAACAATCATATAACTCATATATTAAATTTTGTATTTCATGACATAAATATGTGTCTAGCCCAGTGGCAGAGGCTTTCCCTCTACACCCAAGGGAATGTGGGTTCGATTCCCCCAACTACATTTGTGTAATGCTTTAATTAAATAAAAATAGATAAAGTCCTCCAATATTAATTAAATTATTAATTTATTAAATTGAAACTAGGACTAAATTGATTAAATGTGAAAATCCTAGGGATTAAATGTGTAATTATATAAGTTTCTGTTAACTGTTACGTCAGTCTCTCCGTTAGGTTTTAATGGCCGGTGGCTATATTGAACCATATCAATAGTTGAGTGGTCATTTTGATAAAATTGAAAGATCGGTAGTGATGTTGACATTAACTACAAAGATCGGTGGTCTCCCGTGTAGTTTACCCTTATTTTTTTTATTTTCTCGAGAAAACTCAAGCTTGCTCTGTTTTGATCAACTATGAAGAAAAAACTTTGATCTTTACCATTCAAAGTTTAATTCTTCAAGCAAAATCTAAAATACCCATAACGTAAAACCAGCTAAATTAAGTCGAAAACACCCTAATTTCACGCAACTTTAAAACAAAGACAAACGAAGCCCAAGAAAACGAGAGAAATTTTTTTTTTGTCAATGATCGAAGCCAGAGAAATTTCAAAGTTTTCTTAGTTTTAACAAAATCCCATTAATTTTCAAAGCTGAGTCTTTTCAACTATATGAATTTTTAAGCTGGAAGAGAAAAAAGTAGTATAAACTTTCTCGGGAAAATAAAGAGATAAAACAGAGCACGAAAAGAAATGCAGAAAATATCAAATTTTACCCTATTAGAAGAGAAAATAATAATGAAGAGAGTGAAATCAGGATTTATCAAAGGATATAATACTGAAAGCATCTAAATTTTTTTCATTTACATTTATTTATAATTTATCTGTCTCGTTGAGTCTCAGCTTTCTCAACATTTAAAAGATACCAAGTAAACTTTTCTTTATCTTTTTAATTTTTTATTTATGGGGAAAATGTCTTCTCTTTCTTGGATTTTAATAGATTTAATGTCTGACAATAATAATTGAAAGATCCAAACTTTCAAGTTTGAAATTTGAGGAACGAATTCGAGTTTTCACATTTATTTAAGAGTAAAATAATCTTTACACCCTAGATTTGAAATTTTTACTATTTGATTCCTGAATTTTTTTTTATCTACACTATACATTAGTCATTAATTTGACATTTGTCTATTTTTAGCCTTTTATTACACATCACTACGATGTTGTGTCACATGACATAATATCATAGCGTTGTGTAAGTAAAGTACTAAAAATCTAAATTTAGAGACTTATATTGATAAATAAAAATTTTAGGACTAAGTTGAAAAAAATTGTTATGTTCATGAACTAAGAGTTGTTTTATTGCTTTAATAAGAAATTTGAAATTCTTTTAAGGTTTAAATATGCTCTCAGTCCATGTATCCTATGAAATTTAGTCACTCAGCTTTGATTTTTTTTAAAAATAGGTTCTTTACTTGTATGATTTAAAAAGTGAAGTATAAATTGATAATGTACACTCAAAATTAGTATAATTCAGTGAACGATATTATCAACTGGATTTCAATTTTCAAATCAGATAAGTAGAAAGACTTTGATCTTGAAATTAAGAGTGGGTAAACTAAATTTCAAAGGTTTGAAGAGTATAGGGATTGGAAGCATATTTATACACTTTTATTATTCACCCATTTTGTTTTCGTATGTTATCCAAGTCTTCTACTTTATACTTTGTTTCTAAAAAAATAAAGTTTAAATCATTTTTAGGGGTGTTTTAAAAAAAGTGTTGGGAGACTCGACAATCAACGGAGAAAATCAAGAGGGGGTGAATTAGTTTTTTAGTGATAGTGGTGGAAGTCATGGAATTTAAAAAATTAGACACGGGGATCTATAGTGGTTCAAGCTTCTAACCAAGCTCTATATCCACTACCTTAGCTTCCCACTAAGAATTTTTTCAAATTCACTATAAATTTCTTATCTTTTTCTAGGTTCAAGAGAAAACCTTTACAACCTCAAAGTTTATACCCCAAAGCTTTGAGAAAACCATCTCTTACAAGAGAAAAACAAATAGCAAACACGAAAACCCTCACAAGGTACAATGTTTGCACAATTAAGCTCTCACTCAAAACTTAACACTTGAGCATATATGACAATTAAGCTCACAAGTGTGTTCTACAAAGAAAATAATAATTAAAAGCACAAAACACTTTTCTTTATCATAGAATGCTGGCTTGATGTTTCTTGTATGTTCATAGTTGCTTGATTGAGTCTTTTAAACCCTTTAATGTGTTCATGACCGTTACAAGCCGTTGGGGTTAGTTTGGAGCCACAGTGGTCTTTATTTCCCGCAATAAATGCGATTCTAGACTCTTTGGTATCGGTACGCGAGGACCGGTATCGGTACCTGTTCTTGAGAAAAATAGCCGTTAGAACAATTGTAACACATGAGTATTGGTATGCTATACAAGCATATCGGTACGCACCCTCACGTACCGATACGGTCTAAGCCGTATCGATACTGATATTGGCTACTGGAATTTGTCAAAACTCGGGGATAAAGGGGAGTATCGGTACTCGAAAATCCGTACCGGTACAAGCACTCTGGGTATTGGTACGGGGACATACGTACCGGTACTCAGGGCCAGTTTTTGACACATTGGCTATTTGAAATAATTTGGAACCTCTCAAAAACCCTTTGAAAACATTTCAAACATATTTTCAAGTTTTATGGACTTTTAAAATATTTTTGCAAATTAGTCTAAATCTAAAAACATTTTTTATTAAGTTATATCAAAATTAAATAGGTTTATCATAAAGTTTAAATAAATTTAAACAAATAGTTTGATCTAAATGTCTAGTTTGAATTTAAATACCTATTAATAATCTAATTTTATACCCTAAAATTTTGATATAACCTCTTAAAAGTCTATACGTATATAAAAAATTATTTCATCTTTGATAATAAAGACACTTAAAAATATAATAGATATTATTGTAGAATTATCTTTATCTTTTCGTATTTTTTATAATTCTTCAAACAAAAAATAAAAATTAGTATTTACAAGTCGAACGCTTGACGAAATTCTTTTGTATACAAACTTTTTACCCCCTCAATCATTTGTACAAAATATATTTTCCCATTTTTAAGATATCCTTTTGAATTTTATGATTTAATTTTACGTCATTTAATTCAGTCACACTAATTCAATTTAAAAACCCATAAAAAATCTAAATCTAAATAATATATATATCGTCGAAAAATAGTTATAATAATAATTCATATTTAGTTATACTAATAAACTATATTGTCAAAACAATTAATTTATAGGGAAAAAGTCTTTGTATTTAGATGGAATTCGTCTTTTTTATATATTTTTAATAGAAGCTGTTATTTTTTTTTAAAGAGAAAATGTTCAAAATTATAATAAGGATTTACAACTATCATCCTAAATTAAATACATAATTTAAACATTTTCTTATAACACTAACACAAAAAATTAGTAACTTTATCGTACATTTTTAAATTTCTTTTTCAATCAATTATTAATAGTTAAAAGTAAGTTTAACTATAAAATAAGTGCCTAAAATATGTTTTTTTGTAATATGTATCTAAATTATTTTTTGACTGAAATAAGTGCCTAAACACAAAAAACTAATCACTTTAGATCATATATTTAAAAAAATTGAATCAATTATTAATAGTTAAAAATAGGCTTAACTACAAAATAAGTGCACAAACTATGTCTTTTTTTGCAATAGGTGCCTAAAATATTTTTTGACTGAAATAAGTGTCTAAACTTTTGTTTTTGACTGAAATAGGTGCCTAAAATATTTTTTAGCTAGATGCCTAAAGTTTCATTTTTTGACTTGTTTTAAAGTCAACGAGGCACCTACTTTTGCCAGAAAAATAAACTTTACTCATCTATTTCAATCAAAAATAAAACTTTAGGCATTTATTTCAGCCAAAAAATACTTTAGGCACCTATTATAAAAAAATACATAGTTTGAGTACTTATTTTGAATTAAACCTTAAAAGTAATTAATTTTATAAAAAAACAAAACAACGTGGAACACGTGCATGTGGTCCACGACAAACAAAACCGATAGGGACAGCAATCAATATGTCAGAATTCTTAGATAATGATTTTGTAAATATATTCAATTTTAATAAGTAATATTTTAGAATAAAATATAAAGAAAAAACCATTCAATCAATTCAACACCAACCAAGTCCAGACATGCTAGACCAATGGCCTGGGGTATCTTCAATTTATTATTATTTGCAGGATTTAGTATAAAATAAATATTTAAATTATATCATTTTTATTTGAAGAGTTTAATTTTTTTATCAAAATAAAATTTAATATTTTATTACGTAACTATTTATAGGTCATCTGTTAAAAAATTGTTATTTTTCATTGATAATTTTTTAAATTTTAATTTTTTTTACTTATCTCGTTATTATAAAAAAAATGAAGTATTTTTTAAACTATTTTTTTAGAATTAAGGTCTTGATTTGACTTTTCACATAGATAATTTTTATGAGGCCCGCTATGCCAAAAGCGAGAGAAACCCCATCCCTCTTTTTCCTTTTTACACCCCTATATCGCCACACGGGAGGGACCAGGGGCGTAAAAGGGGATCCTATCAACTTGTTCCGACCTAAGATAATAAGCTTATGGGCTTGGTCTTACTTCACCGTCGAGAAACGAAAGAAGGCTTCCATAAGTGATCTATCAAAGATGTTTTTCTTGACATTTTTTGGAGTTGGGTTTTTAATTTTCATAAAAGTTAAAAACTAAGACTCGTAAATCAAAATTGATGCATTAAAAATATATGACTTCTCAAAATCGAAGAGTTTGAAACATAGGAATGATTGATTTCTAAAAGATGAACTAATTTTCAAATTTTCCCTTTTTTCTGTTTGTTTTCTAGAAAATCTAAGGATGAAGAAAAAATGATTGAAGGTCACATGTCACGTATTTATTGTGCAAAAATTTTATAATAAATGATGTAAAAATTAATACAGAATAAAATATTAAACATTTACTTTAGCAAAAAAATTAAACAACTAAAATAAAAGGTATAATTTAAATATTTATTTTATAATAAAACATTATTTGCAACCACAAAATCCCTGCATATATTTTTTATTCAATCATTGTCCTTTTATTTATTACTATTTTAGTATCTCCGTTCACATATATTTTTTTGTAAATTATAAATATTTTTATCTACAAATTATGATTATTTAAAAAAATGGACAAAAGTCAGTGTCTAAATACCTTTCTAAGATATAATTTACAACTAATAATTGATATATATTCACACAAATACAATTGAAAATTTGATTAAGTAAAATATATTCGAACCTATATTTATAAATTTGAATAAAATCAATATACAACAAAATTTAAATTGAAAAGACACATAAATTTACGAGCCGAATTTGGATCAACAGTGAATTCGAGTGACCACATCTCAAATAGTCGAGGATTATGTATATTTATTTAAGTGAAAATTAGTATAAAACAATCTACAATAAATTTAGATTTCTTTTCTTTTCAATATTATCAAGCTTTGATTATGAGTTGTAAAAATTTATAGGGGTTCAAATACTCTAGTGACAATTTCAAGTGCGGAGCTAGAACTCTATTTTATGGATTAAAATTGATTTTTTTTAAAATCAAAGTGTAATTTCATTATTGTACTAATTTTTAATCTCAAATTTTTAAGGGGATTAAAGAGAAATTTCCTCATCGTAGGGGACTAAGGTCACTGCCTACCTGACCATGGTATTAGTTTTAAATCGTGGTTTTTCTTTAGCTTAAATAAATAAATAAAATTTGTTTCACCAAAATAACGTGAGTCTAAGGAGCGACAGAGTTAAAAACAACTTAAAAACACAACCGAATTATTATTAAAAGATATAATATTTTCGGTTGTAAGTGAGATAAAATTTCAATTGTACTATGAGATACCATTTAGATTATAACCGAAAATGTTATAAAAAGTATAATATTTCGGTTTTTCGGTTGTGTGGATAGTATTTTAAGTTTTTCGTTTTCTAACATTTTAATTGTAACTTAAGTTGTTTTTGTACCAACTAAAATTATTATACTTTTTTATAACATTTCGGTAGTATCATATTTTTAACTTTAAATTAGACTGTTGTACTGTAAACTCGCCCTAAAGTAAAAGACAAAGCATAATTATAAATCTTATTGTCGCAGTCAGTCGCTACACTGGCAATATTATCTAAAACTGAAAGCAATAGTTAGGTGATTTTAGGTAAAATTCCTCTATTAAGTCCCTATACTATGTTAAAATTTTGAATTTAATTTCTGGCATAACCAAAACACGTGAAATCTATTAAGTTAAATTTTGTTATTAGTCCATGTGTTGTGCATAAATTGTATGTTTTGTTCTTATTTCAAATTTAATTATTTGAAGTTCGTATATTTTAGTTAGACATGTCTGTATTGTTTGGGGGCAGAGCTAAAATTTCAAAATTTGAAAAATACGTGACTAAATATATAATTTATACACAGTGTAGAGACTAATAACAAAATTTGACCGTGATTTTAATACATGTTGTCAGGAGCACTGTGCATTAAAAGTCAAAGTAAACTATCATATTTCTATATTAAGTCTCTTAGAAATACGTTAAATCAAGGTACTCAATATTGTACAACTTTCAAAAAAATATTGTACAACTGAACGTAATTTTTTGTTTTTGTACTAATGAAGGCTAGTATTGTTGTATTTTTTTTTATAAATAATTGTATTAATTTATCGGCTGATTAATTCAAAGCGATAACGGAAATTTATTATTGAGGTGACTTTTTAATTTAATTTGTTTTATTTTTTATGTCAAAATTCAAATCTATCACTTTACTTAAAAGATTTAATGTCTCATCCTACTAAACTGACCTATCATTAGTAATAACGATGTATTTTGATGTATGATTTTATATGATAGATATTTTCAAATGTCTTAGATGTATATGTTATTTATATAAAAAATTACTTATATGAAATTGTAAAATTTAAAATTATTAATTTTTTAAATAGTCTCAAAGTGATTTCATGATAGCAAAGACGGAATTATATAGAAAGTGATTACGTTGACTAGATAGTGATTTTGATCTTATTATTTTTTGAAGTATTTTAACTCAACATTTCATTTTAGGTCAAAATAATCATTATGCGGATTAAAATGGATAGTCAACTAACAATAAATTACTTGAAATGATGGGCAAACATACATAACAATACACGCTAGCATAACAATATCATATACACATAGATGCTGATTTGACAGAATGACACATCAATCAAAAAATTATTCTATAAAATTATATAAAATATAAAATTATTTTTTCTACTGACGTGTTATTATATTAAGTATTTTAAATTACTTATCGTTAATTGACCAATAGTTTAATCTATGAATTGACCATTTTGACAAAAAATGAAACGTTGAGGGTTCAAATATTTCAAAATAATGCTAAAATAACTATATAGTCAAACTTTAGGGGCCTTTTTGACAGTATAAATTTACTCTTACTTTCAAACTTTTATGTTTAGTCTCCCGACCTTTATCTTTGGCTCCGTCCATGCAAGATAATATTTATTTATATTTTTTTCTTAATCTTTGATAAATTATATACTTTATAAATAAAATTACTCCAACTTATATCTCCTAACATAAATATCATAAAAATTTGTCTAAAAAATCAAAAAAATCCTAAATACCTCTACTTAGGACGTAGATTTCAAACTCATAATTGAATCGGAAATTCCCTTGCTCAAAATAATTCACAAACTGAATTTCAACATGCAATCTTAATAAAAAAAAACTCGGTAAGTTTAAACACCATAGCCGTTTAAATCTCGAAATTTATTTCTTTTATTTTTCTTGCGACGAAGCTTTTTCAGCGGTGTTCATCTTTTTGAGAATTCTCGTTTTTTTTGTCGGGATCGACGCCGTCGACCCAAAGGTAATATAATAGTCAAAAACAGCGTTCAACGTCGAGTAAATCTCACGGAACAAAGCTCTCCCTAGCAGAGTTGGTCTTGTGGTAAATTGAACCGGTCGGCCGCTCAGGGCCCATTTTCCTTAACTTTTATTACTAAATAATTATGATATAAAGGCTCCAAAATTTAGTTTTGATATTAGATAGAGGCCTACACTTTGAGCCATAAATAACAAGTAAACAAAATAATAATTTGGTTATAGTATTAGATAGAAACCTTTTTTTTTCTTTCAATTTTTACTACTTAAATAGTTATAGTTTAATTTTTTTCTAATAGTTATTATTAGGGGTCTAATTTTTTTCAATACTTGTTATTTGAGGCCAAAATTTTTCAACACTTGTTATTAGAGGCTCAATTTTTCCTCAATAATTTTTATTATGGGCTTAATCTTAAATTTATTACAATATTTGTTATTAGGGACATACTCTTCAAATTCATTTTTTTCAATACTTGTTATTTGAGGCTCAATTTTCCCAATATTTTATTATTATATGCTACTCTTAAAATTTATTTTTTTCAATATTTGTTATTAAGTGCCCTTTTTTCTCAATATATGTTATTTGATGCCGATTTTTTCCTAATATTTGTTCTTAGGGACCTACTCTCAAAATTTATTTTTCTTCAATGCTTGTTATTTGGGCTCAATTTTTTTAATATTTGTTATTTAAGATCCAATTTTTTCAATACTTATTATTAGAGGCTCATTTTTCCCAACATTTATTATTAGGTGTATACTCTTAAAATTAAAAAATTCAATATATTTAAGGCATGTTCTTAAATTTTATTTTTAAATATTTATTATTAAAAAAATACTCTTAAAATTTAATTTTTTTCAAAACTTATTATTAAGGACTTATTTTTTTTTAATTCGCCTGAACCGGCCTGCTGCGCAGCAATGATTTCTCCCTTTTGTACTTTGCGACCCAACTGTTCGACGAATCCCTGAGCTCGGCCACTGCCGTCGCCACGTTGGGATCGTTCTTGTCCATGTTGATGACATTGGAGGTCTCTTTCACGTACTCCTCGTCGTCGGCGGCGAAAGCCGGGGGTGTCACTGGCAGAAGCGATGAAAGAGATAATGTGGAAGCCACGGCGGCGAGGGACAAGAATTGGCGCCGCAAAGGGTGGTGGGGTTGTGGTGACGGCGGCGGCACAGCGGAGGTGGGTTTGGGTTTGATGGGGAGGAGGGGTTTGAACTTGGAAGTTGGGGTTAGTAGTGTTGGGGACGACATGGTTTTGTTGGGCTTTTTTCGGCGAGGGAGATGGAAATTTCTGCTTTGTTGTTTGTAAGGAGAAGTGGGATTGTGCCACGTGGACTTATCATCTTATCTAATATTTTTGGTTTTAATGGCTGACAAAGGATTCAAATGATATGTCGTATAGCTATTCCCAATATCTCTTATAATTCTGAACGTATACAATAAAAACGATTATATATAGGAATAGAAATTAGGTGGAAATATTCAAAAATCGTAGAAATTTGAATTAACGGGATAAAAATAACCGAAATTTTCATCTACGAATATGAAAACGGCAAAATTTTAACACCGAAGCTCAAATAAGACGAAGACATGGATTGATATATTCAAATAGCGGAGATAATCTAACCGTACTGTATAAATAACCTTATGGATCTAAAATATTCGCAAGGATCCCGATATTTTACAAGATTTTCAAAAAATATGCTTATTTGTCTATATACCCCTAATATATATCTTAATAAAAAAATCACAGCTATATTATTATTACTTCAACTTTCTCTCAGACATAGTTACACTCAAATTTCTTAACATATTTTATCTTAGTTTTTAGATATAAGCTAAAACTCTCGTCTAAATCTTCCCCAACACACCTTTTCAATCTCATCATCTCGTAACTGCTTTCAATCGAATTATCTAAATTTTATATTTTGAACTAAATTGACTATTTATTTTGGTCAGTAAAATAGTAATAGGAATTCTCCAAAAACTGCGGAGATTCGCACAAAAAGGGTATGAAGACGAAAAAAATCATCGAAGCATTTAAAACAATTTCTCAAAACCGTAAGTACAAATGTTGGAGACGAAATGGAGAATACAAAACTATCCATGCCCCCTATTCCCACCCCTAATTACATAATGTATAAAATAATTTAAATTAAATATTTATAAAAAAATAAAAAATTATGTTTAGACCAATTATGAAGCACGCGGAAAAAATAAAAAAAAATGTATTCCATGATCTTAAGTCTTTTTAGATTCATTTTTTATTCAAAAATTAGTTTACTACATACAAAATAAGTCTAAAAATATTTAACTTTTTAAAGTTAGGTATTTAGTTTAATAGATTACACAAAATCTCTTAAAATTTTGAACCGTCCCGGTTAGCCGTAAGCTGTGCTTCGAAACCTCTTAACGGTGCAAAGATCAAAGATTCTAAGCAACATCCGGTCGTTGGTGCACCTTGGTGTCTTGAATTGGCCAAGTGCCGCCCCGTTCCCTATGAAATAATCCAAGATCTTATTGAAAGTCCCTCTTTCGACGATGCAAAGCTCCAAGGGCCCGATCAAGTTGGTCCGCCTCGACACAACGTAGCCGTAATCGACGAACGAAGCGTCCATTTCCCGACAGCACTCGCAAAGCACCCGCTCCTCCACTTCGCCTTTGATCTCCCAATAGATCACGTAGTGGCCCGGTTGACGCTCGACTTCGGCACTGCTGGTGAAATCGACAAGCTCGGCTTGGTGATTGCTTAGCAACTGAGACCCTCTTTCGACCACTAATTGAAGGTCCTTCTCGGTGTTTTTGTCGATGTTAACTGCTAATATTAGCTTTCTCCTGCATATGAAATTCAGCTTTGGGGTCCCTTTATGAAATCCGCTCACTTCCACCACATCTCCGAGTCGATATCTGTAAAGCCCTGCGGCATAAATATAATATGGATATCTGATTTATTGATCGATTAACTTAATTCTGTAGAAATTTATATTACTTTGATTGCAATTTATAATTAAATTTACCAGTAAAAGTAGTGAGTACAATCTCATATTCTTGTCCAACCTTGACTTGTGACAGTGGAACCGGTTCATCTTCAATGAAATCAACACTGCCCGAACTCGAATCTTGATTCTGTCTATAAAGAGGGATGAACTCGAAGTAAGAAAAAGTCGGTATTACTGCAAAAGTGACATTTTCAGGTGGCAAAGAAGGATCCAAGTTAACCCCGATCCAACTCTCGGTCGAACCGTACTCGGCGCTCACGAGCGGTAACGAACCAGCATGATGCCTTAGCTTCTTCAAGTACGGTTGCATGGAGCCAGTCATTATGGAGTAAACATATTTAGCATTAGGCCATAGTTTAGGTACCAAACCGTACCAATCCGAACCTTGTAAATCCTCGCAAACGGCTTCGATTTTTGAAGCCAAAAACGGGTCTGGTTTAATGATATCTAAAACGGCTTTTCGCATCTTTGGTAACGTTATCCTTGAGCTAACGTTGCCTTCTTTGATGTCTTTGCATATTTCTTTCCATAGTTCTTCGAATGAGGCGAAGGCTTGGACTATGCTGTAGGCAAAGGTCGATGTAATGAACTCGACTTCGTCGCGAAAGAAGAGGCCGAGCAAGAGATGGCAGTACGTCGTCTGTTTGTAGTCTCCGCTCGAAATCACTTCATGGGGACTGCATGTGAATGACTTCGTTTTCTCTTGTTTGATCTTGAATTCTTCACTCGCGAAATAGTGTGTCGTCGCCGTCCCCGCCGTTAATCCTCCCTTTGTTTTGAACCTTTTGCTGCTGTATATGAACTCCAAGATTCTTCCCCCATCTCGTGTTGGATACACCCTGTAGAGAACGTAACGAATGTTATCGCGATCGGTTACAATGATTGTTGGTATTGAAAAGAACCGAAACAGAGAAATATCGAATGTAATATCGGATTCGGGGATACCTTGATCTATAAGCTGCTGCTAATCTGAAAATCTGCAAAGTTGTCTGGGAACTATGGCGAGTAAAGGGTACGAACTTTTGTCGACCCTCGGTGGTGCCGGAACTGCAAACACGAAGCATAAGTAAATCATCAAGCAATTAGAATTTAGACAATGAAATCAATAGTGACCTTATGTCAAATGTATGAGCAGATCATCTGCAAAACATAAACGAGTTCAATTCAAAACCTCCATTGACAGCTAAATAGTACCTTGGAATTCCATTGCAATGTGAATTTTGTTATGCATTTCTGCACTAACAAAGTAATGTGATACAGGCTTGAAAGTCTAATAAGCTTTCCTAGAGACCGGAACATAGTCACGAGAACCATAATTTATACGATTCAATGAAACGAATAGGCCCCCGGCTTGATAGATATCACTTATTGCAATAATGAAATCTTCTTCGATAATGAATTGGGCAGGGCTTTTGAGCTTCCGACTCGAAGGAATAGGCCTCCGACGAAGTCACTATCTTAAGCCTTCTGAGCTTAGGATGTTAACATGGACATAAAGATAAGCCTTTAGCAAGGGCTTTCCAAGACTCTAGGACAAGGCTCATGAATGTAGCATTGTTGATGAGAAAAACGAGATGGTGATGATTTTCGGTTTTAAGGCGGTTCATCTTTTTTTATTTGAACGGAGAGCCACGGTTTAATAATGGTTTGGGAAGAACTGAAGATGGGACAAGAAGATGGACAATGGTTTGATCTGAAACTTGGATTTCATTACGGGAAATTGATGGCTTCCCCTTGAAGTTACATTAACGGATGTCTGACGTAGATGTCAAATTTAGACTTTGTAGGATATAATGGGTGCCACGGTATAGCTCCGGCTGCCCGTTAGTAGTCTTAGTTAATTAGCGGGTCAGACAAACTTGACAACTATTTTATCGAGACACTGTATTTTTTTGTTAAGGTTAGACCGAAACTTCAGTATTCCGTGCTCAGAAGAGTGCCTGCTTCATACCCACTGCAGGTATAATCAGAGGAGTGATGGCGAAGAATCATCAGCAAAGTATTCAACAAGCGGGACATATAATAATGACGGAAGATATAGTATGTATAACATATTTTGTGCCATTTTATAAGCGGACAGAGTTTAGGACAAGAACTCTATTAGTCAGTAGGCACATCGAGTTTCGACTAAATTTGAAGTCGAACCAGGTTGGATCCGGACAATGTCTCCCAACTCAAACGTGTTATGTCCACTAACATGGAACTCAAAAGACCTAATGATGATGACGATGATAAAGGCATTCAATCCCGTACAAATCTTACCAAAAAGCTAAGCTTCGGACATTTGAAAAAAAAAACCTTGTTTATTTGTCTACAAGTACAATGAGGTCCCAAGGCACTTCCGACCAAACTTTAAAGTCCAAGAAACATCATGTACAAAAACAATAAGGGAAAAGGGTGAAAAAGATGTCCATACCTTAGAGAGAGAGTGGTAATAGGGTGTTGGGTGAGAATAGGAGAGGTGTCCCCATCTGCAATTCGTTGGATGTAAGGCTCCAAATCCGCATGAGAAACCAAAGGTACCAAAGAAGTGTAAACCGCTTCGATTTCACATGCATCCATCTCTGTTACATCGACGTCGCCGAGCCATTTCTTCAAGTACTCAACACCGTGGTTCAACTTGAGGATCCGACGAAGAGTCTCCCTTTGAACAACCCCGGCATTTGACGACACGCGATCGAACCAGCTACTAATGTCGTAGCAGGAGTCATAGCAACTACCATTGTCATTGCTGGCTAGAAGTGTTACGGTTTCCATTCGAACGAAAACAAAAGGAAAACAAGCCAAGGATGGGCTAGCCGAGTTAGAGCTGTTTGAGAAATCTATATTGGGCATGGTTATTATTATAAGCCATTTCCCTTGATGCTGATGCTGCTGGTGTAGCTTCTCCATCGTTGGAGTTGTACGATTGGTTCTCGACCGCAAGTGTTAGGGGCCGGGTGTTGTCATGTAAGAGGTTCTTTGGGGTTGGAATTGAAGAAAAAAGTAAAGATGAATGGAGAAGAATGTGGTAAGTCAGCATAGTCAATCATTTCTGACAGTTTTGACACCATGTTTCTCCATTTTTTTTTCACTTCTAAAAAGGTTATCAGCCATCAATTCGGAACTGGGTGAGTTTTCAATTCATTCATTATCTCCATCTTTTGTATTTTGTGTTGCTTTGTTTTGCGCATTTGCAATATGGGTTCTTCTTGGAGGCTTCTAACTCAATGATTATATGCATTTAAATGCATGTCGCTACTATCATCTTTGTTGTTCGGTTAAAATTGATGGATCAAATTAAAATTTAGTTTGGTTAATTAATGGTTTGTAATCGGTTAATTTTTTTAAAAAAAATTTAATTATCGGTTAATTCGGTTCAAAACCAATTAGTTAATTAAATTAATCAAAAATAATAAATATATTATGTATTTAAGTTCAGACACATTAATATATCAAGAGAATCAACTAAATTTTAACATCAGATTCACTAAGATTTCAAAACTCAATCAATTTTTAACTCGAATGAAAAAAATACCCAAAGTAATCTAATCTAACTAAAGAAAAACCCAAAACCCAGAAATTTATAACAAATTTCAATTAATTCGGAAATCGACCGAATTAATTGAACTTTGTTCGATTCGGTTAATAATTTTGAAAAAAAAATCATTTTGGAAAAAAATTTGGTTAATCCGGTTTTGGATATTTTGGTTTAGTGATCGATCGAATTAATCGTTTGAACACTCATAATCTCTACTTTTTTAGGTTTTATATGTAGGTTTGGGTCGGATAATACTCCATGTCTGTTTTACGTTCATATTCAGGGTTTATTATTATTCCTTCGAATAATGAATTTCCAAAGTTTTGATTTGAGTTCTCTCCTTAAGAATATAATGTGCTTTATTACTATATCCAACAATTATTAATATAGATCAAAATTTCTAACTCTTTATTTGAATTTATTTAGAATAACCTAATTGATTCGAGCACCAAACTTTTTTTTCATTAAAATAAAATTTACAATAATATCCCTAAACAACTTTATTCACTCTCCTAATAAAGGAATATTATCTTCTCAAAATCAAACATTTCCTTGACAAAAATCATCTACCTTTTTTGTGTTCATTTTTATACCTATAATACTAAAAAAATTAAATTCTAAGCTCTAATCTTAAATTCTAAATCATAATCTTAAACCTAAATTTTAAACTCTAAATTTAAATTTTTAGTATGGAATATAAATAAAGGTAATAAAAATGGGAGAAAGATTTCTATTATTCTCTACTTGGATGGTCTCAAAATAATCTTTCACCAGGAAAAGCAAAAGTTTCATGATATGACCAGAGGTGACCATTTATACATAATGTTGTGTTTATGTATTTTCATTGTGTTGTAATTGTATTAAATAGATTAATTTTGATATGTAAATAGTTTATTTTAAATAAAATATAAAATGTTTATATATTTTAGACAATCCCCATTGGATTTTGTATTTATATCTCTAACTACAAAATGATGGGTTCACTTATAAGTGGCTGAGGTTAGTGATGGTGGCACTGCCACTCTGGTTCAGTCTCTATCTTGACGGTCTCACCATAATGGTTGCTACAGCTGTGTTTTTGGCTCTAACTACAAGTTTGAGGTCCACCACCTTTGGTGGACGGCTAATATTATTGCATGATTTAAATATTTTTTAAAAAAAATCTCGTTGTCAGATAGTTACAATGATTTTGATCAAATTTAAAATTAAATCTGATTATATATTGTTTTCGAAATTAGTTCTTTTAATATGATCATTTTATTATAAGATTTAAATTCGAGATTATAATTAAGTGACATCAAATTGTTTGCAACTTGACCTAGAAGTCATTGGCATTATCACATATGATATGAATCTCTTTGTTTGATGGTATAAAGTTCTTGATTTAAGCTTGGATTTAAGTTAGGTCAAATTTTGTTTTAGGGACAAGTTCTCCGGACATTATTTTTCTGTTCACAAGATTCAAACTAAAAATATTACTTCAAGAAAATTCAACTCATTACCTTTGGCCTAGGAAGCATTGGTAAGTGATACGAAAATGATGCAATATAATTATATGATGTTAATAAAATATAAAAAATAATTAAAATACGATATAGATTGAATATACTAGCGTATCAATTTTTAATAAGAATAACTCTATATTGGGGCACATTTTCTTTTCTTTAGACACGATTCTCTGTCTTTTAACATATTTTTTGTTTTGATATTTATCATTTGGTCGTTTAGTTATATTTTTTTAGTTAGATTTAACGTCGCTTCGACTTATCAAGATAACACTTATTTTGGTTATCATGTTGATCTTCTTTGCTTTGGACCCTCATGTTGAATTTGGATACACACACTAACAGAGTCACAATCACCGTTTCTTGTTCACAACTGAGTTATGGTAATGATCGTGTTGTCAACGTGTCTTCATTGTCATACACATTTTATGTTAGTGTTGATGGTATTTTATCCTTCAATCGTCGATTAATGGTGTTATTTGTATCTATCTTTTATTTGAATCTTTTAGTTGGATTTTTAATCTTTCCATTGTATGATCCTTTTGTGATTTCAAGTGACTAGTTTCTTGTTTCAATAGTTATAGAAAAATGACCAAATTATGTGTTTAGATTATTTTAATTGTTGCAAATTCTTATTGTAATTTTGAATATTTTCTTTTTTAATAAAATTAACTGCTTCTATAAAAAATATTATCTCGTTTAAAAATTTGTAAATATAAAAATAATTTTAATACGATTATATGAAATGAAAAATTATTAAACATATAATATATTGATAAATAACATTATTTTAGTACTAATTGATATTAGATATCAAATTTAAGCGAAACAACGACAAAAATACACAAATTATCATTTAAGATCTCCGTCTAGAGACTTCTAATAATGTCATTTTTATCATTTCGGGAGACTTGATGATATGAAATGTTATCATTTTCAGTCAAGTTACTTCACTTGATTGAAAATCACACTATTTATTTACTAAACTACATCAAGACACTTTATTAATAAATTAATAATATGTATTTTTTTATTGTTCTTTCGATTTTTAGGGCTTCTCCTAACTAAGCTAGATCGACCAGCGTCGTATATCTGGTTTTGGTCGATGAGTCTTTCAGCATAATTTTTTTTTTGCATACACAATACTTCGAACTCGTGACCTGCTTAAGAGATATCAAATTGCTTACTATTTTGACCAACCTATTAATTAAATTAATACTATTTAAATTTATTATTAAAATATATAATAATATTATCATTTTCAGTCAAGTCACTTCACTTAATTGGAAATTTTAAAATCACACTATTTTTTACTAAACTACATCAAGACACTTTATTAATAAATTAATAATATTTATTTATTTTATTGTTGCTCTGTCGATTTTTAGGGCTTTTTCTAATTAAGCTGGATCGACCCGCTTCGTATACCTAGTTTTGGTCGGTGAGTCTTTCAGCAAAATTTTTTTTGCATACATAATGCCTCGAACTCGTAACATGTTGCTTAATAGATACCAAGTTACTTACCACTTGGACTAACTCTATTAATTAAATTAATAATATTTAAATTTATTATTAAAATATATATAATTAATGCATGTTTCAGCACGTAACTTATAAACTTATACTCTAGAAAATATCAAATCTAAATCTAAAATGCAATAATTCAATGACAATTTAAAAATTATTAAAAATAATTTACTTTTTAAATAATAAATGTGCAAACCTTATAATGGTAACGAAACTATTTTGTTATACAACTAAATATAAATTTATTAATTTTAGGGTTTAAAATTTCAGGATTTAGATTTTGGTTTTTATAATATAAATAGAAAAGATTCTGATTTTTTTATACAACTTATGTATCGAAATATAATTAAAAAAAAATTATACACAATTTGTGTGCAAACAAAACAACGCTTTTTACCTAAATATATATTTTTATATTATTTACGTATCTAATACCCTAAAAAAATTCCGATCTAGAACCCTTTGCAGGAACTCGCTTGGTTGGTATGGAAAGTTCCATGTGTTTTTATTTTTTTAACGAGAGCTGATAATGAATATCTTAAAAATGATTAAAAGAAATAAAAAAACTATAAAACTCATCATACCAGCCAGATGAGTTCTATTAAAAAAAATTTATAGAACTCGTCATACCAGCATGGTGAATTTCTAAAATGGGTGCTAGATCAGAATTTAATATTTTTAGGTGTCAAATTTGTAAATAATATTTAAAAACAGCTTATTTAAGTAACATGCCTAGAAAAACGAATATTTTTTAATGAAAAAAACGAGTATTTAAATGTTATTAAAATATTTTTATATTAATATTTATTTTAGTAAATAAATATAATAAAAATATATAACAGTATCACATAACTATTTTATAACATCTTTATTTATGTCTGTTTTTTTTTTCAAATGTCTAGTCCATATCCAATGATATCCTCGTAGGGTCTTCTAAGATGTAGGAATTTATGGATGATTTCAAAAACAAACAAACAATCTATATCACAAAGACAATATGAAGAAAAGATAAATAAATAAATAGAAAATAAAGAGAGACAAAAATGATATCTTGGTTGGAGCTTTGATTATTTAAAAAGGACATCTAGGATCTTTGTTGTTTTTAAGCATATAGAAATTGTGGATGAAAATGAAAAGAAAAGGATGAGTTTATCGCATACATCGAACATCGTTAAACACCATTAATGCTAAACACCGTTAAATTAATTAATAAAAAATAAAAAAATTTAGAACTCAATATATAATTAATGATTATTTAAAATAATTTTTTAATTAAATTATTTTTCATATATATTATATTTTTTTCAAAAAATTATATCAAATACCAACTATAGTCAATCCCAAAATTAAAACACCCTAAATCTTTTTCCTTTGCTATTCCAACCATCGCCTCCATTAGCCACCGTCTGCCAGTGAAATTACCACCGCTACGCCTCCGTCCCTACGTGACCGTCATTTCCTGCCGTTCCCCGAGAATCAACCACACAACCGCAGTGCTCTAGACCAGGAATCAACTTGTAAATGCGACTCATGCAATCGAAATACTTAAGGCCTAGTTGTATTTAACCGGTGTGACCACAAGCTGAGATGACAGTCACAAATGCCACCTCATCTGGCTCATCCTCCTCCTTTAACATCTCTTTAAATAGCAAAATCTCTTGTTCAATCAAAATACTCAAGGCCTAGTTGTATTTGACCGGAGTACTGCAGTTGTGTGGTTGATTCCCGGGAAATGACGAGGAACGACGGTTACGCAGGGACGAAGGCGCGACGACGATAATCTCGCATACGGGTGATGGCTAACGGAAACGGTTGCTGGAATGTCAAAAAATAAGATTTAGGGTTTTTTAATTTAGGGATTAACTATAGTTGATATTTGATCCAATTATTTGAAAAAAAGTTTAAAAAATATAATATATATAAAAAATAATTTAATTGCAATTTTATTTTAAATAATTATTAATTGTATGTTGAGTTATTGAGATTTTTAATCTTTATTAATTAATTTAATAATATTCATTCAGCGTTAGTAATGTTTAATAGTGTTTGACGCTCGTATTAAAATTTTCCAAAGAAAAGTTATGTTTTTTGTGTTTCCCAATTTTTTTTTTTTTTGAGATTTAGGGAGAGGATTTGGACATCAATGATAGTGATTGTCTTGTCTCTGTATTAATTGGTTACGTTACCCACACTTGTCAAATAATTATTTTAGGGTTAAAAACAAAAGTAGTATCATTATATTCTAATATTACTAAAATAATACTCAAAAGTCTTTTTTCCCAAACTAGCACCATTATAGTGAACTCATCGCAGTAACACGGCGAGTTCAAATAAAATATTAAAAAAATTAAACTTGCCGTAGAAGCACGGCGAGTTCAAAAAAAATTAATTTTTTCGTAATTTAACTTAATTAATCTCATTAACAGATGATTAGTAAATCCTAATTAGAACCCGCCATGCATGCTAAGCGAGTTCCACTTAAATTTTTTACAAACTTAGAAAAAAACAAACTATTAAGAACCCACTTCGCATCTTAAATATATTGAAGAACGAAAATAAAAAAAATGAAATATTTAGGAACTAACTTTGATATTTTGCTCCATGATTTGCAAAAAAAGATGTTGACATTAGCTATACATAGGCCTAGCTAGAGTGTAAGCTTTTGTTTATTATCAATATGGGATTCTTGAAGCTAAAATATAGTAGAAAATTCTTTAGCTCCAAGAATCTCATATTGATAAGAAACAAAGGCTTACAGTCTAGCTAGACCTATATATAACTAATGTCAACATCCTTCTTTACAAACCATGGAACTAAATATCAAAGTTAGTTCTTAATAGTTCAATTTTTTTTATATTTTTGTTCTTCAAAACATTAAAGATGCGAAGTGAGATTGTAATAGTCTAATTTTTTTTTTATTTTTGTCATTTAATAAAAAAATTTAATTCTAAAAATTTTAAGGGTAAAGTACAGATAGTCATTGAACTTTTAGAATGCTTTCATTTTGGTCATTGAACTTTTAAAAGTTTCATTAGAGTCACCTAACTTTTATTTTGGTCATTCCTATTATCTTTCGTTTGAAAAATGATGATGTGACATGTTAATTTTTATTTTTTTCAATAAAATAATATACTTTGCGGGTCTCACTACTGATTAAAATATCCAACTAACCTTTCTTTTTTGAATCTCTGCAATTTTTTTACTTGATATCTTCCAACTCATTTTTCTTGAAGATCTTCTTTGGTTCGATAGGCTTGGTTCAGATTTTTGGGCCGGTTTGAAGTTTAGAAACATGGGTGGTTTGTTTGTAATCTATTTCCAACACTACAAAACAAGATTTAGAAACAGTGATTTGTTTCTTATCTTTATTTTGCAGCTTTTGATTTCTTCTTCACCGACAAGACACCGACAGCTTTATTTGGTTCTTTGATCATCTCTGTTTCTCTCTTTGTCATAGAAGGTAGATACAATTATTAAAATACACTATTATTGCATTTCAAGGCTGAAATCAACAAGTGGTTGTAAGATAAACCATCAAAACAAACTTGTAAATCCAGTAATAAAGACACTTAAATCATAAAAATATCGGATAAAACTGAACTGAAACGATACCCTAACATTAGCATACTTCTATTGCTAAGTGCTTACTTGTCCAAGTAAAGAAGCAATACAAGCACCAATATATACAAGGTAACCTTCTTTTCCCAGAGCTAGACCACCTCCAACAGAACCAATACTTCCAAATATCTGCAAATTACAATGAGAAGAACACAACTGAAATAATTGTAGTGAAAAATTAAAAGGCGTGGATGTGGGTTGATAAAACTTGAAAACCCAATATGATGTCATGTGAACTATACAGTGACAACTGATTTATGATTAATCTCGAGTTGTAAAATCGTACTATCAAGATTCTCCCGCTAAAGAATGAAAAATGTCATATTCATTTTTGAAACTTTTTGGAGAAGAAAAAAAAAGAGAAGGGTTCGTTATTCATTCGAAAGTGAAACTCATAAAATATATTATTTTATTGAGAAAAAAGGAAAACTAACGACCAAGCCATTATTTTCTAACGGAAGGTAACAGAAGGGATCAAAATGAAACTAAAATAAAAGTTAAGTGATCTCAATGAAAATTTTAAAAATACGGTGACCAAAATGAAAGCTCCATGAAAGTTCGGTGACCATCAGTGTATTTTATCCAAATTTTAATTGAAACTCACCATGCATAGTGAGTTCCAATTAGGATATGCTAATCATCTTTTAAGTAATTAATTAAGTTAAAAATGAAAAAAATTAAAAATTTTTGAACTCTTCGTGCTTCTACAGTGAGTTTAAATTTTTTTTTAAAAAAATAATATTTTATTCGAACTCACCGTGCTTCGACAGCAAGTTCACTGTAATGGTGCTAATTTGAGAAAAATAGATTTTTGGGTCTTATTTTGATAATAATAGGATGTAATGGTCCTATTTTTGTATTTAAGCCTTATGTTTAAGTTGTGCTCATAACTCAACTCTTCTTTCGATTTTTTCTTTTTCAAACAGAATTCATAAATTTAAAATCTTATCATATAATGTTAATTGAGTTTTAACTCAATTTATTTTAATATGTGTCATAAATTTAAAATATTTTTTGATTATTTATATTTTCAATAATATTTTAAAATAAGGCTCATATTAATAGGATTTTCAAATATTGATGATTAAATTTGTTTAATAATTTTGAATTGAGATTAAACGACAGAGTATATAAGTTTTGGGACTAAAATGTTATTATATAAGGTAACATTACCAACTTCGTTAATTTTTTAACAACAATAACTTAATTAGAATGAAAATATATTTTTTAATGGCTCGAACATCTGACCTTACTTATGAGATTTGATGTTTTATCTCATTAGACAAACTGATTGTTGATAGAATAAAAATATCTCATTGATAACTAAATGATGAGTCTAGAATGGACGACGCACACCGCTGCACATCACTAACGCAACATACCGTTGTACACCATTAAATTTTTAATGACTCTTAAATTATTATTAGAAATCTCAAGGATTGAATATGTAATTAAAAAAAAATTAATCGCATGTTCAATTTTTTAGATTTTTAATAATAATAGAGTCATTAAAAAATCAATAGTGTGCAACATTGTGTTGCGTTAGTGGTATGCAGCGATGTGTGTCGCCCGTTCTAAAATTTTCAATAACTAAAATACTTAAAAATAGTTAGATGGCTAAAATAAAAACATGATAATAATTAAATGATTAGTTTACCTTTATAAAAACACATTAAGAAGATGTAAATGACTTTCATTTTAAATTGGTTATAAACTTTTGAACATTCTAATTTTATATTAAATTATTAATATATACTAACTGTATTCCATGTCAATAAAATTGTTATAAAAATTATTAATTTTCATGTATGCACTAATGTATATTATGTAATAATATGATGTGACATAAACATTAATTCAAGGACAAAATTAAAACGTTTAAAAGATTGTGGACCAACTTAGAATGATGGTTATAGATTGAAGATTAAATTGAAACATTAAAAATATTTGGTGATGATGAAATTAAAACAATAAAAATTTTAAGAACCAAATTAGAATGAGTGTCGTAATTTGGAGACGCACTGTATAAGTAAGTAAATTATTATAATATATTATATACTTGAAAATGGGTCGAATCGGATTTTAAATGTTTTGAGTTTAAATCCAACCCATTTTAAACGAATCTAATTTTATTTGTCAAAGCCTATTTTTTCAAATCTGATATTTTGACTTAAACCCTTTTACATTTTGTGCAGGCCTTGAGGCTTCGAATTTTTCTGGGAAAAAAAGGATTCGTTTCAAGGAGATTGGATTTGGGCTTAATTTCAGTTCTCTTTCTCTGTGTAAGATACGTTTACGATGAGATACGAAAGTTCCCCGGCCGATCGCTTTCTACAATTAAGATACTGTATTTAGGATCAATTGTTATTTTACGAAGCATTACTTCGATTTATTTGCAATTCAGTTGAGCGATCCTTCTGAGAATTCATCTCCATTATCGGTTTGATGTAAGAATTTGCTGTTTGTTTCAGCAATCGGCGATAATAATCAACGGCGGGAAAAGGGCGGCGACGCTGACGGACTAGGATGGATCAAGGGAGACAAGTGTTCGCAGTAGATCTTCTCGAGAGATGTGCGGCGAAAGGCCAATTACTTGTATGACAGCTGGGAATGATGTGATTGTGTTGGGAACAAGTAAAGGTTGGATTATCAGGCATGATTTCGGTGTTGGAGATTCTAGTGGTACGGTATCCTCTTTTATTGATTATTGCATCTTCAATGTTATGATTGAATTTTACTATTTATGAGCCTTTAGTTATCGGTTAAGTGCAGTGTCCATTTTTTAAATTCTAGGCTAGTTTCAAGTCAATTCTTTCTCCTTGTTCGTTATTAATTAGCTTAAAGTTAATTGAACTTGAACTTATTGATATAAGGTATTTCATTAAGCTTCGTATTTAAGGTATTGAGTTGATTCATGGCGAGTTAGAGGTTAAGAACTGATTTTTATGTAAATGGTGGAAGCATGTTGTAATTTTTTCCTTGTCCATTTGGAATTTTAGAAATTGATCTATCTGTGGGCTGACCTGGGGAGCAATCGGTTCATAGAGTTTTTGTTGATCCTGGGGGCAGCCACTGTATTGCTACTGTTGTGGGCAGTGGAGGTGCTGATACATTCTACACTCATGCAAAATGGACCAAACCTCGTGTATTAAGCAGATTGAAAGGTCTAGTTGTCAATGCTGTTGCCTGGAATAGGCAACAGATAACAGAAGGTAATTTTATTTCTTGGCCATTGCTTCTTTGATGAGACCAAGCTTTGGGCGTACTGATTTCTGATGCTATTGTGTTCTTAATTTTTTCTAAGGCAGTTTCTACAAGGGAAGTCATTCTTGGTACAGAGAATGGTCAACTGTACGAAATTGCTGTAGATGAGAAGGACAAGAAGGAAAAGTATATAAAGCCTTTATACGAATTAGCAGAACTTCCCGAAGCTATCATGGGTTTGCAGGTATAATTGTTCTGCTTGAACATTGCCTTGGAAAGAAACTAGACAGTCATCTTTCTTTAGCTAAAGATTTATTTAAAAATAAGTCTTCTTTGGATGGTCAAAGTTCTAATGCTTTGCTTATTTGTCTGTGCATCTTAAATCTTCTGCTGGTTTGGATGGTAGTACTATTTTCTGCCAGACAATTTATAATGAATTAGCTGAAATAGGTTGTTGCTAAGATTGGTCTCATCTCTTGATAATGTCAAAGGAATTGTTGGTTTGTGAAACTGTCACGGAAACTGACATTCATATAATCTTCTTTCTTCTTAAATTTACATTGTTGCTTTAAACAGATGGAAACGGCTATCTTGAGCAATGGATCTAGATATTATGTGATGGCTGTTACTCCCACGAGACTACTGGAATTGGATCTCTGGAAGTAAGCTGAGCTCTAATTCCTCTTTCCCCTGTTTAAGGTTTTAAAAGTGCTTGGGCACAAAAGAACATGTTAATATTTGCCTATGGTTGTTGGCTGTTAAACTGCTGCTTCTTCTATCTATAGATGGATATCCCTTTTTTCCTCTGTATTTATTTATTAATTGATTGAGCCAGATTCTATTCATCCCAAGAAATGCCATTTTTTTCTACCCGCCTGGTATGCTATCAGTGATAGGTTTTATCTGTGATTATATTTCTTCCTAAACGGTTATTTAGATGTGATTTTTTTGTGCAATGTAAGTGAAACAGTTTTCTCATTTAATTGCCTACCATGTTCGTAACTTCTTCTGTTTTCCTAAATTTGTTCTTACTTTGAGGTTCTCTTGCAATGGTTTACATAGCTTCCTGTCTAGCTTAGTGAAATATATCATGGAGATGTTACTTTTATTCATTTAATTTATTTTTGCATTGCTAGACTGTTTTTGCCAGCTACTTGAACCGTGCTGTGCATTTCATGGAACTTCCCGGTGAAATACCAAACAGGCAGGTTTTCCTGTTCATGATTATATTATTTTATTATTTCATCAACTCAGAAGATAGAGCAGAATTTTGTGTTTGCAGAACTTATTGGATAGGATGTTAAGCTTATTCTTTGTGGCCAACACAATTACTTTTTTGTTATTGGTTGCGAAGTACTATCTGCCCTTTCTATGTGTGTGTGTATATGAAAGTTTTGGTACTTTCTGAATATGTTATTTTGCTGCTGCCATTGTATCCTTTCAGTGATTTGCATTTCTTCATGAAGCAAAAAAGAGCTGTTCATTTCGCATGGCTTTCTGGAGCTGGCATCTACCATGGTAGCCTAAATTTTGGATCACAGCGTAGGTAAAGATTTAAATTCTTGTTATTTCTCTGTCAACCATCTGTTTACACTCTTGCATTTTTTAATTTCTATTCCAGCCTTCTCCAAAATCAAATTCATACTTGATACTTCAGTTGCTGCTAGCTTTTTGAGTATGTTTTAGGAGTATTTCATTTTTCTTTACCTAACCATAATGCATTTGAACTTGTTATCTCTGATAAATATTTATGGATGGGATCTCATTAGCATTCGTTGTGGATATTTTGATCTAGTTCTCCAAATGGTGATGAAAACTTTGTGGAGAACAAGGCTCTCCTGGACTACGCAAAGTTGTCTACTGGTGCAGAAATAGTCAAACCCAGTTCCATGGCAGTGTCCGAATTTCATTTTTTGCTTCTTATTGGGAATAAGGTTAAGGTGTGCTGTGATAAGTACTTACGTTATATTTTTACTGCCTGGAGTGTCCATTTGCAGTGTTCTGAATTCAGTTACATCCATCCTGGTAATGAGTTTTCTAACCAGTCTCAGACATTCTTAGGGGGCTATATGTTATGTCTGAAGGATCTTGGGATCAGATTTGTTAGTATTTATTAAGGATTGTTTAATTTGCTTTTTTCCCTGTTCTTTTAACTTTTACAATCATGTAACCTTTGTTCCTAAATGCTGCTGCATAGGTTGTAAACAGAATTAGTGAGCAAATCATAGAGGAACTTCAATTCGATCAGGTGTCAGACTCTACTTCAAGGGGAATTATTGGACTATGTAGTGATGCAACTGCAGGGTTGTTCTATGCGTATGACCAGAACTCTATCTTTCAGGTTTGTATATGACAGTTGACTGCATCTTATCCTTAGGTCCAAACTATATCAGGCTGATTTTCTGGCTTCTGGATTGAAAACATCTTCTAGGTTTCTGTGAATGATGAAGGACGGGATATGTGGAGGGTCTATCTAGATATGAAAGACTATGCTGCAGCTTTAGCTAATTCTCGTGATCCGCTCCAGAGAGACCAAATATATTTAGTTCAGGTCCTGTCTAGCTTCTTGTCTGTCAAGTAATGGTTCTTTTGGTTGTTGCCATATAACCTCATAGCGCAAAGCTTAAATAAACTGCCACTCCTTGGTTGAAGATTTCTGTGTAATCCTAATTGTCTATAACCAGGATATTGTTTATGCAGGCTGAAGCTGCATTCAGCTCCAGGGACTTCCTCAGGGCAGCATCCTTTTATGCAAAAGTGAATTCCGTCTCTCTTGATATTGTTTATTTGTGTATAATGTATCTTATATATTACCTTAAATTAATTCTCCATTAATATTGTACACCCTAACACTGAATAGTTTATGAGTGTGTTTTTCTTTATTTTCCATGTGAAGGAAATTTTTATAACTGACATCTGACAATTGTATTTTGCAGATTAACTATATATTATCATTTGAAGAGATTACTTTGAAGTTTATCAGTGTCAATGAACAGGCAAGTGTTGTATCTTTAATTTGATTTGTATCTATTTTAATTTTTTTCCTTTCTTCGAGTAGCATTTTATCTGCCTAATAGCTTGAGCCCTAGCATTTTTAAATCCAGTTTTACATTTTATGCCTGTAATACTTGTTCTCTTTTTCCTCTTAGCCATTAACAAGATCCTTAGCACTGTCCTAAAAAAATTCATGACTTATTCAAGAAAAGTATTTCTAACAATGAAAATATCATATCTTACTCTATGAATGAACTTCAATTCAAAGATTGAAATTATTGAATAGCCGAGATAAATTGGACTTTCCCATCTTATCATTCTGATCCTTTTTGCTGAAGAACCCTATTTAGAAATCTACCTTTTTCTTTCCCTTTAGTTTTTGAACTGGTAGCTTTAGATTTGGTATATTTGTGCCGACATTGTAGAAACTTAATCAAGTTGATTTATACATTTTTTATACCACATTACACTTTCTTCAAGCTGAGGCAGGAATTTTTTTCAGGGCAGTAGTGTAAACTTGCTGAGCTGAGCGATTTTTATTCTTTAATATGATAACAGTTTTGAGTGCTGAATTAACAATAGTCTTCAATCTCTATTCCTTTGCATAAAACAAAACCCAACTAAAGCATCCATAGATTCAAGTTTCTATGTATGAATATGATATGCAGGGCAACATTACTCCATTATACACACACACACACACACACACACACACCCCTACCCACCCACCCCAAGCATTTGCATTTGACATTCATTGGCAAGCTAATGTGTTCTCTGCTTTCAGGATGCTTTGAAAACTTTCTTGTTAAGGAAGCTTGACAATCTTTCAAAGGATGACAAATGCCAAATAACAATGATTTCCACATGGGCAACAGAACTGTACCTGGACAAGGTTTCAATTTTTTCCATGCATGAAATTAGATACATAACATAGTTATTATCTTAGTTTTTTCTTTTCCTTCTATGAAGTGCTAGTGGCTTCATAAAACTGAAATGTGTGATTAGAAACAGGTTAGAAGTGTAGATGCTAGGTTGTAACATGATACTTCGTATTGACTCAGATGTGATTTTCAATTGTTTTTCTTAAACATTCCGATAATGATAATAGAGAGGCTACAGTAATAGTCTCTAATGCTTGGTTTTGCATGTCAACATTTTAGATAAACCGCCTTCTTTTAGAAGATGATACAGCTTTGGTGAATCATAATTCTGAATACCAGTCGATCATTAAAGAGTTCTGTGCTTTCCTTAGTGACTGCAAAGATGTTTTGGATGAGGTGACTACAATGAGACTTCTGGAGAGGTAATAATCTGTGACTCGAGAACCGTTTCATTTGTTTTTTTGGCCAGACAACTGTTTCTTAGTCTCTACATTGTCATGTAACTATCTTTCATGGTTTAACAAATATTATGTTTTACATTTGCTCTGTCTCAATGGTTGTGTACATTTACTTCTCAAGAGTGTTTGGAAGATAAAGGACTTTCACATTAGGTCAAAAATTAGAAGTAGAGCTTATCTTTTGGGCCTCCATTCAACAATTAATCTTATGTGAAAATATAGCACTAGTTATATTCTCTTAGTGTGAATATAAAACAATATTGAGTCTTTCAAAGTACATCCTAAGTTAATTTCCATATTGAGTCAATAATAACATCAGACTGCTTCTTGGGTACTTTCAAATGAACAAATCAACAAACGATTGATGTTCTTCTGTATTATGCCACATGTACAAAATGAACAACAGAAAGCTAACATGTTCTCAATAGTTGACTGCTTTTCTTGAACTCTCGTGATTAGATCCATAATATTCTGTACGTGTCCTGCTTACTTGCTGCAGTTTCTATACTTTGGTTTTGAAGCATTACCATTCTTATGTTGACCCTGCATTTTTTTCTTTTTATCAATGAACCCTTTTAGTATTGAAGCATTACCAAAATTAATAATTTCTTTTGCAAACTTCTGCAGCTACGGAAGGGTTGAAGAATTAGTATTTTTCGCTAGTCTGAAGGAACAGCATGAAATTGTTATTCATTACTATATTCAGGTTTTAGGACATTCTTTTCTTCTTGTTGTTGGAACCTTCTGCTTCTTATTCTATATACTTGATCTACAATTTATCTTTCCTTATGTTGTCATTTTATTTATTTCTGGTGTGTGTTCGTTGGGGTGGGGGCTATATGCTGCTTTTGGGTTTTCTTGTGCAAGCCTTAAGTGTATTATACGGTGTATAATTCTGCAATGGAACTTTTTCATTTAGTCTTCATCATGATAGTCCCCCCCCCCCTAGTGGCTTATTAAGTAACAGAAGAAAGGAGCTAAAATGTTAGTCATTTATTGATTAAGATTAAAAATAAAGTAACTTTTTTAAACTGTTTATGTGATGTTTAATCAGATATTTTTACTTTGTTATTCTATCTTTCTATTTGAACCTTAAAGCTGTTCTTTTTTTAATCTAGCAAGGGGAAGCAAAGAAGGCATTGGAAGTGCTTCGAAAACCTGCAGTTCCAGTTGATCTTCAGGTAAAAGATCATGTTACTAACGCCCTTTCATTTCTGCTGGTTGGTTAGCAGGTCCTTGTACTATTTTTTTCATGTGAATGAATTCCTCATTCGGTTTTATCCTATACAAGCTAGCTGTTCTTTTTTGTGATAGCATAACACCTCTCATTTCTAGTTCATTCTTATTGAAAAAAGTAACGGTATTGGACACTGCAGTACAAGTTTGCCCCCAGATCTTATTACTCTCGATGCTTATGAGACTGTAGAGTCGTGGATGGCCTCAAACTACCTGAACCCAAGGAAACTTTTTCCTGCAATGTTGCGTTATTCAAGTGAACCACATGCTAAGTAACGGTCTTCTCTTATTTGCTTATTTAATTATCCATGTCTTCTATGGATCTTGAATGAATTCTAATAGCAAGGTGCAACATGCAGGAATGAAACCCATGAAGTTATTAAATACTTGGAATTCTGTGTTCATCATTTGCATAATGAGGATCCAGGAATACACAACTTGCTGCTCTCTTTGTACGCTAAGCAGGTGTAGTTGGTTGGTGTAGAATTTACAAGCTATACCCCTTTAAGTTTATAATGGCATGCGCATAATGTGGCATGTAATAAATAAAAGATACTCTTGGACCCTCATCTAACAACTTGAGCTTTAGTTTGTGTGGCTCTTGAAAGATCAAATCAAACACATACAAGGATTTCAAAGTTATGTCTAATCTACTCCATTTTGTACATCCAAATTCTTTTATTTAATCATAGATATTCTTAGGTTGAGGATGCGTTTACCTTGTCTTCTTTTTTAATGTTTGGTTTTATTTTATATTTTATGTAGGAAGGTGATAGTTCCCTTTTATGTTTCCTACAATGCAAATTTGGAAAAGGGCAAGAGAACGGGCCTGATTTCTTTTATGATCCTAAGTATGCCGTGCGCCTCTCCCTCAAGGAAAAACGGATGCGTGCCTGTGTGTATATATATAGCATGATGGCAATGCATGAGGAAGCTGTTGCTCTTGCTCTGCAGGTAATATTTCTGTATAACAATTTTTTTCTCGTACCATTTATATTGGAACTTGCATTATCACTATGAGAATTTTATTTAGAAGTTTATAGCACACACTCAGACATGTTAGGTATGGATTTTTTATTTTATTATATATAAAAAGTTAAATTACAGAACATTCTATGGAACTTTTTGGTGGGAAAAGTTCTTTTGGGTGTTATCTTCAAATCCTTAGTTCAAAGTCCTCTATTATATGACGGGATTGTAAGTAATCCTTCTCTTAGGTACAGTTTGCTTTCAATTTTAAAGAGTGTGCACTATAAAAGGATAATTATTAGTGGACTATTCAATAGGGCCTTCTTTGCATGCATTAATGGGATTTACTCTAGACATGTTGCATGGAACAGACTCGAAAATGGTCATGCTTAACAATCATTTAATTTTCTCATTCCAACATAAATGTTTGCAGATTAAACGAGTAATTTGTCTGTGTGATGTTTAATGGTGGTATATTTGATTGAACATAGTTCATCCGGATTTTACATCACATTAGTATTTATTCTATCTTGGTTCTCTAGATTGATCCAGAGCTAGCAATGGCTGAAGCCGACAAGGTTGAAGATGATGAAGACTTGAGAAAGAAGCTTTGGCTAATGGTTGCCAAGCATGTCATTGAACAGGAAAAGGGCACTAAAAGGGAGAATATAAGAAAGGCAATCGCATTTCTCAAGGAAACAGATGGTCTATTAAAGATTGAGGACATATTGCCATTCTTTCCCGACTTTGCCTTAATTGATGACTTCAAGGTAGGTTTTTGGCATTTTGATTATATCAATGCTTATTTCTCTCTCACCTCACATGGGGTTCGGTAGGCACAACATAACGCCCGTGAGCTTTAATGCCGTGTTAAGCATCCAACTTAAAAGGAGTCGGTAATAGGTGAAGGGCCTCAGCTTGAATATAAGACCATGAGAATCACAAGATTTAATAGTCATGGGATAATACCATTAAACGTTTTTTAAACTGTAAATTTTTCTTTTATGCGTGTTTGTAGGAGGCAATTTGCTCCTCATTAGATGATTACAACAAGCAAATTGAGCAGCTGAAGCAGGAGATGAATGATGCAACACATGGTGCAGACAACATTAGAAATGATATTGGTGCATTAGCTCAAATATATGTTGTGATTAATCACAACGAGGATTGTGGGGTAATCGATCATCCTATTTTTTTTACCATTGATAAGTTGATGGCATTCTTAAATGGCACAAACTTTGAGTACCAAAAATATTTTATTGACAATTCCTTGGCTGATGTTTTAGTTTACTTTCATGTTGGAAATATCATAATTTATAGGAAAACTCATATTCCTCAACCTATGATTTGAACAGCCCTTGATTAGTCGACTTAATCTGAATTATCAGGTCTGTAGGCGTAAAATTATGGCCATTGGCGGAGATTACAGAATGGCAAGCGGGTATACAGCTGTAGGAACAATGGCTGCTTTCTATGTCTTTCCTTGTGGACATGCTTTTCACGCCCACTGCCTGATTTCTCATGTGACACATTGCACCAATGAATCTCAAGTAAGTTGCTTGCCCATCATTCTTTCTGTTTTCAATCGTTTATGTTGTGCATGTCAGATGAAAGATCACTATTTCTGGATAGTTTCTTTCTTCGTGGCCTCGGTAAAATTTTATGACATTTATTGTAGAAGTCCATCTTTAAGAGTAAAATATGTATGGCAGGCGGAATACATACTGAATTTGCACAAGCAACTAACTTTACTTGGTAGCCAAGTCCGAAGGGAATCAAATGGTGGTATGACAGACGAAGCCATTACAAGCGTGAGCCCCCCTGATAAGGTACAACACTTCCCTTTTCGTTATTCAGTTTTTTGTTTCCCTTTCATGTAACGTTGCTTGAATCTATACCTTGTTTTGTGCGGGAAATCTATCTACCGAATTGCCATATTGGTTGATGGAACTCAGTAGTTTAATAGAGATATCTGTTTGATTTGTGGGCAGCTCCGATCACAGTTAGATGATGCAGTGGCCGGTGAATGTCCATTTTGTGGCGAGTTAATGATCCGTGAAATTTCCTTGCCTTTCATCATGCCAGAGGAAGCTCAGCAGCATGTTGCTTCGTGGGAGATAAAACCGCAAAACCTTGGGAACCAAAGAAGCTTTTCTTTGTCTGTATGATTGGATTATATATGTCCATCGACAAGTTCCGGTCCATCCACAACGAGCCGTCCTAGGGCCAGTTATATAGTTTTTGAGTCTTCTCGGCATCACTTGAGTCTCAATTTGAATCATGGAAATCGATTAAGATGCCTTATGCAAATTACAGTAGATTTAAGCTTCTTGCTTGAATTTAATGAACAAAATAACTAATATCTTATTCGAATACCAACTGGATAACCATTATATATATACACACATTCATTTGATACGTATGATTTCTCCCATTGACCCTAAAAACTCCAAATTCTACTTTTGTATTTACATCTTCCATACCATTTCGTCTAATTTCCTTTGAATTTTAGGGTTGTGAAGTTGAAAAAAAGGCTAAGAACAAAGCAGGTCCGATCCTTTATCCTTGACCCCAGCAATTAAGATACATGACTCGACGGATTGATTCATCGGCTTGACCTTCCCGGTTCCCAACCATCCCAGAAAGATCCGATCCCATCGCGCTGCAAATCGGTCGGAGATTCGAGGATTCCCCGTCGAAGAGCCTCCTTTGGCCTCGTTGTAGAAATCTGATGGCCGATTTCCAGTTTTGACCTTGGTTTTCACCGCGGCCTTGCACCACCGCCACGCTCGTCGCCATCCAAACTCGGTTCAGGTAACTCATTGTCTTCTACTCAAGACTCTTTTGAGCTTCAGATCAGTTTTTTTCTCCTCTTTTTTTTTTGCAAAACTTATTAGTTGTTTTCAATATTGAGACTGCGTTGAAGTAAAGCAACAAGAAAACGGGACCTTTATTTATAGAAGAGTAAAGGATAAGTTGTTTTATAAAACCGGATAGCTGTTTTCTAAGAATGGGTTTTCCATTGCTAGTGTCCAAAAGAGATTTTATCACGATAAAATGAATAACAACTTCATGAGGTTGAGAAGCGATTTTATCACCTTATCCAGAAAATTATACTTGTAACTATAATTGTAATTACAATAACTAGAAATATAAGAAAAAAAATACTTTAATGTACAAGTTAGCTTAAGTTTTAGTTTATATAAATTTTTTAATTTTAGAGTTTTAAATTAGGTTAAGGTTTGAAGTTTAAGAGTTTAGGTATAGGGTTTAGAATTTAGGAGGGTTAAAATTTAGAGTTTATGATTTATGGTGTTTGAATTAGGAGTTACGACGTGTATTAAAATATAACTTAAAATATAATGTGTTACTATAAATATTTTTATTTTTTTAATATTCTATATATTTATTTTTTTTAATACATATTTGATCAAATATAAAATATGCACACTCTTGGTCGATTGACTATTAGTTTATTTGGCAATCTCGTTGCTACATTTAGGACATTGAGTTTAAATGTGTTTATCCACAATTGTCTTTGATTTAAGGATCGAAAGTTATAAGTAGTTTAGATATTGTAATTTGTAATTTTACATAAGTTGAATCTAGATGTTCAAAGTCTAAAAAAATCAACTTTATCTTTTGTGTTGCAACTCGTTCCATAAGAATGATTCTACAATAAATATCATGTACTGCAATATATCACTAATTATGTGTACCACAATGTACCATTAACTATTTTAATTACTTTTAAAATCATAAGAATTGAAAGCGTTATTATTCTTTTTTAGAATAAAATTTTAAAAAATATTTTTATATTATTTTTTCTTTTAGGGTAAAGTACACAAATAGTAACTGAACTTTGGTAAATTATTCAATTTGGTAACCAAACTTTCAATTGCTTCAATGTTATCATTAAACTTTTAGTTTTGCTCCACATTGGTCATTAACCCATTAACAGCTGTTAAAAGGGTGATGTGGCAGTTAAAATATTTTGTATAATAACACATTTAGTTCTCTATATTTGCACATTCAAATGATTTTGTCCTAATTCGAAGAAAAAAATTAACCATCGTTATTTACAAATTATATCAGTTTGGCACTATTTTAATTAAAAATAATTTAAACCTAAACCTTAAAACGAAATTACCACCTAGTTTTGAGAGCCTAGGGAGAACTCTTTACTTCAACCTTTGGTTTAGGTTTAGAATCGATCTGATTTGAAATATAAATAAATATGATGTTTTTTCATGTGACTTGTGCATGCCATGGGGATTGTTTTGAGAAGCTAGCTGTGAATGAAAGGTGGAATGAATACCAACTGTGAGATCCTTGAAAGGTTCAATATTACATGGACGTAACTAGGGTGTTCAAAAATACCCGGCTTGAATTACCCGACCCGTCGACCTGCTTATCCGATTGAAAATTACCGGATATTTAAATAAAAATATCCAAAATTTTCAGGCTGGGTATCCGACCCGTAATTTTTCTTAGGTAGTCGACCGGGTCTGGGCCGATTTTTTTTGGGAACCGAGTACCTGACCCGACCCAGTAATTTTAATCGTTATATATTTTATATTTTATATTTTAAATTTTATTTTTATTTTATGTTTCTTACTATTTTTCCCTAAAACTAATTTTAAATCCCTAACTTCTTTTTATACTTGTATTATGTACTTTTAAGTTTTAAAATTTTTAAAAATATTTATATTAATTTGTCAATATGAGATTCGAAAGAAAAATCTTGATCTAGATTAGTATTTTTAATACATTCTTCTGTCGATAAACTTTAATACATATATATATATCCAAATATTTATCTCTTAAAACTAACCTCAAATCAATAATTTTTATGTTTGAAATATATATCACGAAATTTTATGTGTTTTCTATGTATTTTTTAAAAAAAATCATTTAAAAAATAAAAAAGTGAACCGGATACTCGGTACCCAATTTTGTGGGTACCTAGATTTTACGGGTACTCGATTTACGGGTACCCAGTTCTTATGGGCCGGGTCATGGGCCCGACTTTTTGGTACCCGAAAATTTCGGGTACCCAAAAACTCGGGTACCCAGATATGAACACCCCTAGACGTAACTTATGTTGCATCCATCCGAATAACTGCAATAATATCAGTATGAGGTGAGCTTAGCAGGATTTGAAACGCTTATGTCATTGTAAGAATCAACTAGAGTGGAGACATTAACATACCTTCGGTTATTTTTAGGGTTTAGTGTTACTTTTTTTTAATTAAAATAGTGTTAAATTGAAATAATTTGTAAATAATGAGGGTTAAATTTATTTTATTGAATTAGAACAAAATTGTTTGAATATGCAAACATGGAAGACTAAATGTGTTATTATACAAAATATTTTAACTGTCACGTCGCCCTTTAATGGTTGTTAATGGGTCAATGACCAATTTGGAGCAAAACTAAAAGTTTAATGGTAACATTGAAACAATTGAAAGTTTGATTACTAAATTGAATATTTACCAAAGTTCAATTACAATTTGTGTACTTTACCCAAAAAGAAAAATAATATAAAAATTGTTTTTTTAGATTTTATTCTAAAAATAGATAATAACGCTTTTGGTTCCTATGATTTTAAAAGCAATTAAAATAATTAATGGTACATTGATGTACACATGACTAATAGTACATAGCAATACATAGTGTTTATTGTAGAATTATCAGTTCCATAAACTCTAATATTCTTAAGTTGAGATGTTGATAGATGGATAACTCTATAGTAAATGTCGTATATCGCAATGTACTACTATTCATATATATCGCAATGTACCATTAACTGTTTTAATTAGTTTTGAAATCTTAAAGACCGAAAGTGTTATTATCCCCTTTTAAAATAAAATCTTAAAAAATATTTTTTTATATTTTTTTATTTTTTAATTTAAAAAATAATTAAACTTTTATTACTATAATAATTCCTACATTCACTTTAATTTAAAGGTAAAGTTTACAAATGGTCACTAAACTTTGATCAATTATTCAATTTGGTAACCAAACTTTCGATTGCTTTAATGTTACCATTAAACTTTTAGTTTTGTTTTAATTTGGCCACTGACCTGTTAACAACTGTTAAAAGGTGATGTGGTTATTAAAATATTTTGTATAATAACACATTTAGTCCCCACGCCTACACATTCAAACAATTTAATCTTAATTCGAAAGAAATATTAAATTTAACCCTAATTATTTCAAGGGTAAAGTTAGCAAATGATAACTGAACTTTGGTCAATTGTTCAGATTGGTAACCAAACTTCTAATTGCTTCACAGTTACCATTAAACTTTTAGTTTTGCTTCAATGTTACCACTGACCCGTTAACAGACATTAACAACAATTAAAATATTTTGTATAATAGCATATTTAGTCCTCCATATTTGTACATTCAAACATTTTAGTCATAATTCTAAAAAAATAATAAATTTAACCCTCATTATTTAAACAATATTTTGTATAATAACATATTTAGTCCTCCAAATCCTTCGCAAAACACAACATCACACTCAAATCTCTCTATCATTATTTAGTTGGGTTAAAACTTATTTGTTTTAGGGTTTAGGATTTAAAATTTTAAGGGTTTAAGGTTTATAATTTAAGATTTATGGGTTAAGAGTTTAAGGGTTACATTATTTTTAATAAAAAATAAAATCAAATTGAAATAATGTTTGAATAATAAGAGTTTAATTTTTATTTTTCTTAAAAGGATAAAATATAAATTTCTTCACTCAACTATTTTTTTCACTCTTATTTTAGTCACTGATGTTTAAAACTTTTCAATTTACTAGCCGAACTTTCGAATTGCTCTTGTATTGGTCACTCTACCGTTAAATAGTTAACAACCTTATGACATGTCAACTTACACCAAAACGACATTGTTTTGAATCCCTATATAAAATCAAATTAGTCCAAAACCATGTCGTTTTGGTTCCTTATAAAACATGTTTTTCCTTCTTTCCTCTTCTTCTTCCTCTTCTCCATTTCATTTTCTCGACCTGAATCATTCCAGATTTTGACCATTGGACCAGCCGGAAAATTCTTACATTTAATCTGGGTATTTGAAATTCTACGTCAAGTTTCATTTGTTTTAGCAAGTAATATTCTTTCTGTAATTCGTAAAAGTGGTAATGTCAAATACTTAATCACTTGTTAATTCATAGCTTTTGGCTTCCTTGATTCCTTTCGAACATATCAACAATTGTTCTAAATTGATAAATTAACACTTACCTTTGGTCATATTACATCCAGAACATGAAAAAAATCAAAATATATAAGTTATAATAAAATTGCATGAACTCCATAACAGTACAAATTTCAAATGGAGAGCTCACAGGCAAAAGGAAAATCAATGAAAAATGTTGGAATCTTATCCATGGAACTCAAGCTTACATAAAATTGCAACCCATTTTTTTTACCAGACTGAAATTTGGAGCGTTGTTTTGTTCCCTAATTAATGTCGTTGGGGCTACTCGCCTACTCCTAGTCGGTGAGGGTTTGGGTTTGAGATGAAGAGGTGAGGTCGGTAAGGGTTGGGGTGAGGTCGGTGAGCGTTGGGGGTTTGGCATTGAAATTGGGATAAGCATTTAAATATTTTATTTTTATTTTTTATTTTAAATCCTACTTGGAATTAAATATTAAGAAAAATATGTCATGTTATAATAAAAATATTAAAACAATTCATGTCATCACATATTTTATAATTTAACAGTGGAGTGACTAAAATAAGAGCAATTGGAAAATTTGGTAAATAAATTAAAAAATTTAAACTTCAATAACCAAAATAGGAGTGAAAAGATAGTTGAGTGATGAAATTTGTAATTTACTCTTTTTAAAATTAGGACTAAATGTGTTATTATACAAAATATTTTAACTGTTGTTAACATTTGTTAATAGGTCAGTGGTAACATTGAAGCAAAAATAAAAGTTTAATGGTAACATTGAAGCAATTAGAAGTTTGGTTACCAAATTAAACAATTTACCAAAGTTCAGTTAGCATTTGTGAACTTTACCCTTGAAATACTGAGGGTTAAATTTATTATTTCTTTCAAATTAGGACTAAATTGTTTGAATGTGTAAACGTGAATAACTAAATTGTTTGAATTTGTAAAAGTAGAGGACTAAATGTATTATTATATAAAATATTTTAACAATCACATCACTCTTTTAATAGTTGTTAACGGGTCAGTGGCCAAATTAAAACAAAACTAAAAGTTTAATGGTAACATTGAAATAATTGAAAGTTTGGTTACCAAATTGAATAGTTGATCAAAATTTAGTGATCATTTATGAACTTTACCCTAAAATTCAAGTGAATGTAAGAATTAGGGTAAACTACATTAGTGACCACCGAACTATTTGAGCATACCTATTTCGACCACCGAACTATGCAACTCGTCAATCAGGTCATCAAACTTATTAAATTGACCTATTTTGACCACCGCCGTTAAAAAATTAACGGATGGGTGACGGAGGTGTGACGTGGCAGTTAAAGAAAATTTGTAAAATTACACGTTTGGTCCCTATTATTTACCTATTATATTAATTTGGTCTTAATTTTAATTTAATTAAATAAAATTAATCAACCAATCAGATGATGACACATGTCATCACCCAATTGGATAAATTTACTCTAATTTTAATTTATTTTTATTTAATATATTTTCCCTCTAATCAGGTGGTTACACGTGTCACTACTTGGTTAAACTTACACGTGTCACTAAAGGAAAATTAAGAAGAAAGGATGGGTTTGGTGTAAATTGAACCTACAGCTGCCATGTTAAAAACCCCACTGCCTAACCACCACTCCTACCCATTTTTAGTGAAATGGATTCCACCATTTAATATATATCTTATAATGTAGCAAATGCTAGGGAATAAAAATGTAAAAATTGTTGAAAGAGAACTCAAACCTAGATCACTTGAGATGCGTAAAATCACAGAAACCACCAAATCAAATTAAATAATGAATTAAAAATGAAAACATTTTAAATAGGTTTAAAGTAGTTATTAAAACAAGATTTAAAATCAAATAGATTTATGATTTTTTATTTTTAAATTAAATTGAATATTAAATATATTTTTAATATTAAATTAAATCAAATGTTAAATATTTTTTTCATATTTAAATTAAATCGAATATTAATTATTTTATTTTTTTCATATTTAAATTAAATAAAATATTAAATATTTTTTCTTTTTCATATTTAAATTAAATCGAATATTAAATATTTGATTTTTCATATTTAAATTAAATTGAATATTAAATATTTGATTTTTTTCATATTTAAATTAAATCGAATATTAAATATTTGTTTTTTTTCATATTTAAATTAAATAGAATATTAAATATTTGATCTAATTTAAAAATAAAAAATCATAAATCTATTTTCATTTTAAATCTTGTTTTAATAACTACTTTAAACCTATTTAAAATGTTTTCATTTTTAATTTATTCTGTAATTTGATTTGGTAGTTTGTGTGATTTTACACATCTCAAGTGGTCTAGGTTTGAGTCCCTTTTCAACAATTTGTACTTTTTTATTCCCTAGCATTTGTTGCATTATAATATATATATATATATATATATATATATATATATTAAATGGTGCAATCCAATTCAAGATGGGTTGGGAGTAGTAGTAAGGTAGTGGGTTTTTAACCTGGAGGTTGTAGGTTCAATCCACGTCAAGCTCATCTTTTCTTCTCAATTTTCCTTTAATCAGCCACCTGATTAGAGGGAAAATATATTAAATGTTAATTAAAAATAAATTAAAATTTGAGTAAATTTATCCAATTGGGTGATGACATGTGTTATCATTTGATTGGTTGATTAATTTTATTTAATTAAATTAAAATTAAGACCAAATTGATATAATAGGTAAAAATAGGGACTAAATGTGTAATTTTACAAATTTTCGTTAACTGCCACGTTACCTATCCATTAGTTTTTAACAGCGGTGGTCAAAATATGTCAATTTAATAAGTTTGGTAGTCTGATTCACGAGTTGCATAGTTCTGTGGTCAAAATAGATACGCTCAAATAGTTCAGTGGTCACTGGTGTAGTTAACCCTAAGAATTATTTTTGTAATAAAAGTTTAATTGTTTTTTGAATTAAAAAATAAAGGAAAATTTTTAAAAAAGTGATATAAAAATTATTTTTTAAAAAATTTTATTTTAAAAGGGTATAATAACATTTTCGGTCCTTAAGATTTCAAAATTAATTAAACAGTTAATAAATATTGCGATACATATAAATAGTAGTATATTGCAGTATATGACATTTAATGTAGAATTATTCGTCGAGAGATATTATAGATTTAGATATACTCTAATTTACATCTTTTTAGATATAAATTCATAATTAAAACTCAATCCATATATTAATCATAACTTTAAATATTTAATTGTTCATTAGTTCGTGACTTAAGCCTTCCTATATTTTTGTAAAAATAGATTGAAAATGTAATATAATTGCTATTTATTTATCACGAAATAGCGGGAGAAAATGATAAGGTATAGCCCAAGAAATGAAGGGGAAAAAAGAGATAATAGGTGGCGTGCTTATCTGAAAACAAATAAGATAGCCGATAGGAGGATAATGGGGGACAAAAACCATCAAGTATTTCTTACCTTTTCCCATCTAAATCGGGTCCCACTCCAACCCATTAATTATATTTTTAAAATTATATTTTTTGGGGGGAGAAGAAGACTTCAAAACAGTTTTCAACACAGTGATGTAATAAAAATAAATTAAAGCTTTAGTGACTGTAATGTAAATTTTAAAAGTTAGATGACTAAAGTAAGAGCCCTAAAATTCAGTGACTCCCACTGTAGTTTACCTGTTATTTATTTATTGCCTTTAGGGAATTATTGTCCGTTCATACATGAGTTTTGGACTAAAATAGGGTACGTAAGTGTTGGTCGCTCCTTGCGACGGGTACTGTTCCCAAACCCTCAATTATTGTGCCATTTTATTATGGATTAAAATTTTATGCATAAATATTTGTGAAAATTTTATTTATACAGGTGTTTTAATTTTAGAGATTTTATGTGGAGTTTAGGGTTTAAGTACAGTGGTTATTGATAGTATTTCAGGTTTAAGGTTAAAATTTAGAGTTTATAGGTTACAACATAAATCTCTATCCATATTACTTTAAAAATTAAACCCAACCCTAAATTATAACTATGAACACTAAATTTTACACCCCTACATTAAAGCTCATAAACTCTAAACTCTAAATCTTAAAATTAAAACACTTGTGAAAACAAAAAAAAAATTCATGTTTATTCATGTTTATAATAATTAATAGAAAAATAGATTCTTTATATATCGACGTAATATACTTAGCCAGTTAACCTTAATTATAATATATTAATTTGACTTAACTTTTTAACAAATATTATATCAAAATTAAAGTTATATATATCAAATTAAATTCAATGTGCTACTTTAATATTTATTTATTTGTAAAATCTATAAGTGTTGAATCCCAATAAACAATTAAGTGAAAATCCACTCCATATAAATGTATTTTTTTGTTGATGAATCCTATGTAAATATAAATTATAATTAACCAGTTAATTAATAAATATATAATACAATAATAAAAGGTGGAATGCTCCTATCGTTATTTAATAATCCTGAGAAGTCTTTTAAGTCCCCTATTGATCATGTGTCTTACATTTGTCCATTTGTGGCCTATGGCTTCCACCAACCAATCTCCATTATGCTTTTACAAACAATTTCTAAGGTCCACATCATAGCAACGGCCAACTTTTATCATTACTTTTTTAATTATTTTTCTATTTTCATTTTTAGTTAATAAGTATAATACCACGATTATCAAAATTAGATCAGGTCGACAGGTTAAATTAATAGAATAAAAATAAAATATTTTAACTTAAAAAAAATCATCACTCAACTTTTTAAATTGTTTTTTTTTTCTGAATCATTCGGACGTTGAATGAAAAATTGTGGGTTGTTTTTCGTTGTTGTCGAAGCCAAATGTTGTTCACCTATTTTTTTTTAATTTCATTTCATCATTTTCCAAAAAAAGAAAATATTTCCTTCATCATGTTTCGTTCCTTGGTGTCTTTTTGTATCATTCTAGACACCGACAAACTCGTTTAACGTCTTTATTATTCTACTAGTTTAATTTTTTTCAAAAAAAATCACAAAACTTCAACCTAAACCCCATAGAAAGATGGCTTTGATCTATAAATATAATCTTCATTATCTGATAAAAGTGAAATCAAACTATAGTGTACATCTCGTCCTTTTTCATCTCACTACTATTGAGATTTAGAAGAATATGTTCTAACGTTGAAGAATTAAAAGGTAACTCAAAAATTAAATTTGAAAATTTGAGGAGGAAAAATATTACACTCACAAAATTACAAGAAACTTCATTTTTGTCATAAATTTAAAAGAAAAATTGTCTTGTCATAAATGTGTTAAGTATTTGTTCACAGATATTTTTAACTTTTTGATAATGTACACACACCTTGTAGACAAAGCGATTAAACCTGGATCTCTTACTGTGAACATTATTCGTTTTTCTATTGAGACCACTTGTTGGGTTCAAACATGAAAAAAGTTGAGTGACTGAAAAAGTAATTGAGTGATGAGATTGAATATTTTTAAAGTTAAATGACTAAAAAATTTATTTACATTAATATAAAAATGTATATTTTTAACTCATTATAAAATATAAAAGCCCAAAATAACTCAAATGAACCCAAACCCACATTCAAATATAAATGGTTTCTAAATTCCTTCCAAATTTACCCAAATGAAATAATTCAGACTCAACATTGAACAAATCCCACCATTTATTAAAACAAACTCAGAAATTATTTTAAATAAACAGAAGTCCGAAACTCAAAATCCAATTTCCCAATTTAAGAGCAATTTGATTAAACAAATTCAGTTCACCATCAATTATAAGACTACACTTGAAATTTGATCATGGCAATTTTACCGAGAAAAATTCATTTCGAGTTCGGACGAATATCAGTCGAATTTGGAATTAGTTCAATCAAATTTTATTTTTAGGCTCGAATTCATTTTACGATAGAAAGCAAGTAATCAAACTCCTTGTACTTAATTCAGTACTTGAATTTAACTTGTTCGATACCTCGAATTCCATAAAACAACAATAAGATTGAATTTATTTTTTTTCGAATCGAATCCGAATAATTTGTGAGCAACAGAGAATCTCGTTTATGTCCTAACTAGATCTGTTACCATTGAGGTATGCCTATATGTAATTTTGTGGGTCAATGAATTATATAATTATAAAGAAAAATTAAAATTCCACAATTTGTCTATTTATGAATTATATAAGATTATATTTCTAATTTTTTGTATTAAATTTATGTCAATGCGATACGGAAAATATAAACTTTTTTTTTTCAAAGATTGAGCTACTCGTTCATTTCATATTGGACCTTTTTCAAAGATTGAAATTCGTTTTTTTTTTGTTTATTTAATTAAATTTGGCATTTTGTAATAACATTTTTTAACTTATATTCGATCTACACAACTACGAGCTACAAAACAGATAATGTTGATTTCATTGCATTTTGTCCTTTTTCATCTTCATTTTTACCAAAATCATACACTAGTATCCGAAGTGCCTCACTGACCACTCTGTTGGTTCTGGTTTAGTCAATCTAGAAAAATGTGTAGCAAAAGCTTATTTATTTATTTTTAAATAAATCAAACGTGATATCAGAACTCAACAAGTAGTCCAAGGAGAAAAGTGGATGATGATCATCCTATGAGACTTGAGTTCAGTCATTTTGTCTGCAAGATGTATGTACATTGTCAAAGAGTTAAGAATATATATGAACAGATACTACCTTATTCATGTTGACCTTTAATCGTAAACTCGATCTATCTTCGATTCTCCATGCCGAGCTTGGGGGGTTTCGAGGAGCTCAGTTTGGAATGGTCCAATGGTTTCGAGCGCGTCTCAATGCAGGTTGATAACTCTGATAAAAAATCCTAACATTTGTCAAAATAGTCATTTTGACCCATACTCTTTTTTAAGCAATTCAGCCCTCAATATTTTATTTTAGGTCAAAATAATCCCTCCATGAATGAAAATTGTTAGCCAACTGACGATAAACAACTTAAAATGACTTGACAGATTGACACGCCAGAAGAAAAAATATTTTATATTTTAAACAAATTTATAAAATTATTTTTTACTGATGTTTTATTTTGTAAAGTCAGCATATTTGTCTACATGGCATTGCTATCACGACGTGCACTGCCATGTAGGTTTGTCACGTCATTTCAAGTCATTTACCGTTAGTTGATTAACAGTTTTTATCAGCATAAGGGTCATTTTGACCCAAAATAAAATGTTGAAGGTTAAATTGCTTAAAAAAATGAATATGAGCCAAAGTGACTATTCAGTCAAACGTTAGGGATATTTTTTGGCATTATGCCTACAAAAAATACAATCCATAATCAAGTATCTGTGTATTTGAGAATCCAATGCATTGGCGATATCCTATGCTTGATGCAAATCTCCTGGTAAGTCTCCAGATTGTTTTTCATGACCTGAACTTTTGCTAGATTACACTTCCAACCAAAAGGTCTTCTTCGCTATTCTCATACTCACGGATGCTAAGTGTGTGTGCACCATTCAATTTATGAACACTAGAAAAGTACTCTCTCTGTCCCACTCAATATGTCCCTTTTGTGTTTTAAAATTGTCCCACTTAAAATGTCTCATTGAAAAAATCAACAACTTTTATAAGACACATTTCCCTTTGTACCCTTTTTTAGTTTCCCAATAAAACAAAATTTAACTTTTCAAGAATAAAATTGCCGTTTCAATTATTTTACATCATCTTTCTTATACAAACTTTTTATTCCTAAAACTGTGTAAAAAGTCAACAATGGACAAAATAAATGGGACGGAAGAAGTATCAAAATTCTAAATAACCTTTGGAGTTATTTTCTAAGAATTTTTCTTGTTTAGAATTCTAAATAATTTCAAGAGTTATTTTTCAAGAATTTGTGGAATTCTCTTGATGCAAAATAATGAAGCCAAGCATATCTATTTATAAAGAGAGATAAAATTACATTTGAATTAATTAGGAGTATCAATTCAATTAAAACGCAAATATACTAGCTTAAGAATTAAGCATATCATATATTTATTTTAAAATCTCAAATCAGAAACGTTATCCGGATTTTGAGGGGGCTCAAAAGTCGCCTCAGGTCTTAACCTCAGTAAATCGAAACTATTAGGCATTAATGTAGATGAAGAGTTGGTTGAGCATTGGGCATCGTCGATGAATTGTAGAAGCGTTTTCTTCCCTTGATCTTATCTTGGCCTCCCTTTTGAGTGTCCAAGGAACACTGTCAAACTTTGGTCCCCTGTAGTGGATAAGATTAGGAAAAGGTTGTCTAGTTAGAACGTAAAAATGCTATCTTTAGGTGGGGTTAAGGTTGTCCTATATAATCCTTCGGTGTACTTTATCCCTTTGTTCAAGATGCCGGCCTCCATTTGTTCTCTCTTCAATCGGTTGATTGCTAACTTCATTTGGGGGGTTTCAGATAAAAAAAAATTATTCACTGGATTAGCTGGGAGATGATGTGCAAGCCTAAGTTTTGTGTCCCTTCAAATCTAGTTGCTGACGGCATGTGAAATTTGGTGTGGGCAAACGTAGATCCTTAGAAAGTTGAAGCTTTTGTTTGGAAGCTCACCCATGAAAGAATTCCTACCAAAGTCAAGATGGCTAAACGCGGGGTACTTTCCCATGTCTCACTTGATTGTCCACTATGTGTTTCTAAACCTGAAACAGTAAATTATTTATTCTTTGATGGTTTTTTTCTGGATCGTATGATCTGTGTGGCTATTTAGGAATGGAGTTGTCTTCAAAGGAAAATCTCCAGATGCAAGTCAATTGTTCGATATTTTTGTGGCAACTCAAATGCCCCTTGAATAGGGAGATCCCACCTAGTATGCTAACGATGGTAGAAGCCTACCTTAGGGTGTCAACTCTTTCCGACTCGAGACGTTATCGAGCTTTCATATATGAATTTTTAATGGAGGTCGTAGGTGGATGAGGCGTGAAGGTGTAATGGAGGTCGTAGGTCTTGTTTAGGACCTTCTCTTACTCAATATTTTAAGATTTTAAAGCTAGTATCCATGCATGATCAAATCTCGATAAATTTGAGTGGCACTGATCGTCAGCCTAAATGACAAGCTTTTATTTTCAATTATTTATCCATCATAAAGAACATGAATGATAAATAAAACACCCGGACAAAATTTACATAGTTCCATCCTAGAAAAATAGAAAAAATTGAAAATAGATTACAAAGTTTATCCAAAGCATACTTTAGGCCTTGAATCTCATTGGATATGGATCGAATCGTCCAGAACCATAATGAACTTCACCCGAACAAAATATTAAACCTTTTGGACTTATTTTAAGTCATATTTCACGAATTAATTTTAATAAAATTAGATATTCAAATTTTCTCGAAAAACCTTAATTTGCAAGACTTAGCCTAAATCCAAAATTTTCTATTATTATTCGTTTCAAATTATTTTCAAAATATGTTTTTTCCATGATGTTCAAAACATTAATTCTATAAGACATCTAAAGTTTTACTTCAAACAGAGTTCAAATAAGCATTTAAACCAATAATAAAAAATCGGCCTAAAACTTTCGGGTCTTTATCGATTTACATTCTGGTCCTCTTATTGATCTTAATTCTGAAATTCGATTTTACCACGATATTCAAAACAGTGAAATTATTATAATTCTAAAAATTCATATCAAACGGATTTTAATTACTCAATCAAATCAAGAAAAAAAATGTAAATCTAGGATTATCCTTGGGTTCTTGTTAGTTTTCTCAAAATTCATGTAGAAGGCATCGTTTCCGAAATCTGATTTTATCATCATGTTCAGAATACTGAATTTATTAGAACTTCAAAGATTCATACCAAATAGATATCGATTGTTAGGTCAAAACATGATTTGAACAAAAAAATCATCTGGTAACTTATGAGCTTGTGGAAAATCACCTACTTGTAACTTGATCTTTTTGCTTCAACTATTTACAAAATTTATAGTCCGTTTCTGACTTACATAGAATTCTAAATTGAAAATCCTACATGGAGATGATAGTCCACTATCTAATTACACATCTAAAATAATTTAAATATAATTTATCTAATTCTAGGAACCACAACCTTGACAATAACATGTAAAAAAAAATATCCATACATGTTTTCATACAATCAAATAAACATATCATAAATCATAAGATGTCACTCTCTATCAATTTGAATCCATACATGGAATAGAGAGAAAAGATTAGGAAGATTTATGTATTAGATTAATCACAACATGAGCTTTGATATCAATTGTTGGTCCTGATTTAGAAAAATTAAAAAAAAAGTACAACATAAGCTTTTTTAAAAAAATCTTTAAAACGGATCAAACGAGATATCTAATACAAATACAATAAATATAATTTACAATCAAGTATCTATGTATTTGATAATCCAATACTGCAACGATAACCTATGCTTGACACAAATCCTTGATAAGTCTCTAGATTGTTTTCACGACTTAAACTTTTGCTAAATTTACGCTTATAACCAAAATATCTTCTTCGCTATTTGCACACTCGCAGATGCTAGGTGTGTGGGCACCACTCAATTTATGAATATAGGAAAAATACCAAAACTCTAAGTAACCACTATGATTATTTTCCAATAATTTTCCTGTTAAAAATTTTAAATAATTCTAAGAACTATTTTTCAAGCATTTTCTCTCTCTATTCTAATATATGCAAAAGGCTTGGTGGGAATTCTGATGCAAAATAATTAAGTTAAACATATCTATTTATGAGAAGAGATAGGAATACATTTGAATTAATTATAAATAACAATTCGATTAAAACACAAATATACTAACTTAAAATTAAACATATCATTTATTTATTTTAATTAAGGGAAAATATCTCATGCACTGGTAGTGGAAACGAAAAGTGTTTAATTTTAGGGTTTATAGACCTAATTTAGGGTTTAAGGGTTTAAGTATAGGGTTTTAAAATTTAAGATTTATGATTAGAATTTAGAGTTCAAAAACTAGAAAAATGAAGGCGGCAACGGCTGAGGGTGAGCGACGAAGGTGTAGACGTTTGGGAGGAATATATCGGAAAACTTGCATTGGCAAGGGGTATGACAATCGTTTGATCGCCATGGGAAAGTAGTTGATGTATTTATCCCAAACAAGCGTACGAGAGAGGGTGTTCATTTCAATTTTGTTCGTATGGATTCAAAAAAGGATGCGTTGCAAGCAATAGAGCGTTTGAATGGTTTTTGGTTATACGGTCCGAAGATTAGCGTGGCCTTGGCAAAAATGGAGGTTAGGGATGTATTTTGGCATCACAAAAGAGGTGTTTCGACCAAAGAGCATAAGGGTAGATTAATGGAGACGGGGGAAGATGTGGGAGAAGGGACGTTAGGGTAACGTAAAAGAGTGGTAGATTCCATTGATGAGATTAAAAAAGAGGTTGTTGCGAGGTTGTGCAGTAGGATGGTGCAAGAAGTTGTGTAGACTGGTGGAGATAGCAATAGAAATGTATGTCGCATATTTAAAGGGTTTGGAACTTATGAGGATCTCGGGGAATATGGTGCTTTTGATTTTTTTTTTGAGGTAAATGATAGAAGGAGAGTTTTGGAAAATAATTCTCTTCAAAGCTGGTTTGAGATAGTGAAGGAATGGTCGCCATTAATTGAAATTGGTTCGTTTAGTGTTTGGCTATTAATAAGCGGATTGTCGATACATGTTTGATTCGACTCTTTTAGGAATGTGGGGAGTTTATGGCAAAAATTTGTACGGAATAATGAGGCGACGGAGAAACCTCAGTCTTTTGAGAGAAGTCAGGTTTTGATTGAGATCTATAGGTTTGAGAGAATTAATGAAATGTTGGATTTGGTTGTGGATGGAAAGGACTTTTTGATTAGAGTTCAGGAAGCAGAAATTGTTCAAACTCATACAGTGGGGACTTTGAGCGAGTAAGATGATGCGAGTAGTGACAATAACTCTTAGAAGGACGTTGTTGTTTTAGTGGGGATGTTGGAACAGAGGCAACAAGTAAGGAAGTACGATGAGGAAACTATATTTGTTGTTGAGTCTGTCGAGGGACAGTCACATTGGCATGATAATCATCTATGGGAATTGAACTGTCATTGGGATTTGCGAGCTAAGGTTTCATTCGAGGGGTCGAGGTAGAGTTTGGATGAAATGGTTGGGCTGGTGAATCGAGAGAGTGTAGAAAATCATAAGAAGATGGTTAGTGTGTAAGGTGACATTGCAGAGGCAAAGGAGTTACTCGAGCATGGTAATAGTGGGGGATCCGTAGGGGATCGGTTAGTGGAGGTGACAGGTGAGCTACACTTGAGGGATGATAAGGTAGAAGTTCAGCAAAACTCAAACTCTTTAGTTCCTGTCAACATAGAAGTAGATTTTGAATTAGATTTGATGACACGATGGGCTGTGAAGAATATGGTAGTTGAGTAGGTTTCGAATACTTTGTTGTCATCTTTTGATCCAGATTTAGAGGTAACAAACAGAGTGTAGGGTTTTGTGCTCGAGGTGCAGAGAGGCCAGAAAGGTAAAGGTCGTCAACAAAAGGATGTGGGTTTTGCAAACAAATCTCTCTATTTTGGACGCTTTGAATAGGCAATAATTGATCAAAAAGGAAGCGCAAGCTGTAACGTCCCGGTTTTGGGCCTAGCGGTTTTGAGATTTATTAGACAGTTCGGTAGATCATGTTAGAGATTCGAGTCGGATTCGGGGTCGTATATTTTTCGATAAGATAAAAATATGGAGAAATGGTTAAAAATCATTTTAAAATATATGATTAATATTGGTAAAAGCAATATTGAAAAATGAGCTTTGGAAGGGTGACATTTTGGTTAGTGACCGAAATGCAACTTTTGAAAATTATTTTTTTTAAAAAAAGTGACTATTTTTTAAAAAGTCAAAACTTTGAATATTTAAGGAGCTATTTTACTATTTGGTTTAATCTGAGTTTTTCCTTAATTAGGATTATTTTAAAAAGGTTTTTATTAAAGGAAATAAAAAAGATTTAGTTAAAAGGCGGTTATTTCTTTCAAAACACAATTTGACGTAACTTTTCTTCTCTCATATTTTCTCTCAAAATACTCTCAGCCAAACATTCTTTTTCCATCAAAGATTTGTGGTAATGATCTTAATTTCTTAATTCATTGGTTTGCTAAATGATTTCTCAACTTGTTTTCCAAAAATCTCATTGAATTTCTTTGTTTTTCAAGAGGAAACCATCCAATTAAGGGGAAACTCACTCATTGGAGGTAAATTTCGTTCTTCTCCTCTAATGAAAGGTTCTTTACTGAAATTCCCAAGTTCTTGGCTCTTTACATATGTTTTTCAATAGGTTTTGATTAATTAATTATGGATTTTAGCTTAATTGAGGTTTAATTTATGGATCTTGTAATTTTTGAATTAGATCTATTTTTCCAGTGTTGTGGATTGATTTCAATCTTATTTTTGATGTATTATAATGTGGATAAGTGTTTTTAATAATTGAATCTCGTAATTGGTTGAATCTCTAATTGTTTAGATTGTTAGTTAATGGTTTTTGGGTTGCTTTTGGAGTTTAATCTTTGATGGAAGTAAAAGGATGTTGTAGAAGTGTTTTTAGATATCAATTGATGAAGTTTGATGTGTTGAATCATTATATTATGGCTGGGTTAAGATTGTGAAGTGTTTGAGGTTGATTTCGGTAAGTTTTAGATGAGTTTTAAGTGGGCATCTTGAGAGCTGCGGGATTTTGGTTTGAAATAGAGAGTTGGATGCATTTTAATGCATGTTTCCTCTGGTTTTGTGTGGCCGAAACATGGGATAATCAAGGCATAGCATCTTGAGGTGGTTTGAGGCTTGCCGGGAGCTTGTTTCACGGTAGCAAGCAAGGCGAAGTGGAATCAGTGAGTGGAAACGTGTTTAAAAGTCTTTCAAGGGTTTGAAAGTGGTTTTGGAAGTTTAGGTTAAGTTTGAAACACTTACCTAAGCTTGGAAGTAAGTTTCCCTCCTTTGCTCTTTAATATCGGTTCGGATATGAACATGTGTGATTCATGTTTTGGTCGTAACATGGTTTGATTTATCTGCTGTAAATGCATGATTTTTAAGTACATATGTAGTGGCTTAAAAGTATATTAAATGCTAGTGAGCATTGGTTTTTATTCCAGTCAGAAATGTGATATTGCTATGGCAATGGGAAATTGCATATGTGGGAATTTTGTGTAATGCATTGTAAAACAATGAGTAAATGGTTTTGTAAATGATATATTGGCTTTGTGACAAGGTGAGAAAACATTCAGATATATTTGGCATGCCATAGGATAAAGTCCACTATAATATGTTTAAAAATCGATCGTGGTTAAGGGTCCTTGAGGTATAGCGGTCGGCTACTCGGACTGTGTTGTTATCACTCGGGTTGAGCGGTCAGTTCCCCTAGTTGATGTAAAGCTTGCAGTCGGCAAGGTTGTTAACTCATGCGATCGGCATGGTGTGGCCTTGTTGATGGTTGGTCATTAAGGGAGATTCGTGTATCCGACGTGTAAAGTTAACAGCCAGTTAACTAAAGATTAGCGGTCGGCTAATTAAGGATAGTGGTCGACTATCTGGGGTCACTATAATTGCCAATATATGAAAGTTCCTTTGTTGAACCTATTTTTATGCTTTGGAATTTAAGCATGGTTTCTGATTTTATGATGCTTTGGGGACTTAAGCATATAGATTATAATGTTTTGCATAAGGTCGATATGCATGTTGTGAATTGGAATCATTGGAACTTGCTTAGGTCGTAAGCATGGTTTGAAAACAAGTGTTTGGTTTTCAAGGGTTAATGCATCATTTTTTTAAGAGCATCCTCACTAAGCAAGAGTGCTTACGCTCTCTTTTTCCTAATGATGCAGAGCATTAAGGTTTGGAGGTAGCAAAGGCAAAGTTAACGGAATCCAAGGACAAGTCTATATTAAGTATGAACTCAGTTTTAGTTTTCGGTTAATAAGGTAATGTGTTCGCCGTAGATTTTGGGATTTGTAATTATGTTATTCCCCAATTTTGAGTATGTGTAATGCTGTGATTCTGGAGTTTGATTGTGGTTGTTTTGTATTTTGTGCATCATTACCTATGGTTGATGTTATTTGGTTACCTAGGTATGCATATAGATGGCTTTGTTTGGATGGCATGCTTTGATGAGCTTAACATGTTGAATATGATATGGAAGTGATGTTGGTATGATGCTTGTGTTGGGAAATGTTTGTTTGAGCATTTTGGGTACGTTTAGTGAAGTGATCTAGGGAACATGCCTCTAGAGTAATCTATATGGTAGTAAAAGCTTGTATGATTGCTAAATCATGGTGCAAGTGTTGATAAATGTGTTGTTGGATGCTTATATGTGTGTTTTCAAGTTGCTAGGACCTAAATGCATCTAGATTTGGTGTGAAAAACCAACAAAAAATGACATTACAAGTCTAGACGTATCAAAACAGGTGTCCTCGTACTGGTACAACTAGACCATTTTAGGTATAGCATTTTGATATGTGGGAGGGTGTTTCGATATGGGCCAGCCTTACCAGGCTTAGCGATTCGGTACTCGAGCTAGTTTTCATGTACGATTTTTAGCATTTTGGCTAGTTGTTTCGATACGCGAGCAAATATTTCGGTACGATTTTTGGTTACTAGAAACTGAGTATTTGAATTCACAAGGGCGTACCGAAACACCTGTATGCGTACCGATACGGCTATAGTTAATTCTGTTGTTTTGGAATCTTTGAAGGTTTTTGTTTCTTTCATTTTGGTCATTGGGTTTGGAAATGCAATTGTATGAGTTTGGATGATTATATTAACTTGAATTTTGACACGTGGACATGTAAATGGACTAATTGAGGATGGGTAACCTTAGTTTCAATTTTGGTCCTTTAATTTAAAAGTTTTGCGATTTAGTCATTGTAATAAATTTGTTGCATTTGGTTGCTCTTATGTGACTTGTTTCCCTCAAGTTTTTACCTGATGCAAGTATGTACATGTAGAATTAATAATTTGCATCTAGACAAGATAAAAGAAAAAAATTGACCGACTTTTCGTAACCTTTCTCCGGTTTGCTTCGGCAAACCTAATGTAGTTCTCTCGGTTTGGTCGGGCGTCTAGGCCGGGTCGGGGGGTTACATTTGTTGGTATCAGAGCCATGTTACAAAAGGTTGAGATGTTGTTGTGTAGTTATATATTATTGTTTGTTATGCACTGTGATTGTGTACATGTACGGTAATTGATTTACATCGTGTTGGGGTACAAATTAGGAACACATTGCCTATTACCGAGGTTTTAAAATGTTTTATAAGATGGTCCTGGATCTTTTGCCTTATATTAGCCTGAATTTAATGTGTTTTGATGTTTTTGTTAGCATGGCTCGATGTGAGACACGTTCAATGGCTGGTAATGCCGAAGTTGGGCAGAATAACGTTGAGGAAGAGAATCCCACTAATGTTTTACCCCCTCATCCTTTGGTTTTGCCTGTTGATGTTGGTGCTGGTGGTGCACCCCAGGCTCATCAAGTTTCAGTATTTGGTGATCTGACTCCGTTAGTTAGGCAATAACGGGAGCTTCTCAAGTAGCATTGGCTGGAGTGCTTGTGCAGGCATTGGCACCTGCTGTGGCGGTTAACCCAGGGTTACCTTTGAAGTGTCTTCGTAGTTTGAGAGGTGTTGAGTTTAGGGGTTTGAGCCCTGAAGCAACCGAGGGATGGATGGAGAGTACGATTCATATTCTGAATCAGATAGGCTGTAATGATGAGTGCAAGCTGGGATGTACCGTATCGTTGTTGCATGGTGACGCTTATCATTGGTGGATGACCATAATTGCTAATGTCCCGGAGGTGGAAGCGACTTGGGAGTTCTTTCGAAGAGCTTTCAAGAAGAAATATCTTGGTCCTCAGTATCTAGATGTGAAGAAACATGAGTTTATGGCATTGGTTCAGGGTGACATGTTTGTGGCTGAATATGAGGTAAAATTTATCTGGTTGAGCTAGTATGCCTCAGAGTTGGTTCTAGATGATCTTGAGATGTGCAACAGGTTTCGCTATGGGTTGGTCAAGGATATCAAAACATACCTGTTGGTGGCGAACTACACAGATTTTGACGTGCTTGTAAACCGCACTAAGGATATTAAGTAGTCCTTGAGGGTGTCAGAATAAGGTTCAGGCATGGGCTCGAATAAGCGAGGAGCTGACTCTGGCTATTCTGGGAAGCAGAATAAGAGGTTTCGAGATAAGAGGCATAAGTCAAATTACAAGCGTGGTGGTGGCCATGGTAACCAAGGTATTCGTATTGTAGCTGAGTGTGAGTGTTGCGGTAGATGCCACATGGGTGAGTGTTGGGGAAATACCATGAGTTTCTAGATATGTGGATCTCCTAGTCATATGAAGTATGACTATCCTCGTGTTGTGGGTGATGCACCGGTTCGGTCTATTGTACCTGCTAGGGGCTGAGGCCGTGGCAGGGGTAGTTTTCAGAGGCACGATGGTGGCCAGATAGCTGTGGCTCATGCTGTTGCTGTACAATCAGAGAATGGTGGGCCAGCGCGGATCTATGCTCATTGTGAGAGGCGCAATGACACTAATGTGATCGCATGTACTTTCAGCTTGCAGTCTTTGTCATTGTTTTCTTTGATTGATTCGGGGTCTTCTCATTCATACATCTTAAGTGAGCATGCATCGTTGTTGAACGTTCCTGTTGAGATATTGGATGTTGGCATGTTAGTAACTAGTTCTTTGGGGGATACGGTTACAACTAGAAGGTTATATAAGCGTTGTCCTTTGATAGTGCAAGGTCATGAGTTTGCCATGGACTTGATGGAGTTATCATTCCATGGTTTTGACATTATCTTTGGCATAGATTGGTTAAGCGAGCACAAGGCGGTGGTGGATTGTGAGTCCAAAAGGATTTCTCTGAAGTTGGCCGATGATTATGAAATTGTGGTGGTTGGTGAGAATATGAAATTCTTGTCCAATGTTGTTTCGGCTACCCAAGCGGAGAAGATGATGTTTGATGGTTGCCAAGCTTATTTGGCTATTGTTATGAATCTGAAAGCCAAGAGTGTTCAGGTGCAGGATATTCGGACTGTATGTGATTATCTAAAAAAAATTCCTAAAAAGTTGTCGGGTTTACCTCTGAATAGGGAGGTAGAGTATCGAATTGAGACGTATGAAGATACAACTCCGGTGTTCATTGCCCCTTACCAGATGGCATCGAATGAGTTGAAATCATATCTTCAGGAGTTGTTAGATCATGGGTTCATTCGACTGAGTGTTTCTCCTTGGGGTGCTCCATTTCTTTTTGTGAAGAAAAAAGATGGATCAATGCGTATGCGCATTAATTATCGTCAGTTGAATAAGCTGACGGTGAAGAATAAATATTCGTTACCGTAGATTGATGACTTGTTCGATCAGTTTTGCAGGGCAGCAGTGTTTTCGAAGACATATCTAAATCGGGGTATTACCAGTTGAAAGTTAAGGATGTGGATGTTCATAAAACATCGTTTCGTACGAGGTATGGGCATTATGAATTTTTGGTGATGCCATTTGGTTTGACCAATGCCCCGGCAGCTTTTATGGACATGATAAATAAGGTATTCCATAAGTACCTTGATCGGTTTATAGTGGTTTTTATCGATGATATACTCGTGTATTCTTGTACCGAAGAGGAGCATGATCAATATTTGCGGATTGTGTTGCAAGTTTTGAAGGATAATCAGTTGTATGCCAAGTTAAGTAAGTGCGAGTTTTGGCTCAAAGATGTGATTTTTCTTGGTCATGTGGTATCCACGGAGGGTATTCGTGTTGATCCACAGAATAGGCTATTCTCAATTGGAAGCAACCTAAGACCGTGTCGGAAGTGCGCAGTTTTCTTGGGTTAGCAGGTTATTATCGTTATTTTGTTGAGGGGTTTTCTAGTATTACGGCTCCATTGATGAAGTTGTTATAGAAGAATGTTCTTTTTGTGTAGACGGAGAAGCAACAATAGGGTTTTGAGAAGTTGAAGAAGGTTTTAACACATGCTCATGTGTTGATTCAACTAGAATCTGGGAAGGAGTTTGTAGTTTTTAGCGATGCGTCGTATGTTGGCTTGAGTTGCGTGCTGGTGCAGAATGAGAAGGTTGTGGCTTATGCGTCGAGGCAGTTGAAGGTTCATGAGCGCAATTATCCAACTCATGATTTGGATCTTGTGGTTGTGGTGTTTGCCTTGAAGATTTGGCGACACTACCTTTATGGTGAGAGGTGTGTGGTTTTTACGGATCACAAGAGTTTAAAATATTTGATGTCTCAAAAAGATCTGAATCTTAGGCAACGAATGTGGTTGGAGTTCCTTAAGGATTACGACTTGACAATTGAGTATCATCCTTGAAAAGCCAATGTTGTTGCGGATGCTTTGAGTCGTAAGGTGGCGTTTGAGCTTAGGACGATGTTTGCAAGGTTGAGTGTGACGCGGGAAGGTGGTTTGTTGGCTGAATTGCAAGTTCAGCCTTCGTTGTCCCAAGTGATTAAGGCTAAGCAACCGTTCGATGATTCTTTGTTTCATCGTGTTAAAGACATAATAGATGGTAATCCGACGGATTTTTATTTTGACGATGATGGTGTTTTGTGTTTTAAGGGCCGAATAGTGGTGCCGAAAGTCCCAAAGCTCGGGCATACTATTTTGGCCGAGGCACATTCTAGTCCTTTTGCTATGCATCCTGGTAGTACCAACATGTATCATGATTTGAAGGAAATGTACTATTGGGTTGGTTTGAAAAAGGATGCAGTGGAGTTTGTATCCAAGTGTATGGTATGTAAGTGTGTAAAGGCTGAACATCAGTTTCCATCTGGGTTGTTGCAACCGTTGAGAATTCTAGAATAGAAATGAGATAGAATCATTGGATTTCGTGACAGGATTGCCTTTGACATCGGCTAAAAAGGATTCCATTTGGGTGATTGTTGATTGGTTTACAAAGTGTGCACATTTTCTGCTAGCGCATACGACGTATACCTTGGATAAGTTGGCAGATTCAGCCCAAACCATTATGTGATGCATCACTATACACCACAAAATTCTAACCTGATTCAGGTTGAACTAACATCGGAGCTTCTATCAAGATTTTCTTCAATCTTTCAAAGCTTTCTTGACATTCTTTAGTCCACATAAAATATACATTCTTCTTGAGCAGTTTGGTAATAGGTGCAGCAATCATCGAGAAATCTTTCACGAACTGGCAGTAATATCATGCCAATCTGATAAAACTTGTAACCTTTGCAACTTTTTTAGGAGGTTTCCACTCCATGATAGCTTGAATTTTCTAAGGATCAACCCGAATTCCTTCAGCCGACACTATATGTCCAAGAAAGGTCACTTCAGAAAGCCAAAACTCACATTTAGATAGTTTAGCATATAACTTATTTTCCCTCAAGATTTGAAGAACTATTATGAGATGGACATCATGATCCTCCTTGGTTTTAGAATAGATCAGGATATCATCTAAGAATACCACTACAAACTGGTCCAGGTATGGCTGAAAATTTCGGTTCATCAAATCCATAAATGCTGCTGGGGCATTAGTTAATCCAAACGACATTATCACGAACTTGTAATGTCTTTATCGAGTCCTGAAGTTGTCTTTGGAATATCCCGCTCTTTAATCCTTAATTGATGATAGCCCGATCGAAAATCAATCTTAGAAAGCACTGATGCCCCCTTTAATTGATCAAAAATATCATTAATCCTTGGCAATGGATATTTATTCTTTATCGTCACTTTATTAAGTTGACGATAATCAATACACAATCTCATCGATCCATCTTTCTTCTTTACAAATAATACAAGTGTTCCCTATAGGGATATACTTGGCCGTATAAAACTTCGATCCTGTAATTCTTGCAGCTGTGACTTGAGCTCCCAAAGTTCAGCAGGTGCCATACAATATGACGTCATCGATATGGGTGTTGTACCAGGTAATACATCAATTCCAAATTCTACCTCTCTATCTGAAGGTAATCCCAGTAATTCTTATGGGAATACATCTGGGAATTCCCGCACCATAGGTTATATTTTCACCTCCCGCTTCAAAGTATCACTTTCAGGAGTTGAATAGGTTTCACAGCCATCCATCAACATCTCATTCGCAACAACAGCCGAAATAACATCACTACTATGATTCAGCTTCTTACCCACGAATAATATTCGTGATCCATCTGGTGCCTTTAAAGTTAATCTTTTTAATCGGCACTCCACCATAACATCATATGCGAATAACCAATCCATCCCCAATATTATTTCAAATTCACAAAACGGTAATTCTATAAGGTCAGCGGGGAGATCTATATTCTGAATTCTAATAGGACACCGACGGCAAATTCTTTTGACCTTAGCACACTGGCCTATCAGATTGGTTGCTACCACCTCACTCGAAATTAGTTATACTGGAATGTTTCTTTCTAGTATGATTCTAGAACTAATATATGAATGAGTGGAACCAGGATCAATTAGTGCAAAAATAGGTCTATCAAAGAGTTTAAGCATACCTGATATCACATCGAGATCATCTTTACTCTCGGTGGTCTTGATATTATATACACGAGCAGGAGATTTTCCTTTTAGGTTGGATGCAACTTTTGATGCGCCTTGATGATAATTCCAACCTCGATTTCCTTTATTTTTCTAGGAAACAACTACCGATTGATTTTCCCGTAGTTCTGGGCATTCGCGTTTGAAGTGTCCCAGTTTCCCATATTGATAACAAGTTATCTCTGGTGCCAACCAACATCGACCCTAATGTCTTTTTCCATAAAGTTTGCATTTTGGTTTAATCTGACTTTCATCACCTTTAGCACCACTCGTTTTAGATTTACCAGTAGAAGAATTCTTCTTAACTGACGACATTGACCCGACCAATCGTTGCTGCTGAAATCCTTTACCACGTTTAGACCATGGTAAAGCACTAGGACCTCCAAATTGCTTGACTGACTGGGCTTTCCTCTCCGAGACTTCTTCTTGATCCACTCTTTCCATCCTTTTAGCTCTGTTTACTGCTTCTTCAAATACGGATAAATCAAGAGCAACTAAAAATTTCTTGAGATCAGGATCCAAGCCTCCCACAAATCTGGTAACTCGGCGCTTCTCGGTTGGAAGGAATTCTGTAGCAAACTGGCTAAGCTTATTAAACTCACATTCATACTCATATATTGATTTGTCTGTTTGATCAAATTTAGAAATTGATTCCTCGTATCCTTGATGAAAACATCCCCAACGTACTTGTTCTGGAACTCTTGTAGAAAGAATTCTCAAGTAACTCGTTCCCGAGGAATCTGAGTAGTAATAATGGTCCACCAAATTCGAGCAGGTCCCATCAAAAGTGATGTTACACCTTCAAGTTTTCCTTGATCATCACACCAGATAGTATCCAACATAATCTTAATATAATTTAACCAAAAGTCCACAGACATCAGGTCAACATTAGAATCACCTTGAAATCCTGATGCCTTCAGCTTCCCCAGCTCCCTAGGCACATATACTGGTTTTTGTCTATTTAAAATATCATCTAACGCCTGCAGGAACAATCCACGATCCTGAACCGGCATGTCTTGCTGTCCTTGTGCAGGTGTCTGACCTTGATATTGCTCTTGAGGTACATTCTGATTTACCTTGTCACTCCTCCTCTACATAGGGACCTCCGGTTCAAATGTATGTCTAGAACCCTGATGGTCCGACATCTGAACAGAACACATTTTTAACAAATTTCTTAATATAGAGTAGCATTACTAATTATAGAGCATCAGAATATCTACACATAATCATTAGTAATTATGACATCCTAGTGGCATGTATACAATTCTCACTCATTTTTAAACTCAATTTCTATCCAGAATCGACTAAACCTAAAGCTCTGATATCAATCAATGTAACATCCCTTTTCCCGTATTTATCACCAAATACAAGTCAGTGATGTTATTAACTAATTTTAAACCCTATTATTTCTTTTCCTTAAGAAAACATGCAGCATGCACTACTTTACTTAAAAATTTATAAAAAAAATTATAGACATCGAAACTTCATTTTAAAATTTTCTAATTAAATTAGATTCATTAAGCTTTCTAACCATATAAATTATTAACCTAAACTCATTACATAAAAATTCAAATAAATCTTTGAATTCAAGTCACAACCCCAAAATACTGAAATTTTGCTGCCCTATTTTCTGACCTTCCATCAAGTAAAAATTCATAAAACATATAACTCAAAATTAGTCACCGTTAATTTTGTAAGAAACTAGACAAAATTTCCAATTCATACATATAAGATTCAATGTTTAATTCCAATTGTGGAATTTATGCTGATTTTTCAAACACACTGCTTTTACATACATTTTTCTGGACAGATTTTTAATCTTTCCATATTAAAACCCATATTCACTAAAACTTAGTCCATTATCATTTATAGACATAATAGGACTCACTAGGTTCATTATCCACATTATAACAACTATTAACCAACCACATTTGGTAATAAGTTATTACAAACCCCACTAATTATACATGCCATCTAGTACATTTTCAAAAGGAATGATGGATGTCAATACATTACTATGAGTATGGAGCTATACCTCCCAAAATAAGCAAGTGATGCTCGGCTACTCTTCCTTTGTAGCTTCTTTAAAACCTACGCATGAAATTCATCATACGCTAAGCATATTCTTAGTGAGGCAACAACATTTAATTCAAATACGACTTAACATGGATATCAATATAATAAAATAACAATGCATATAATCACTTTCATTTTATGCTTGCTAGCATATATGACATGATATGTATAATAACAACATATTACATGGTAATAACTTTAATTCTTACCAATACCATTTCCATATTTATCATCGAGCTTTCAAAATTTTCATCATATTTTCAATTCATTTAGCCCAAGTATCGATTTAAGAGAATTTTATGTACACGAGTCATCCCCCATGCCCAACCTTTATTGAGTATGTGTATTATTTGAACCGTAGTTCTTAGCACCCAAAGTGCTCCCTCAATGAGAATTTATGATATTACACCGAAGTGTTTAGCACCCGAAGTGCTTTCTCATTGAAATTTATACACCATAGTGTTTAGCACCCGAAGTGCTTAAAATATTTAGACAGTTGTTTATGACTCTATGGATATCCAACTATACTTTTAAATCTCTATATCATACATCGGGTTTAATATCATCACATGTATCATCAATGGCAACATGTAACATTTTATATCAATATGGAGCAGTTCATACCCGAAATAACCTTTCAATCCTCACCAATGTAATAATCAAATAATCAATAACATAAATAATACCATGATATGTATGCAATTGTACTCACATTGACACTTTACAGAAATAGGATTTTACTAGCCTCACTAAGTTTAGTTTACACTTTCGATCTTCTTTCTTCTCCGGGTTGATCTCGTAATTGCTTGTTATCTGTATGTACATTAAATACATAACACAAGCAATTTTTAGTACATGTTTAAGCCTTACTAACACATGTACAACCCAAGTTGGAAAATTCAAGTTTTGCAACTAAAGGCTATTTTACAATAACAATGCTTCCAACACTTGATTCTAGTCTTGAATTGCACATTGAAATCACTAAATTAATAATTCCATCTTAAACCCTAAATCCTCTCTCTTAGGGTTTATAATCTAAAATTTGGGAACTTTCACATTTGAACTCCAAATCCAAAAATTGTAATATCAAAATGATCCTTGAGCAATAGCAAACCACATAGCTACAACTTTTGAACAATTCACAATTTCTCACCTATTTCACCAAATTTGTAAAATTTACAAATTGGTCCCAACATGATATTTTGTTCATTCTAATGACATAATTTAACTTAGAAAACATCATTCTACTCATTTCCAATATCAAAATAATTTTCACAAAATGCCCTTAATTTTCCTCTAATTTCCGAATAGTCCCTCTTGCTCTCTTCATTGATTTTTCATCATTTCAAGCATGATAACAATATTACAACATCATTTCTTACATGCTTGAACCTTGAAACATGAAAAACAAACATGTCCTTCGTCCACCCTAATCTCAAACCTCAACTTAGAGACATGGAAACTAAGCAAAACTTATATCAAAAGAAAGAGAATTCAAGGGAGATCAATTTCTTGTTTCATGTCTCAATCCAAAAACCAACTAAATCAAGCAAAAAAAATTGAATCAGAATTTCTTCTTACCTAGCTATGGAGTTCACGACAAGCTTGGGGAAGATTAACCAAATATTTCAACTTTTCTTTCTTTTATTTTGATGACAAGTGGTTATAAATCCTTAAATAAAAAAATATCTTTAAAATAGTCAAATGACTACTTTACCATTGATTATAACCAATTACCATCCAACACCTATAATTTATCTTCTTCCATAATCAATTATACCTTAAAAGTATAGGAGAAATGACCAAATTACCATTAATGAATCTAGATATCTACCAAAATGTCATTCTATCACCTATACAAAATACTGGATAGAATCGAATATAAATCGATTCGAAAAGATTCAAAATTTCAATGTCATATTCCTCGAGTCTTTCTAAGACTCCCTTCAAAATTTCATAAGATTCTGAGCTCATTCGGTTACCCCATTTCCATTTTAACTTTAACCGTAAATTCCCAATAATAGAAATATCGGATTGAACCAAGGTTTTTATATTCGATCCACACCCTTAAGTGATCTATTTAATTATAACATAAAAATATTTATTGGGAAAATTACCATGTTGGTCCTTGAACTTTTCTCAACTTTTCACTTTAGCCACCAAACTTTGAATTTTTTCATTTTAGTCACTGAAGTAGAACCACCAACTTTTGATTCTTTACGTTTTGATCACTAACCCAATAACGGGATATTACAATAACAACATAGTAGGTTGGCTTAGTGGTTCTGTGTTGAGTCATTCGACCCATTGACCTAGGTTTGAAATCTCCATCTATTGAATTTTGCTTCTTTCTTATGCTTTAGAACCAATCAGCCACGTATCATATGATGGTGCCACATGACATCGTCTAATTGGTTAGAAATTAATATAAAATAACTATTTTTAAAAAAAATCACGATACCACGTCAGCAAAGTGTCATGTGGCATCACCACGTCATCTCCCTATGCCATGCAGACATGCCACGTCAGCCTCAGGCATTGACCGTTAGTTGACTAACTGTTTCCATCCAACGAGGGTGAAATTTGAACAAAAGTGAAACTTTAGGTGGTTGTTTGGACGAAAGAAAATAATAGGGGCTAAAGTGACCAACAGGTCAAACGTTGGGGGCTACTTTTGACCTTTTGCCTATCCAAAACCCTAGATTTGTTGAGTTATTAAAGCTCAATAATTAGTACTAACAACTAGTTGGTCTAGCGGTACAAGACATTAGGTTCCATAAGCAAGGTCATGTTTGAACTCAGATGTTGTGAACGGAAAAATTACGTAAAGAGAGTTGCCCCCATGGGTTGACAAATGAATCATATACCGACATGGGTTGAGCAAAAAATTTATTTAAGGGGTGTCATTTTTTGAATTGTATGTAACATCAGTTATTTATTTATAAGGGTAAAATTTTAATACACAGACTATGTAAAACTAATTTTACACAAGCCTGCATATTTACACTATAAAACCCAAATCTTAAATTTTTAATCCTAAAAATCTATACCCTAAATTCTAAACATTAAACTTAAATTCTAAACCCTACAACATATACCCCTAAACATTAAACCCTAAACTAAAACTCTAACCCCTAAAACTAAAAAGAACATGTAAACTAAAGTTTACACGGCCTGTGTATCAAAGTTTTTTCCTATTTATGAGGTGTCAATTTATATTTTTAAATATTTTTATATACAAAATATATAAAAATACAATTTTTTTTAAAAAAAATAGGTGTCAACAGACACCCTAATTTTTCATGTAGCCCCATGGATACTGAGGTTATACCTAAAAAAACCTAAAGAATTAGCTAATATATACTAAAATCAAAAACCAACAAACCCAAAATAACTTATATATTTTAATCATTCAAATATTTAATTAGAATATTTTAATAGTTCGGGGATTAATTTAGAATATGATCAATAATTTAAAAACTTCTAATACGGTTAATCTCGTGTATGGTACATTGCTTTGGATGTCCCCAAAATTTAGGCACCTTGATTGGTCGTGAAAGGCAGAAAAAGTGTTTACAAATCCAAGAATAAAAAAGACATGAAACTTCATAGTCTCTAAGCCTCTGCATGAACACAATCTGTCATGTCCTCTCTGGGCTGACAAATATGCCCTTTTACCCAAACCCTAATTCTTTTTTTCTTCTTTTTTCAGACCATTTGAACATTGACCACTGATCAACCACCCTCTTCAATTAAAATCTAACTTTGACTGCCAAACGGGAGGCATTCTTCTGTAGCACGTCAAGAAATGAACCCTTATCTTCATACTTTTGTCAATCGGCTGATACATTTGTTTGGTTGGGAATTGAATGCTATTTTTATGTTTTTCTTTATTTTAAAAACCATATGTTCACGAGTATATGTTTGATATAAATATGTGTATATATACGTTCAGAAGTATATGTAGTTCTGAACTCAACAAGTGATTTCAGTGAAAAAGCAAATGATGTTCATCCTAAAAAATTCGGGTTCAATCGTTTTATCTGCAAGGTATGTGTGTATTATTAAAGGGTTAAGAATATATATGAATGTATACTATATTTTAATCACTTTTAGATTATTAAAAAAAGAAGTATACGTAGTTCTTTTTATTTTATTTTTTTATTTTGCTAAATTTTGGAGATGGCTTTGACGTTAGAGAGATTGAGGTTTGTAAAATATCTAAATTTAACTATATAGACAATGATTTCATTTAGAAAGAGATATTATGATGATAGTAAGTATTCAAGTTGTGTTTTAATTGGTAATGTTAATCCAAATAGGATATATATAAAAGAAATGAGTAGTAGGAAATAGGAATCAAGGTATATATCTGAGTCGATTCTGTTAGACTCTGAAATAAGATAAAAAAATAACATTATTTTTTAGGGTTGTATTTTTATACATAGTTGGTATAAAAAAATATTATACACTTTTTTTTAATTTAAAATTCTTAATTATAAACTCTAATCTTAAATCATACATTTTGATTAATGTTTTATATGTTAGTTTTTAATAGTAGTAAATATGAAAAGTTATAGTATAACATTTTGATAATTTTTTACACTATACATATATAAAAATTATTCTATCATATAATTCAATAATCATCAACAAAATTAAATGTTTTAGTATTTAACTTTTAAATCCAAAATTCAAATACTGAAATTCCATTAAATAAAAACTAACAATAAACGAAAAGAAACGTGTAAATAAAAGTTAATTTTACACAAGCCTATGTATTTACATTATAAAAACTTAAATCCTAAATTCCTAACTTTAACCATAAAAAACTAAACCCTAAACCTTAAACTCTATAGACTAAATTCTAAACACTAACCTTAAATTATAAACCCTACAACCTAAACCCTTAAACCTTAAACCATAAACTAAAACCCTAACTCCTAAAACTAAAAGACACGTGTAAATAAAAGTTTACACGGCATGTATATCAAAGTTTTTTTCATATATAAATATAATAAATATAATATAAAATTCAAATTTCAAATTTATTTAAAAGACCTAACGTTTCATCTCATTTAACTAACTAACTGCATAGATATAATAAATGTATTTAAAATCTTGTTTCACATTAAATAACAAGACCGGCAAAAGGTTGCAAAATACCAACGTGACTATATATATAACCTTGAAGCGTACAGATATTATTCCTACCACTCTTACACTCATATCATCTTTTCTTTCTGAATTTTCAAGTTGTTGATTATGGGTAGAATCGAATCTAATTTACCCCAAAATTCCCATTTCAATCCCTTAAACCCTGAAGAATTCAGAAAACAAGCCCATGAAATGGTAGATTTCATCGCTGATTATTTTCAAAATATCGAAAGCTACCCAGTTTTAAGCCAAGTTCAACCAGGGTATCTCCAGGCCACTTGCCGGAGAGCCCGCCGGATAGGCCGGAACCCTTTGAAACGATCATGAAAGACGTTCAAAATCAGATAGTTCCCGGGATGACTCATTGGCTGAGCCCTAATTTCTTTGCATTTTTTCCTTCAACCGTTAGCACAACCGGTTTCCTCGGTGAAATGCTTTGCACTTGCTTTAACTCCGTCGGGTGGTTAGCTTCTCCGGCGGCGACGGAACTCGAAATGACGGTCATGGACTGGTTGGCGGACATGCTGAAGCTGCCGGAGTCGTTCACGTTTCAAGGAACTGGCGGCGGCGTTATCCAAAACACCACCAGCGAAGCTGTCCTCGTGACGCTCATTGCAGCTAGGGACAAAGCTCTTAGCGTCGCCGGCGCCGACGACGTTAACAAGCTCGTCGTTTATGCTTCCGACCAAACACATTCGACGTTCGCTAAAGTTTGTAAGATCGCCGGCATTTCAGCTAGAAACATAAGGTCGATTCCGACGACGCTCGCGGGTGGGTCCTCTTTATCTCCTTTTGAACTCAAGACTACCGGCGAAGCTGACGTTGCGGCCGGTTTGTTCCCGCTTTATCTTTGTTTAAACCTCGGGACGACTTCCACCACGGCGGTTGATCCGATCGAACCGCTGGCTCACTTGGCGAAGGGGCACGGAATGTGGGTACACGTGGATGCTGCCTACGCGCGGAGTGCTTTTATATGCCCGGAGTTTCGGCATCACCTGAACGGTATAGAGCGAGTTGACTCGCTGAGTTTGAGTCCCCACAAGGGGCTACTCAGTTTCCTGGATTGTTCCTGCTTGTGGGTCCAAAACCGGAACACGCTCGTCAAAGCTCTGAGCTCCAAACCGGAATACTTGAGAAACAAACAGAGCGAATCGTCTTCCATCGTCGATTTCAAGGACTGGAAAATTGGCACCGGCCGGCGGTTCAAATCTTTACGGCTATGGTTCATTTTACGATAATACGGCGTCGTCAACCTACAAGCTCATATCCGTTCGGACGTACGGATGGCCAAGATGTTTCAAGAGTTCGTAAGATCCGACCCGATGTTAGAAATCGTGGTCCCGAGGCAGTTCGGGCTCGTGTGTTTCCGGCTGAACCCGGACGAAAATTACGGATCGGATTCCACCGAGATGTTGAACAGGAAGCTGTTGGATTGGGTGAATTCTACGGGTCGGGTTTATATGAGCCATATAAAAGTCGGTGGGGTATACGTATTGAGGTTTGCAGTGGGGGCCACGTTGACAGATGAGCGCCATGTGGTTGCCGCGTGGAAGTTGATAAAGGAAGGAGCTGATGCGTTGTGCGACCAACTAATTTGTCTCAGCCCGCGCCTTAACACATATGTAGTCTTAATCAATAAAATTTATTTATTTAAAAATAAATTTTAAGTAATTATATATTCTTTATTTATATATAAGAAAGAAATAAAAAAATCACTTAAAAATAAAATAAATCTTATTTAATAATATCATAGATAGCGTGATGAGCTGAATGTATCTAATAATTTTTTTAGTAACACCCGTGATGAGTTTGATGTACTTTTGTGATTTGGAAAATAATTTCATGAATAAATAAAATTGGTGGCTGAGTGATGTTTTATTTATTTTTTCTTTTTGAAAGTAGTGATGCTTTATTTTTAAAAATGTAATTTAGAGGAAAATTAGTTATTATCGTGAAATTTAGGGTATTTATATTATAATTAATTATAGTTTTAAATTTGTTTGATGCACTCGAGTAGAGGTATTTATAATTGAATATACGTATTTTTGGGGATTTAACCAGGTCATAAGGTATAAGTTCATATTTATGTATTTTCTCTTTTCAAATTATGTAATTTTTTAGAAAAAAAATCACATAAAAACATAAAACTTAAAAGTAATTAATATATATCAAACATATAATTTAGAAATAAAAAATTACATAATTCAAAGATAAGTTTTAAAAGCTCAAAAAAATAAATACACACTAAAGTTATATAGCAATTTAAAAAAACATATATTAAAAATTTAACCAAGTTTCCGAATACCCGATTAACTTGATTTTTGTGATAAGATTTGATTCGTGAACCCGCAATATTTAGCGGGTACTCGACCCAATTTTGGAAAAATTTTGAAAATAAAATTACCGATTTTTTTACTCTGGGTCATAAAGTCATGATATTTTTTAACACCCTACACTCTAGTATTTATATTATAATAAATTTAATTAAATAATAAACTTTAAACTTTAAAATATTTTAAATATAATTCTTTCAGTTTTAGGATAAACTATCGTTTTGATCACATTTGTTTTATTTTTCTCATATTAATAATTTTATTTTTAAAAATTACAAACGAGGCACTTATAAATAATATTGATATACTGTCGGATTGTGGTTTGTTTTACTTTTTTTTAATGGTCAATTTGACTATTTTTTAGGAGACTAACCTCGTACACTGTCACAATCCGCAAAACAATCGCACGTGATTCTTACGCGCACAACAATCCAAGTAATTTGTAAGAATAATTTACATTTAACCTACTAAGAGCAAGACAGATCTTGACAATCCATTTTGAAAGGTCTTATTTAAAATTTTTAAAAATTTTAGAAGCTTAGATTAAAATTTTCAAAGATTTGAAGGATTTAATTTGAAATTTTCATAAAAAAATTAGGGGTTTAAATAATTTTTTTAAATAAGACTTATCAAGACTTTTAAAAAATTTAGGAAGTAATTTAATAAAAATTATTTGAAAATTTTGAATTATAATAACAATTTCAAATTTTTGAAGGGGACAAATTAAAAGTTTTAAAATTTTTAAGGGATTTAATGTAAATTTTTTTAACTTTGGAGGGCCAAGCCCCTGCTAGCTCCATAGAAGGTTTGCCTTTGATTAAGAGTATACTAACCCTTTTTATTAAGTAAAGATATATTTGCATTTTATGGTAAAAAAATCGAGATTTGAACTCATACAAAATAAAACAACATGAATAAAAAATAAATTTCATTAAAAATAATTAAATGTAGAATAAATAAAAGACACTCATATTACAAAAAGAATTTTAGGGACCAAATCTACAAATAAATCTTTTGAAAAGAAAATAAAACGTGTAATCAAAAGACAAAAAAAATTAAACGCTACCTTAAATACGTTGATCATCTTTTATAGAAAATCAAACAATCATCGTAATAATATCCACCTCTCTTTCAACTATCGGATTTTGGTTTGGATCTGTTTGCCCGATTATCAATAAGTTGTGCGCTTTCCTCAAAGGCAAAACCATGGTGATAAAATTTAAAACTTTCTTTTTTTTAAACGATGGAAATTGGATTTTATTAAAAATTAAAGGAATGTATCATAAATACAAACGCACTCAAAAAAGATAAAAAGGGGAATATGTCTACCAAGAAATTCATATAAAAATAAAACCTGAAACTCAAATGTGCAAAGAAAAGTAATTCCTCCCTTAAGATTGACGTACATTGTCAAATAACTCATAAACCTTCATGAATTTTTTTGTCTCTATTCAAACGAGACGCTTTATGAGGTGAAAAAGGAGTGGTGTGCGAACTATACTATCAGGCACACATATGATTATATCGGCAAACAACTATAAAAGCGATCGAACTTTATAAGACCATCGACAACCCAAATCAGAAAACAAGCGTCGTAAAGATCTTTTTACGAGCACCAAAAGACCGCTAAGGTATACGAAAAATGTGTCAAACGACAGTGAAAACCTACAACAAAAATAAATAAAAAGTGTCACAAGAAAAAAAAAACGTACTACAAGAGCAAATATTCTTATTAAAAAAAAACTCAAGGGAATATAAAAAATAATAGAAATAATAAACGCATCAGTTTACAACTAACACTAAAATTAATGTCGTTGACAGTTAAAAAATATACAACTTAATTTTTAAGAGAAATTAGGTTTTTGTCTTTTTCAAAATTTATTTTTTCTTAACTCTTCTTTTGTGGGGAAGTAAGGGGCCAAAACATTTTCATAGAGGTGAGGTTATTTTTATGATCAATTTCGATATTTGTTTGGAGCCAACTTCGTAGTACTTTGATAAAAAAAAAAAACTTCGTAGTACACTGTCACGATCCGCACACAATGGCACGTGATTCTTACGCTTGCAGCAATCCAATTAATTTATATGAATAATTTACACTTAACCTATTAAGACTAACATTTTTTTAAGTAGAGACGTATATACATTTTTTAACGAACTTATACAAAATAAAATAATATAAAAAATTAAATATTATTAAAAATAATTAAATATAAAATAAATACAAAACACTCAAATCATAAAAAAATTAGCGACTAAGACTACTAATAAATCTTTTGAAAATAAGATAAAACATGTAATTCAAAGGACGTGAAGGAAAAATATTAAACATTCCCTTAAATACGTTGTTCATCCTTTATTAAAAATCAAGCCACCATCATAACAATCTCCATCTCTCTTCCAACTAGACATTACATTGATTTGTGAGTGGTGATCGAGAAATTTAATCTTGCATCGATAAACTACCAGAAAAGTGAATTTAATTATATTAGACTGTCGATCTTTTATGATTAAATAGTACGTTGTGATGAGTCTTACATGATCGTCATACTACCATAAAAATAGACAAAATTTCTGCCACCAGGCAGACAAAAATTGTGCTTCATAGACAGACGAACAAACGCAACGAGATGTGTGAACAGAAGAAATCCAAAATAGAGATGACATTTATTTGAAACTAAAAACAAAACAAAATAAAGAAAATGCTAAATGGCAACGCTAGAACAAAAATTTTCAGCCCTTTTTCGTTGCCTATTTCTATGTTCTAACACACACAAAAATTAAATTATAATCACTAACCCTAAATTATAAATCATAAAACTTAAACCGTAAAAAATACATCTTAACTCAATTTTTTAAACCCCTAACCCTTAGCTTTAACCATAAACCTATTTTCGGTGTGGGACAAATAGAATCATTAAAAAGGACATAAGTTTTCAGTTTACGACACTAAAATCGTCGATAAGGACGACACTAAGACTAACACAATTTTTAGATACAAATCAATATTTTTAGATAGAAGTAAATTATAAGAAGGATTAGTTATTATTACGAGGAGCGTTTAGATTTTTTTTTTATAAAATCTTATTTATTCTTAGCTATTTGAAAGTGCTTCTATGTATAAAAGTGTTATACGATGCTGAATGTGACTTAATTTATTTGGCATAGTTGATGTTGTAATATCCTAGAATAATTGGGTTCAAGTGTATACTCTCTAATTTAAAAGTGCACAAATAATTTTAGAATTTGGTTTTTAAATAGTATATATTAAATATATAACAGTGCACTAACATTTAGAGCCATGAAGGTGAAAACAACCAACGGAGGATAAGATGTCTTCATCAAGAAGAGCAAACTCAAAGCCTGCACCAAAATCCATCAACGACAAATCGCTCAACTTGCCCGACAGAAATGGTTCAGACCAGAAATCTGAATCCGAGTCGACTTTGGTCGATACAACTGTGTCGTCTGTGGTAATGATGGAGTTCTGAATGTCGCTTTAGGATGGTTGCGTAGATGGTACCGATGATAGTGGTGAGCTTTCGAGGATTAATGGTAGATTTATAATTTTAAGATATTTAATTAGAATTTTAAAAAAATTGAGAGAAAATTTAATTATAGATATTCAAAATTTTTAAGTTTAATATAATTTTTTAAAAATCGCTAAACTAAAATTTTTAAAAAATTTAAAGACAATTCAAAATTTTCAGAAATTGGGGTAATCCCTTAAAGGTTATGCCCTGTTGGCGGTTATAGCGCAATAGCAAATGCATATTGTCACGGGCCATTACCCTCTTCCCAAAAGACATGTCTGATAGGATGTGCAGTGCCACCGTATTTATATCCCAAGACCTCCCTTTTCCTTTCCGATGTGGGATTAATGACCCCGCCTCTTCTCAGGCGTGACATTCTCCCCCACTCAACCTCGTGACGCCCTCGTCACGAGCTTCCGCTCTCGTGATGGGCCACCTTGTCACAGTTGTCCACCCTGCCTATCCCACTCATGGGCACTCGGCGTGAAATCGGGCAGTCAAAGGGTCGCTCTAATACCACTTGTCACGGGGCCATTATCCTCTTCCCAAAAGACATGTCTGATAGGATGTGCAGCGCCGCCGTATTTATATCCCAAGACCTCCCTTTTCCTTTTCGATATGGGATTAATGACCTCGCCTCTTCTCAGGCGTGACAATATGCACCCCCATTTTTTAAGTTTAATTTAGTGTTATTTTTTGGAAAATTTTAATTTTGTTTCGTGTGTAAAGGGAAATTTTATTTTTGTATACTTTTTTAAAAAAAAATATTTTAAATTATATTCTTAAATTTTTAGATCCGCACTGCTGCGACGAACCACCTTCATGTTGTGAAAAATAAAAAAAAGGATGTTTTTTACGCGCCTTTGTTTTCTTCCTACGTAAAATATCATTAATTTATGAATTATTTAATTCTACTCATATTCTCGTCCCTATCCTTGTTAGCTTTGTTGTCTGAATTCCAATCAGGGACGAAGAAATCAGTGGAACTACTACTCAGATTCACGCTCTAAATCTTAAAAAAATTATAGGGTAAACTACATCGGTAGTCACCGAACTATGGTTTCTTTCTTATTTTGGTCACCGAACTATTTTTTTTGACAAAAACATCATTAACGTTATATTTTCTTCCTATTTTGGTCACCAGCTGTTAAAAACTTAACAGTTTTGCTGACGTGAAATTTTATTTTATTTTTAATTTTTCATGTCATTTGTTCTCTCTCCTCGTAAGCAATATATGTTATTTTATAATATTTTTATTCAAGCTAATAGGATGGTGACAGGGTCACGGCCTATTAGTGGAATAAAATGAATGAAAAATTAAGCCCCTTATGCAGCTAGAGAGATTCGACTAATAGGCACTTACACGTGTCACCATCCTATTAGGCATTCACACGTGTCACCATCTATCTGGATGCATAAGAGGCTTGATTTTTCATTCATTTTATTCCACTAATAGGCAGTGATATGTGTTACCATCATGTTAGTTTGAATAAAAATATTATAAAATAACATATATTGCTTACGAGGAAAGAGAAGAAATGACATGAAAAATTTTAAAATAAAATAAAATTCCTAAATGACGGTGAACAAAATAGGAAGGAAACATAACGTTAGTGATATTTTTGCCAAAAAAATAGTTCGGTGACCAAAATATGAAGGAAACATAACGTTAGTGACGTTTTTGTCAAAAAATAGTTCGGTGACCAAAATAGAAAAAAACGATAGTTTGGTGTAGTTTACCCAAAATTATATTATTGGTTTTTTTACGGGTTATTATGATCTCAATTAATAAAATTAATAAATTTTACTATTTTTTATATTATTTTTACCTAGCGGAAGCGATATAATTTCATATCATCTAATGATGTCGTTCCTTGATTGGTAAAAAAAGGGATTTTTATTTCTCTTTATTCGTGCAAATGTCTAAAGCTGGAATTACATGGAATTCAAACCAAAGTCCAACTGTTGTTCGAAGCCTCGACATGAAACCTTAACCCAAGAGAGCCTACGAAACTAGATGACGGGCGCCGCTCACCATAAACGAAAACAACCGCCGTCGAACAGGGAGGTCGGCAATCAAAATACACATATCTCCTCTATTTTTTTTTAAGAGTTGATTGCACCATACATCTCCAAATTATCATATTCATTCTAAATTGGTCTTTAAATTTTTTTATCGTTCTAATTTTATCCTCAAACTATGATCTTCATTTTAAATCAGTCCCTCAAACTTTTCAATATTTTAATTTCATCCCCAAGCTATGACTCTTGTATCATATTCATATCTCATGTTAATAAATCTGTTACAAAAATTGCTCATTGCCGTGTAAACATTTATGTGTATTATGTAATAATATGATGTGGCATAAACGATAATTTGAGGATGAAATTAAAATGTTCAAAAGTTTGGGGAGCAATTTAGAATGAGGGTTATAGTTTAAAGATGAAACTAGAAATCCAAATTTTAGGGATTAATTTAGAATGAATGTAATAGTTTGGGGATGCAATTAGAATATATAAAAGTTTATGGACTACTTTAAAATGAAAGTCATAATTTAGGGATATATGATACAAATAACTACATTTTTAATAGTCTTAAAGTGATTACAAGTAGTATATGCTTATTCTTTTTTTTTTAATTCTTTGATAACACATTCAAATCTAAACCTTTTAAAATGAACATCATATTTTTTGACTAAAATTACTAGTTCGGTTCAACTCTATTGTTTATTTACTTTGCTATGTTTATCAATTTTAATTACCGTTTGATGCATTACGTTACCAATTTATTTCATACAAAATTATAATAAAAGCATAAAGTCAAACAATACCCCAAACGTTTGATTGAATATTCATTTTGACTCTTATTCTTTTTTTGGAGTAATTCAGCCCTCAACGCTTCATTTTAGGTCAAAATAGCCCATCTGCGGATGAAAATTATTAGAAAACTTACGGTAAACAGTTTGAAATGACTTGACAGAATGATAATTCAGCAGATTTTTTTGGCTAAAGGGGTTATTTTGCCCCCGAGTTCGGCCCAAATTAGTAATGTTGCCCTCGCGCGAAAATACATTCAATTAGGTCCTCCAGTTCGCACATTGCAACAAATTATCCCTTTGACTAACATTGACTGTCGAAACTGTTAATCTGGCTGTTACTTTTTAATGCGTCAGCCGTTTGTGCCACATGACATGCCATGTCAGCGTTGAAAAGTCAAAATACTGATGTGGCTTAGGTGCTAACGTGGCAAATAAATTTTAAAAAATAAAAAATATTTTTTTAATCTTATTTTTCTCTCTCTCTTAATTAACGCTGAAAAGTAAACTACTCCCTAAACACTCAACCTACTAAAAGAATTCAAATTCATTATTGCAGAAATACTTTTAACAAAAACGATTAAGCTCTCGTGGGGGAAAATGAAAAAACACGTTCTGAATTTTTTTACCAAAGCATTAAAAGATTAAGTTTTTGTTTGAAATTTGAAACGACATCTTGAATCGGTAAGTTTTGTTTTGGTTTAGTAAGAATATTTTTATTCTGGGAGTTATAGGGTTTTATCCCTAATTTTGGGAGTCTAGGGTTCATCCATGTATTTTGATTTTTACAGTTTTAAAATCGAAAGGAAAAGAAAGCAAGAGTGCATCGAGGTAGGTTATATATTGCAACATAAAAGTAAGAAAGTAATTTCCATAGATTTTTGTTTTGGTCGAATATTCCATAGAGCAAAAGTGAAAATGACACTATAAAAGTGGTCCCATGTTTCTGTGTTTTGATTTTTTTAGTGACACTACTTAGTTTCATATGAGTTGTATTATATTACTTTTGACTGATTATAATATATGTATTATAATTTCCATAGATTTTAGTAACACTACTTAGTTTCATATGAGTTGTATTATATTACTTTTGACTAATTATAATATATGTATATATGTGGTGTTGACCATATGTTTTGACCATGTTACAATGTTTTGACCATATTTTTTGTATGCAAGATGGACATTGATCCAAAAATATTTGTATTACAGTATTTCCATGGTGAAAAATTTGTAAGTTCACCTAGGTTCTCGTATGTGGGTAATAGTATTGAAAAGTTTTAAGTTGACCCTGATAAATTGTGTTATTGGGATATCATTGGTAATGTCAAGGACTTAGGGTATAAAGATAATGTATGGGTGTACTATAGGGTGTCAGTGGTATTCTTTAATTCTGATATATTGGTTCTGATATATGATGATGATACAATTAAACAGTTTTTGAATATTTTATATAGTATTGGTATTATAGACCTTTATGTGAATCATATAAAAGATTATAAAAAACTGCCAAAGGGTATTGGAGCAAGTGAAGGCAGTAATGAAGTGGGTGAAGTCAGTAATGATATCGATGAAGGCAACAATGAAGTACATGAAGGCATTAATAAGACTAGTATTGCTGAATCATCAAATGTAGAAGCTATTGATATAGAAGATTTAGTAGAAAAAGTACAGTGTGAAGTGGTTGGTGAGGAAGAAGCATTTGTAAATTCTGAAGATTTTTTTGTCAACACTAAGGTGGATTCTGATTTGGATGAAGAGGTTGAAGATATTAGAGAAAATTTGAGAGCTGGTAAAACAAGGACGTCAACAGAGAGCTCAACAGATAATAATGAAGTTGAGGATAATAATGTAGATGCATTTGAGGGTCAGACATTTGTAGGAGATGATACACTGGAAGAAAAATAAATAAGATAAATTAAAAGCAAGTTAGGAGGTCATGAAAGTGACTATATCGAGTCTGATGATCCAGAAAAATATAGAGAAACTGATGATGAGAGTAATGATGAAATATGTGGAGTATATAGAGGCAAAGGCAAAAAATCAGTAAGGACCAAATATAACCCCACAAATGTATTTCTTTTGTGGAAAATAGGACTTAAGTTTGAAGACCATGAACAATTTATGGAAGCAGTGCGAAAATATGTCATTGCCAAAGGTGTTTTTTGAAGTTCAAGAAGAGTGAATCAAGGAGAGCAAGGGTGTGTTGTAAAGATAATTGTCCTTGGACCTTGTTTGCAAGCATAGAAAAAAAGTGGGATTGTCTTTCTGTGAAAACCTATTATCCTGTCCATAAATGTTTTAGGACAAATAAAAATCCAATGATAAATTCTAAGGATGTTGAGAAGGTATATAAGGATAAAATTTTAGTTGAGCCAAAAATAAAAGTCAACACTTTAAAGGAGCTGTGTAGGCATAAATTATGGGTATATGCCAGCTATAGCATGTGTCAAAGAGTCAGAAAAGATATGCTTCAAAAGCAAATGGCTTCTTATGTTGAGGAGTATGCAAATTTTTGGGGGTATGCTGCTGAGTTACTTCATAATAATCCTGGAAGCACAATATCAATTCAAGTTTATAGGGACAATGACCACACAGCTATTTTCATAAAATTTACATATGTTTTGCCGAGGTATTAACAAAGTTGTTTTTCATAGAATGTCAATCCTAAATTTACTGTTTTTCATAGAAATATTTTTTTCTAATTAACTGGATGTATTGCATTTTTTAGGTTGGAAAAAGAGTTGCAGACCTTTTTATTGAAGTTGATGGTTGTTTTTTTTTAAATTATCACTTAAGGTGAACGAATTGTTGCTATTAGCAGAGATGAAAACAATCAAATATTTCCAGTTGCATGGGCAGTTGTTGAAGTAGAAGAAAAGAAATCATGGAAATAGTTTCTAACCAAGTTGATGTAGGATTTAGGCCACCGAAATGGTGAAGGTTTCACAATAATGTCATACCAACAAAAGATTAATTTTTAATTCAATTAATTTGTTTACTAACACAGTTCTATTTGATATTAATGTTTAAATTTTCTTACTTTTTTAACAGGATCTAGTGCCAATTATCAATGAGTATTTTTTATTGTTGAAGCATAGGATGTGTGCCAGACACATTTATGCAAATTGGGACAAAAAATGGAAAGAGATGGACAGAAAGATTCAGTTTTAAAACTGTGTAAGATCAACCTTTGTTGAAGATTTCGATGATCAAATAAAGATATTGGTTGGAATGGGGGTCACCTCTACTAATGATATGCTAGCAATTCTTCTACATCATTGGAGTCGTGCCTATTTCACATGAGAATCTAAGTGTGTTGTGGTGGATAATAATTTGGCTGAAACTTTTAATGGGTGGATTTTGGATACAAAATGCTATCCAATTATCAGCATGTTGGAAGAAATTAGAAAAACAATAATGCAAAGAATACATGTGAAGAGAACTTGATCAAGTGAGTAAAAAACCAACGTTGCATCTAGGTTTCTACAGAAGTTTGAGAAAAATATAGATCTTTCCACCCAATGTAGGTTGGTTTGGAATGGTGATGGAGGATTTAAGGTAACTGATGGTGAAAACCAACATATAGTTTATCTAAGTAACATAAGATGCACTTGTAGAGAGTGAGAGCTAACTAGAATACCATGTTCTCATGCAATCTATACTATGCACCATGATTCAAAGGATCCTCAAACTTATATTTTCAATTGGTATACCAAGAAAAGATATGATGCCAGTTATAGCCATGTTTTACAATCAGTTAGGAGAAAGATATTCTGGCCAAAATGAAAGATGATCCAATTGGGCCTCCTAAGTTTAAAGTTATGCTAGGGAGGCCTAAGAAGAAGAGGATAAAGGAAAAAGATGAGCCTGTGAAGACTAAATATGGTAAGTTAAGTAGAGGATGATATAAAGTCACATGTAGTATTTATAAGCAAGTTGGGCATAAAAAAATAAATGCCTTCAAAAGGATAATGTCGCCAACACTGGACAAGTATACTTAATCATGTTTTACTTACTTGTATACCATGTAACCAACATCTAACAAATGGTTTTCTATATAAATTAAGATACTAATGTCAATGCTATCCACAAAAAAATCATGATGTCCATACTCCAAGCACTACAACCAATGTTGGATCAACATGCAATGAACCTGAAATCACTGAAGTGCAAAATTTACAGTCAGCTGCTACAAATCATTAGATTTGTAGAAACTTAAATAATGTTTTTGTTTGCTTAACATTATAATGTTATACTCAATTTTTGATACATCTCAGAGTGAAAACACTGCTCCAACAACAACAGGTATAAAAAAAATTGATAGCTAACAGAAATTTTAGTAATGCTTTTACATCCAACAAAAAACGACAAGTTGGTATTGACTTGTATACAAACTTCAAAATTGGAGAACAAAACTATAATATAAGTTGATATTGGCTTAAATAATATTTTAACTTGTTTAATATTACACTGATTAACTTTATTTGTTTGGCATACAAACCTTCAAGGCATTTAATTTAATTTTTTGGTCATGTAGCCTGGTTTGCCTAGTGAAGCAGTTGTTACAACCACCACAAAAAAGGAAAATTGGAACTCATATTTTTCAATATCAACATACATGGAAATGACCTGACTTGAAATAAAAAGGAAAGTAAATTGTTATTACAAGATAATTGCAACAACAATTATCTAATGAACATAGTCAGCAAAAGAAAGTGGCTGGAAAAAAGCAACTCGATACACAATCAAATCAGACAGATGCAAATTCCAATCCTTATGATGATGCTTGAAGTTATATGAAAGTTATTGGACTAATTTATTTTGTTATTAGGGTGATCCTTATGAAAACCCTTAAGATTATATTTTGTTCATGGAATGACTATATTTTATCACTTGAACTATATTTAGGGATACTAGCTAAAACTGATTATATTTTGAGTTCATGAAAAAAATTTGAAACTCAATGTACCCACAACTGATGTTACTTTTGTTCATGAAAAATATATGAAAGCTTTAGTTCTATTGTTTTTTTTGTGCTCACTATTATACTAAATTCACTAATTTAAGCTATGTTTATGGTATGGATCATTGACTTATCAGAGTCTTGTTCAGCAAACATTAATTTGAGCATACACTGCTGTGAGTTGGTATTGGAATTTTTTAGCAAATACTAATTTCAGTATATACGTGTTACAAACACAAGGAAAAAATTGAGCAAACACAAATTATAAGACAACTTGTTGATAAGTGTTCAAAAGTACTATTTTTATTACCCTTTTTACTCATATTATTGTTAGACTTAAGCTCATAATAGTTGCATAATTAGTCATTCATGCATTAATTCATGTTTCTTTCCACCGTTGAGCTTGATTACATAACTTGGTGATTTTTGTGGAAAAAGATGCTGCTTTGGTGTGTTTTTGTGTGTGTATGTGCAGGATCACTTGCCAAAGCAATGCCGAGCTAGTTGCCAGGGCAATGCATGAAGGATATGCCGAGCTAGTTGCCAGGGCAATGCATGAAGGAGACGCCGAGCCAGTTGCCATGGCATTTGTCGACAAAGACAAAATGCAATAGGGATGTCGAAATTAATGACTTTACAAGCCCAAGATGACATGGAGCAAGGCCCAAGCCCAAAGGAATTTGATTGCCATGCAGAGATTAAAGAAGAATTAAATTCCAAGAAGATAGGAGAAGTTCTAATAGGAATAAAATTATAATAAAGAATTATATTCTTTAAAGATAATTTAATTCCAACTCAAACTCCTCCTCAAAGAAGGACTTTGGCCTAGCCCTATAAATAGCAAGGGGGAAATTTCGACAAGAGAGCATTAGGGGAATTTCGACTTCTTCTTCTTCTTTGCTTCTATTAGATTCATGGTTTGGGGATTATTCTTTGTATATCTTTTGAACCCAACCATGAACTAACTTGATCGGCTATGGTTATTGTGTTTTGTGGTTGTGAGAAACTATTGGTTTTTGTTTAGGTAATAAGAGTTTGTACTTTTCTATTTCAAGGTTTATTCATTCTTGATTCTTATTATTGTTTGCGAGTGAATTGGGAGAGGATCTCGTGATTTCATCCATTTATCTAATATCGGGAGAGTTAGATTCAAGAAACGAATGAATATGATCTTTATTCAATCCAATGATGGTGAAGATTAATCCGGCTTAGGAATAAGTTAAGGATTTCAACGGCTAAGAGGAGTGCAAGATTGGTTGTTGTTCACCCTTGATTCACGCAGGATGTATTATCAAGGCATGCACAAGTAGCTAGAGTTTCGACTTAGGGATAAGAAGAAACCATTGAAGAACGCTCCGCCGAACCTTGAAGTTGTTGCCCGATCGCCCAAGTAGTTGCCCAACTAGTCGCCTGGGCAACCATCAATTAGTTGCCAAGGCAACCCCGTTGTGCAAGTCGCCACGGCAATCGAGTTGCCGTGCACTCTTTTACCAAGACAATCCAATCGGCTATCACACCTCAACTCACGATAACCTAGCCTATCTCTCTCAATCGATCTCATCTTTTCTTTTACTTTATTGCTTTCTAGTTTAGTTATTAGTTAAACTCCTTTAATTGTGTTTTTACTTTTCACAAGGCAAGAACTTAAGCAAAGTGGCCCAAACCAATCCTGTGGAGACGATACTCGATACTCATATCACTTTATTACTTATGACGTGTATACTTGCACAATTGCGTAGCACTTATCACACGCAACAAGTTTTTGGCGCCGTTGTCGGGATTGGCAATTGGTGTTAGTTGTTTTTGTTATTGCATTTTTTCTCTCTTAATTTTACTAACTTTTCTTTTTGTTTGTTTTATCAAAAAAAAAAATTAGGTGCGCTTACAAGTTAAGGAACATCAACATGTCGGAAATAAAAACCAATCTATTCGAGAGATGATGTTGGAAGATATGAATCAATTCAATCAAGAGTTCCTTGCACCCTTTGATGATTACCTATACCAACCGAGAAAAGCCCAAAGAACTTATACCATGGAAAAATCTTGTGCTATGTGTGGAGAACATCATGTGTTTGAAAATTGCCCTCACATTTTCGGTGCATATATAACTACATGGAGGACCATAGAGGGAACCAGCAGCAAAATTCTTCATGGTATGATCAAAAAGCTCAAAATTTTTTTACCATAACAATTTTGCCGCAAAGAAAGATATGCCATGGCAATGTAGTCCTTTTCAAGAGCATTCCAATTCCTTGGAGGAAACGTTACTAGCTTCATTGGCTAGACTTGACGGATCAATTGAAGAGATTCGAGAGCTATCAAAATCTATGGATACGAGGATAACTCAATGGGATGCAACCTTAGGGGATTCAGAAGATCAATTGGGGAGATCCACATATGTCATGGATAACATGCACCAACAATTCATTCCTAGGGATACCGGCGTCCTAAGGCAAGAGGATAAGGAGCAATGCAAAGAAATCTCTCTCGATGTGTGAGGAACAACTAGAACCTCAAAGTCAAGAGGATGCCAATGAGAGAGACTGCCCAACACATGATGAGCATGAACAACAAATTGCCTCGGCAATGATTGAGGAGCCTGAACAGAGCAATGCGCGACAACACTCGGTGAAGCCGAGAACAATAATACTACAGCAAATTTCGAGGAACCCGATGCCCGAGAAGGTTACAACGTTGATGTTGAAGCAGAATCTATAGATTGCTCTCATCTACAATTGCCACGGCAATTACTCGACCACATGCAAGATCAACGAGATGATAATACTTTGCCAATGGAATATGAGCAGGTAATAGTTGAACCTTTTGAATTTTTTAAAACTCACCTCGTCCATTGCGGGGTATGTCTTAAGGAACCGAGGTTGGTAGATTTGAAGCCATCGAAAATCTCTACTGATGGAGATGTTTGAGAGGCCAAAAGAAAAAGGTGTTTGGATTCATAAAACTCTTCAGAAAATTGATTCTTCCCTTGACTTAGAGCAAAATTTGACAATCGATTGTCACGGCAATTGGCTTGAGCAAGAATTGCCACGACAACAAAGGCTACATCCAACCATGATAGAAGTCGACAAGAATGAGGTAGGTACTTGAATGGTTGAGAATGGATATAATTTTTCCTATTAATATATTTGTGCCTTCAGGAATAGTAGCAAGGTGGAGAGTATACATGGACTACAAGCGAACAAAGAAGAAAGACACCTCCACCATGGTAACATAAAGGGAGTAGTGGCAAGCACATTTGCCAAACTCTTTTTGGGCAATATTATCACCCGATGGAGGGTGCGGATGGACTATAAGAAGTATCGAAAACGGCAACCTTCAACACCGCAACAACTCCCGACACGCACGCCTCTGCAACCATGGACGCGCACGCGCCTCGGCAACCCCGACGCCTCGGCAACCATGGATGTGCATGCCTCGGCAACCCTCGACGCCACGGCAACTATCGATACATTTATTTTTATTTTTATTTTTTGAGCTATTTTGTTCTATTATTTTTTGTTATTTTTTCTTTATTTTTTTTAGGATATATTTTATTTTTCTTCATTATCTTTAGTTTCCGTGTTTTCTTTATTTTCTTTTCCACAACAAGACTCACAACCACCATGATAAGGAAATTTATTGCCGACTACTACGCCACAAAGAACCACAACGGAAATGGCGATGCCCAGCAACAACAATGGCTTCGGCAACTATCGATGCACATGCAAGTAAACCTGCATCGGCAAACATAGACCAAATCAAGGCAATGCTATTCACGCCGTACCAGCCTCAAGCATTCAACCACCGACCGAAAATTGAATCAAGCAAACGCACGACGAAGGAAACTCATCAATCGAGGTGACGACCTCTCCGACTAACTCATTTCATTTAGTTTCTTTTAAATTTTGTTTCACTCTTACATGCATTGAGGACAATGCTTCTCTCGAGTTTGGGGGGGTGTTGGTTTCTAGTTAGTTTCATGTTTAGTTGCATTCATCTTTAGCAATCACATATAGGTTGCATATGTTACTTGCCATGCCTTTAATTTGATTTAATTGCTTAAGACTTGTTGAATATCCAATGATGAATTTTTGCCACTGTACTTAATTGAAATAACCTTTAATTTTAGGATTGCATGAAAAGTACTTAGAGTTTTACTATGATGCTGAATTTTTTTACACGGTTGTGGGTTGTTGATTCAAAGAAACTTAGTGAACTTAGGTTGCTTAAAATTTGGGTAAATTTAAAATTGAAAATTAAAAGTTAATTTCTTGCTAGAGGTGCCCAAAAACGGCTCTAGTAGTAAATACACTTTCTTGCTAGAGGTGCCCGAAACTGGCTCTAGTAGTTAATGCACATTAAAGAATCGCTAGAGGTGCCCGAAATTGGCTCTAGTCGACTAAAATAAAATGAGAAATTGCTTACTTTACTAGAGGTGCCCGAAATTGGCTCTAGTGAAAATTAAAATAAATGCCCCAGTAATTAAATTGATAAAAGCCTACTATTCACATAGAATCTTGAAAATCAACTTGTACACAACTACGCACACACATTGTCACGAGCATTATAGTTTTGTTCCGGGAAATTTTTGTGCTATCCGAAAAATTTAAAAGGTGATCATACTTTGTGCCACGGTTCCGAGGTTTGAATTCAAGTTTAAAGCATGTCTTTGATGATTAAAGTCTTGGCAGGTAATTGTTAGTTTGCATTGCTTGAGGACAAGCAATAGTTCGAGTTTGGGGGCGTGATAAGTGTTCAAAAGTACTATTTTTATTACCCTTTTTACTCATATTATTGTTAGACTTAAGCTCATAATAGTTGCATAATTAGTCATTCATGCATTAATTCATGTTTCTTTCCACCGTTGAGCTTGATTACATAACTTGGTGATTTTTGTGGAAAAAGATGCTGCTTTGGTGTGTTTTTGTGTGTGTATGTGCAGGATCACTTGCCAAAGCAATGCCGAGCTAGTTGCAGTGGCAATGCATGAAGGATATGCCGAGCTAGTTGCCGTGGCAATGCATGAAGGAGACGCCGAGAGCAGTTGCCATGGCATTTGTCGACAAAGACAAAATGCAATAGGGATGTCGAAATTAATGACTTTACAAGCCCAAGATGACATGGAGCAAGGCCCAAGCCCAAAGGAATTTGATTGCCATGCGCAGAGATTAAAGAAGAATTAAATTCCAAGAAGATAGGAGAAGTTCTAATAGGAATAAAATTATAATAAAGAATTATATTCTTTAAAGATAATTTAATTCCAACTCAAACTCCTCCTCAAAGAAGGACTTTGGCCTAGCCCTATAAATAGCAGGGGGAAATTTTTGACAAGAGAGCATTAGGGAATTTCGACTTCTTCTTCTTCTTTGCTTCTATTAGATTCATGGTTTGGGGATTATTCTTTGTATATCTTTTGAACCCAACCATGAACTAACTTGATCGGCTATGGTTATTGTGTTTTGTGGTTGTGAGAAACTATTGGTTTTTGTTTAGGTAATAAGAGTTTGTACTTTTCTATTTCAAGGTTTATTCATTCTTGATTCTTATTATTGTTTGCAGTGAATTGGGAGAGGATCTCGTGATTTCATCCATTTATCTAATATCGGGAGAGTTAGATTCAAGAAACGAATGAATATGATCTTTATTCAATCCAATGATGGTGAAGATTAATCCGCTTAGGAATAAGTTAAGGATTTCAACGGCTAAGAGGAGTGCAAGATTGGTTGTTGTTCACCCTTGATTCACGCAGGATGTATTATCAAGGCATGCACAAGTAGCTAGAGTTTCGACTTAGGGATAAGAAGAAACCATTGAAGAACGCTCCGCCGAACCTTGAAGTTGTTGCCCGGTCGCCCAAGTAGTTGCCCAACTAGTCGCCTGGCAACCATCAATTAGTTGCCAAGGCAACCCCACAGCAAGTCGCCCACGGCAACCGAGTTGCCCGTGCACTCTTTTACCAAGACAATCCAATCGGCTATCACACCTCAACTCACGATAACCTAGCCTATCTCTCTCAATCGATCTCATCTTTTCTTTTACTTTATTGCTTTCTAGTTTAGTTATTAGTTAAACTCCTTTAATTGTGTTTTTACTTTTCACAGTGCAGTAACTTAAGCAAAGTGGCCCAAACCAATCCCTGTGGAGACGATACTCGATACTCATATCACTTTATTACTTGCGACGTGTATACTTGCACAATTGCGTAGCACTTATCACACGCAACACTTGTAATACCCCAAAATTTACTAAGTTGATCAAGGGTCATTTAGTACTAAGATAATAGCTTAAAAGCTAACTTAGTGACAAAAATGCAAAAGTTAGGATTTCTTTAATTATGGGTTTTGGAAAGGAAAATTCTAAGGTTTAAAGGTCTCATGTGATAGATAGTGAATTGAATAAGGTATTCTTAAAGTTTGGTTGAATTCCAAGGAAAATTGGAATGGGAATTGAAGTTTAAAAAAGTAGTAACCAAAATGTACATTTTGAAAAATTTATGGCTCAAGTATAAACTCTGGAAAAGTTTGGGGACTAAATTGTAATTTCCCAAAAGTTAAGGGTTTTTATTTCATAAATAAACAGATCACCTAAGGGTGTGAATCGAATGCGGAATTATTGGTTCGATCTGATACTTCGATTATTGAGAAAATCGTAGTTAAAGTTTAAGTGGAATTCGGATACCCAGATCGAACTGGAAAATTTTGAAATTTTTCCATATGATAGAGAAAGGTTATAAAAGTCATTTCCAAGTGTTGAAAATATTTTTAGTTTGATTCAAGATGAATCCTACAGTTTATTTCTGAGTAAAGGATTATTTATCGGTATATTGGATCGAATGAAAATTTTGGAGACTAATCCAAAAGCTATGGAAAAGTCATAAAATGTTATTTTAAGAATATTTTATTATGGTTGGTTGAATTCTAACTAGATTTAGTTAGATAATAATAGAATGGCAATTTGGAAACAAACTAGTAAATAAAGACTAGTTGGAGGGCAAATTGGTCATTTGGCCCTAATGGCAATTTTGAAATATTTTAAAAGTTATAAGGGCAATTTTGGAAGAAGAGAATTGAAGATTAAATCTTGGCCCTTAATTGATGATAAAATCAATCTCAACCATTGGATAAAAGGGCAAAATTGTAATTTTACTATTAAATGACTTCAATATTCATTTAATAGATATATGTGTAAAATAATGGTGAAAAGATGAACATTTTGATCATCTTTTCCAGCCAAAAACGTGAGGGCTAGGGAAAGAAAGAGAAAAAAATTTCCAAGCTCGATTCAAGCCCCGAAACTCGATTTTCAGGTAATCTCTTCAACTACAAAGTTGCTCTACTATTCAAGCTCTATCTTTTGATATCAATAATTCATGGAATCCATGCTTTATTTATGAGAATTTACATGAGAAAGAAATTAGGGTTTATGGGTCAAATTGGGGCTTTTGAGATTTTATGATTCCATAATTGAATTCAAGTTGAAATCAAGCTAGTATGATGTTAAAATCATGATATTGAGTTGGGATTTAAGTTTTACATGTTTTTATTATTATGAATATGATTAGGGTTTATGGATTCAAGTTTAATTTAGGGTTTGTGATGTTGAAATAATGATCTAGTAAGCTTGAATTGTTGTTTGGAAGCAAAACCCTAAGTTAAATTGTGTAAGGACCATTTCGGCAACTTGAAAATTTGAAGGACCAAATCTGAATTTTTAGAATTTGGAGTGTATTTGTGTTATTAATGATGTTAGAGATAAGAAAATGAAGTTAGAATGCCAAATTGATGTTGAATTGAATTAGTGACCATTTTGACAATTTGTCAAAGTTAAGTGACCAAATCGAAATTGAAGTTTTGTATGGGGGTTAAATCTTATTTTTAGTTGTAATAATGGAATTAAGGTAGTAATGTTGAATTGAGGACCAAATTGCAAAGTTAAGAAGCTTGAATCCTTATCTTTGAATTTTAGTGACTATTTCGGTAAAGAAGGAAAATTAAAGAGAATTATTGTGAATAATTATTTGATGAAGAAGGTCATAAGATGATGGTTTACAGCAAGTAATTGGACTAAATAGAAAAGTAGAAAAGTAAGGAGAAGTTAGTATAAAAGTTGAAGTTGTTTATGGAAGTTGTGTAGAAAAACTGGTTTAGGGAAGTAACTTTGAAAATTCACCGTAAATTCTACAAAAATGGTTAGATGATGAATTTTATACCGATGTAAATATTTGTTCGTCTAGTTTCGTGTCCAATAAATGGAAATTGATTTCGAGCTCCGAGTCAAAAGATATGAATTTTTAAGTGACGAAAGGTCAGAAAACATAACACAAGTCTGTTCCGAATTTCAGCATTGTAACTGACTTTGAAAATTCGCCATAAATTGTACAAGTTGAATTTGAGATATTAATTTATATGGTTGAAAAGATTATTGAATCTAGTTTCTTTCAGAACAAACGTAATCGAATTCTGAATTGTATATTATTTTATAGAAATATTTCTTTGGAGGTACTACAAACTGCCAGAAAATGAGAATTGATACACTTTGTATCTAAGGTTGAATAGTAAGCTTGAAAGGGGTTAATGGAAGTTCAAATTGGTCACTAAAGACCATAATGAGTTTTTGAAAAATACAAGGAAGAAAAGGAAATGTTTGGAGGTTTTGTATTCAAATGATTATATTGGACAATATGTCTAAGATATTGTTAGATTGGGATCTAACAAATATTTTACTTATTTGAATTATGAAGTTAAGTTCGAATCAAGGGAGGTTTGAGGTACAATGAAGGAAAGGATCAAAGAAGACTTAGTGAGGCATACTAATACATGGCCCAAGTGAGTGCAATGCATACATAATATGATATATGGATGTTTTATACATCACCGGTAGGACTTGCGATGAGTCTACTTGGTTTATATATTGTCATGATATTTATGTCATTGATCATATATTTGACATATTTTAAATATGTCAAAGGTTGAAAATAAATGCATTGATCACTAGTTATTGATGATGATATAATATGAATGTTATTTCAGTTATGAACTGTTAAATGTTGATATATATATATATATTGATATATGTTGCCATTAACAACTTAAATGATGAAATAAAGCCCAATGTATGATATAGAGGTTCAATGGTATAGTTGGATATCCATAGTGTCATAAACAGCTCTATAAATATTCTAAGCACTTTGGTGCAATATTCATAAATACTCATTGAGGGTATACTCATGCAAGGTTTGGGTATACGGAAACACTTAGGGTGTTAAGCACTACGGTGCAATTTTATTAATACTCAATGATGGTATACTCATGCAAGGTTTGGGTATACAGAAACACTTAGGGTGCTAAGCACTATGGTGCAAGTAATATGCATACTCAAGAAAGGTTGAGTATGGGGGGGATGACTCGTGTACATAGAATCTCTTAATTTGATACCTTGGACTAAATAAATTGAAAAGAATAAAAAAGAAACAGGAAGATAAGCTTGAAAGCTTGCAGATAGAAATTGTAAAAAGGTATTAGTAAGCATTGAAAGCTTACGAATAGAAATGGCAACGGTATTAGTAAGATCTAATCTTATCACTTTGATATACATATTTATTTATGTTAACGAGCATATAATGGTAAGGTGATCATATGCATTGTTAATCATTAATATTGATATTATGACAATTGCACATGAATTTAAATTATTGCCTCACTAAGTAAATACTTAGCGCGTAACTGTTTTACATGTAGGAAAGAAGAAATGGTTGGAGTAAGGAGCATATACGGACATCATCAATCGATAACAGGTACATCAGTATCAATAAGATATCTTTTGATACTGTTTGATATTTACTAGTTGTCGTGTCTATTAAAAGGGTATGCATGCTGTGATAGAATTTGTATTTTATTTGGTATCTGGATGAATTTTAAATCAGACAGTTTTTAGGCAGTTTTATTAATTATATTAAGAAAAATTAAATTGATAAGTTGCTGCTTAAAAATAAACTCGATTTGAAGATGAAAATATTATTTTTAAACTTTACGCGAATAACTAGATTTGTAAATAAAAACTAAATACATTGTAATATTTAAAAAAAAACAAATTTTTTACCGAATTACAGATGTAGAGGGTTTTACGAATGTTTTATGATAGCTCTGACTCGTATTTAGTGTTGGATACGGAAAAAGGGATGTCACACAACTAAACATATTCCATTATCATATTTTATTAAACATACATTTGAAATATCATCAATACACATATCACCCAAGCTATTACCATCCCTTTTAGTAACATATTTTTTCTTTTTAACTTTCTCCATAGCCATAGACATTTGTTTTTGCATTTTTTTTCATCTTTGATTTTAATTCTACGATTGCATCAACTTTATTGGTTGCATTCAATTTCTGCAATTCATCATTCTCCTTTTTCAACTCGTTAAAGAGGAACCTAGCTCTTTCTGACATAGGTTCATCAATTCACCTCAAGAAACCACAACTCTTTGTCCTATAGTTTGGACAACGATTGAACCTTCTTCTTAAGTTTTCAGTATTTTTTCATGCAGTTCACATTCGACATTTGTCACCACAATAACACTTAATTTCTTCACCATTGTACTTCTAGCTCGACCCTAAATCCAATTTTTTTGATGACTTTCAAAGGATATGCAGAATGATGATGTCATCTTCAAACAAATAAAACCAATAAAAAATGTCAAAGAAACGAAACAAATTTTGATTTTAACCCAACAACCAAAAAAAACTCAAAATAATTTCAAAAAAGAATCGAAGAAGAAACGATAAAAACTGGTGTTTGAAATTTCAAAATACACAATAAACAATAAGAAATATTGAGGGCTTCTAAATTTTAAAATACCAAAAAAATAAAAATTGATGTTTAGTATCTGGTGATGAAGATGACGCTAATGAAAGAAGAAGAAACAATGGAGATGGAGGCATGTGTTTAATCAACTGAACGATTTGATTTAGAGAGGAGAAAGAGAGAAAAAAAATTAAAATTTATATTTTATTTTTTTAAAATTTATTTGCTACGTTAGCACTTAAATCACGTCAGCATTTTGACTTTTCAAAGCTGACATGGCATGTCATGTGGTGCAGACGGCTGACGCCTTAAAAAATAACGATCAGATTAACGGTTCCGTCAGTCAACGTTAGTCAATGGGCTAATTTGCTGCAATGTGCGAACTAGATGACCTAATTGAGCGCGTTTTCACTCGAGGGGCAACATTGTTAATTTGGGTCGAACTTAGGGGTAAAATAATCATTTTAGCCGATTTTTTATATATTTTATATAATTTTATAAAAATATTTTTTATTGATGTAATATTTTTTTCAAGTCAATTGTCTATATGATGCTGCCACATCAGCGTGCACAGACATATAAGTTTATTCCGTTATTTCAAGCCATTTATCGTCAGTTGACTGATAATTTTCATTCATAAAGGAGTTATTTTGAACCAAAATAAAATATTGAGGGTTGAATTACTCCAAAAAAAAGAATATAATCCAAAATAACTATTCAGTCAAATATTGAGGGGCATCTTCTGAATTTATGGCTAAAAAAATCCATGGCATTACATCATGGCTTGCGTAATTGCGTGGGAACATTGGGCTACTAATGGAATCTTTGGGCTCCTCATCAGTCATCAATTACCCAAGCTGTAATATTTATATTTACGGAGGTTTAAATACGCTAATGTTCATGTATTATTTTAGAATTTAAATTTTCGTCCTTATTAATTAATTTTGTGACATCGAGTTCATGCATTATTTTTGCTTAAAAACCTTAGTCCCTCCTAACTTTTTCTTAAATTTATCGTTAAGTCCTGGTCTGACATTTATAAAATAAGTAAAATAACTTTTTTTTAGTTCCACATGTTTGCGATTTTTTTAATCAACTTGACTCTCAATCTTTAAAAATTAATAAACATATCATTAATTGCTTAATATAATTTTTCAGTCATCTACATTTACTGTTGTTTAATGGTCTAGTTGGTAAAAAAATGTAAATATATAAACTAACAAGTTTTTTTGTCTTTTCCTATAGTTGTTAGGTTAAAATTAATGGTAAAATTGAACAGAATTTATTGAAGTGATGAATATTTAAATAAAAGTAGTGCATGGACTTAATATCATAAAATTAAAGTATGAGTTTAAATTTAAAATTTAAAATAATATAAGGACCATTTGCATATTTAAAGCATTTAGTGTTAAAGCAATATTTTTAGTCCCTAAACTTGGCAACTTTTCTTAATTTGGTCCCTAAATTATTTTGGTCTACATTAGTCTTTAAACTTCATATTTTTCGGTCAATTCGTTGACACTCTAATATTATTTCATGTGGCACAATTCTAGAATGTTACATCTAAGAATAAAAAAAATCAAGTTCAGGACTAATATAAACTAAAACAAAATTCAAGTACCAAATTGAAAAAGTTATTGAATTCAAAGTAAATATTATTTCATGCCACATATTTTATATAGATATTAAACTTGATAATAATAATAATAATTATTATATTATATTATTATTTTCCATGGCGTCATTGTTTGACAAAAGTTAATCTGCACAGTGCGTTTGGAGCTAAGTCCTTGGAAGAATTCCAATTTCAGCATGAAACACACCGCTTAGCTTTATTTATTTATTTGGTTTATTGAAGAACTATTTATTAATTAAAAATTAGTTTTTTAATAATCTTATAGTAGTTATAAGGTAATATTTGTTTATAATTAATTAACTATTAGTTGATTTAAGAAAATAAGATATTCGATCCCTTAAGCAGTGTCAGATATTTGAAATTCTTTTAGCAGTGTCAAATATTCAGAAGAAAAAAAATTGAATAGTTTAAAGGTGATTACAAAGGGTATCTATTCATAGATATTTTTAACCCTTTGACAATGCACACACAACTTAGAGACATTGCGATTGAACCCGAGTCTCTTAGAATAAATATCATTCACTTTTTCACTTGATCACTTGTTGAGTTCCAGATATTCAAATTATAATATTATGGATGAAGCAAATTGAATTGAAAGAGTCACTCTCATAATAAATTTTGATATTATCTTTTTTCCAATTAATCGGTCAATTACTAAATTTTCCGCTCATTTCCAGCTTCATTTTATTTGAAAATTCCCTTTCTATGTATAAATTTATCATTCAAATTTAGTTTTCCTTTTCGCAAGGAAAAAAATCGAATGGAATTGGATTCATCTGATAACTCCAATTGGCTCATTGATTATGGCATACATGATTTCCCGCCTCCAGCTGCCGCCTTCACTTGGCATTTTCAATCCACTCTCGATGCTCCCTCTAATGTCAGGTACGAACTTTTCCGTTTGGTTCCCGAGAAAGTTGATGAGAACTAGAAAAATTACTGAAGCTGTAACGGAATTAGTTTTGGCGGCAACTTTTTTTTTAAGATTCAGTGTCGGTTTAAACCGTTTTCCTTGTTAATTCATTCGTTCAAGATCGATAAATTCCTCGCTCTCTTTTTTGTGATGATTCAAATATTAGCGTGTTGATTAAAATTTCAAATTAAAGATTTTCTACTTAGAATTGATAGTGATTAAATTTATTTTATGATGAGACATCTCTTGATATGCCACTGCTATTTTGATTGTTCAGTGCTGCGGTTGATTGCTCATTTGCTGATTCAGATAGCTTGAAGGAAACTGTCTCTAGGAAAAGGTGATATAGTTCTAGTTTCCCTGTAGATTTTGAACTGTATGATGATGATGATTGTTGTTGTTGTGCAATTTTTTGCTGGTTATTGTTCTCTTCAGGTTGAAATCTGAATCATGCGGTGGATCCTGGTCGAAAGCGTGCCGGGAGAAATTGCGGAGGGATAGGCTGAATGATAGGCATGAAATTGATCATTCTTTTGTTTAATCTTCTGTTTTTGTTAGGTCTTGGCTTGTTTCTCACTAATTTTTGCTAGGTTCTTGGAACTGAGTGCCATTTTGGAGCCAGGAAGGCCACTCAAATCAGATAAAGTTGCTATCTTGAGTGATGCTGTAAGAATTGTGCATCAATTACGCAGCGAAACTCAGAGATTGAAAGAATCTAACGAGGAGTTGCAAGCAAAAATTAAAGAATTGAAGGTAAACGCTTGTTTCTCGGAAAACAAAATGAATCCTGATTGAATTTTTGAACTTACCATTATGAAAGATGGGCTTTTAATTCATCTGATGCTTCTTAATTCATATACCATGAACATGATAGTCATGGTGTGGCTTTTTTAAGAAAAAGTTTTTGTGTGGGATTCAGAATGATTTTTTCAACTTACCATTTTTGAAAGATAGGCTTTAATTCATCAGATGCTTCTTTACCATGAACATGATAGTCATGGTGTGGATTTTCTGAGAAAAAAGTTGAATGATTAGCCTGTTTGTGTGGGATTCGGGTCATGACTGTTATGTGCATGCTTGTTGGATCATTAATCCAGATTAAAATCTTCAACTTGCCATTTTGAAAGATAGGCTTTAATTCATCAGATGCTTCATCTTAATTTATATACCATGAACATGATAGTCATGATGTGGATTTTCTAAGAAAAAATTGAGTGATTAACATGGTTGTGTGGGATTCAGGTTATGACTGTTATGTGCATGCTTGGTGGATCATTAATTCGGATTTAATTTTTCAACTTACCATTTGAAAGATGGGCTTTAATTCATCAGATGCTTCTTATTTCATATACCATTAACAGTCGTGTGGATTTTCTAAGAAAAAGTTTATGTGCACTGCTTGGTGGATTGTTAATCCGAATTGATTTTTTCAACTTATAATTTTAAAAGATAGGACTTAATTCATCAGATGCTTCTTCTTAATTCATATGCCATGAACATAGTCATGGTGTGCATTTTCTAAGAAAAAATTGAGTGATTAACATGGTTGTGTGGGATTCGGGTTATGACTGTTATGTGCATGCTTGGTGGATTGTTAATCCGTTCAGGCCGAAAAGAACGAGCTCCGTGACGAGAAGCATAGGCTGAAATCAGACAAGGAGAAGTTAGAGCAGCAAGTCAAAGCCGTGAGTGCAGTGCCAGGCTTGCCCCCTGCAATATCTTCTGCATTAGCTGCACAAGGGCAAGCCGCCGGAAACAAGTTGATGCCATTCATCGGATTTCCTAGCGTTGAGATGTGGCAATTCATGCCGCCTACCGCAATCGACACGTCACAGGATCATGTTCTTCGCCCTCCGGTTGCATGATCCGATGTTGATGGTTGGGTTCTTAGTTCTTACCGCCAGTCTCTGTATGATTGCTTGTTTACTTATTACTGTCATTGTCTCTGGTCTACTGTTATTACAATGTTGTGTGTGAAAGTGAGCTTATTGACGGGTTTCCCCAACTCAAAATGTAAAATACAATAAAATATATGAATCTTAAACAGTCAAATGAATCTGTAACAGTGGTTTATACATTGTCTTGCCACAAGTTACAGTTTCATGTGTGTTTGGAATGTTTTCCCTACAATAATATGTCAACCCGAGTTGTCAGTATTTCTTGCCTTGTGTTGGATTCAGTTGCGGCTGTGCCCAAGTATATACTCTTAACAATGTCGTCGATTAATCTAGATCGAATAATATAAATATTTATTATGACAGCGATCTTTTTAATTTAATTTGCTCTATTCAATTTACACGAAAATCCCTTTAATTCTTCTTGTAAAACGTTACCGTTTCTTATATTTATATAGGTAGAGTTCCTTAAATGTCCCGATTTCTTCGGACACCACACAAATAGTCAATACAATAATATATAGGTTTAAATTTGATACACAAACTGTATAAAAAATAAATTTTACACAAACCTACTTATTTATATTACTATACATTAAAATTAAACCTAAGCCTTAAAAAATTAAACTCAAATTTTAAACCTTAAACCCTAAATTCTAAACACTAATCTTAAAATTCTAAACCCTACGACTCAAATCTCTAAACTCTAAATCCTAAACTAAATTTCTAATCCCTAAAACTATAAAAAAAATCATGTAAACTAAAATTTACGTATTGATACATAGTCATAAAATCAAGTTTATGTTAAGGAAATAAGAGCACACACCATGGTACAGAGGTCATCCCCGCACCTGATTTTTCTGGCGCCGTCAAATATAAATCACCGAGTCGACTTTGTATCTCGAGTGGAGGCAGTAGCACCGTAGCGGCAGCACATCAAAAGCAAAGTAATGGAACTCATTTGCCCTATCGATCAACGCTGCTCTAATCAAATCGCCGCCCTTCTCCGGCCGCCGTCTCCTCCCTTAGTCCAGGTAGGCACTCCGCCTTCTCGTCCTTTCCTCTCTTTTTTTCCTTCGTAGTTCCTTAGTCCAGTTCACCATTGGTTTTTCTATCATTAGCATGTAGCAGAGGAAGTATGCTTTCATGTCTCTCCAAACCGGGCAGGTGGCGCACATACTCCAATTGCTGTCTAGGAGGTTCCTTCTCTAATAAGCTAAGCAGAGGTCGAACTTGCTCCCCCTGGGTAGTTACTGAAGCCGGAAATCCATTTGATACGCCTTCTATCGATTTTGGAGATCTGTCCAAAGATGTCCTGTTCACAGAGTTACTTAGCTTCTGTTGTCTGAGATCCTCTGCTCTATCAGGATCAAGTTTCCATCTATCCAAATTATCTTGCTCTCTGGAAGCTGAAGATTCTCTGGAAACTGAAACATCTAATGTCCCATTGCTGGATCGAGGCCTGTCACCATCAACGGCAAGATAACGTGAATCTGGCAGATTAGAATCTGACCTCTGAGAATGGGAAGTTGAAGCCCGTGAAGATTCTTGTGCTCCAGCTGGAAAGGAATGCTCAGACATTCCATGCCTAACTTTAAGGATATCAGATTGATCAGTTATCGAGACTGGAGTCTCATTCTGAGCCAACAGAGGATAACTGGAATCTAATCGACCTGAATGTTGCCGTTGAACTGAACCATCTACAAATCGAGTTGCCTCATTTAAACTGTAAAGAGTATTAATAAGCCTCAGTAATATCCCATTCTTAGCAGCTATCCGACAGAAATCATTCCTCGGGGTTGATCGCTGAAGCTTGAAGACCTGCCACATGCCATCAATTGCTAGGTGAACCATTTCCCTGTGCAAGGAGCGGATAATGAGCATTTTTTCTAGTATAGAAAGCAAACACACTGGAGCATTTAAAAACATAAAATTTCAAAAGGGAGAAAGGGTAAAAGAATTAAAAAAATGAGATAGAGTGCATCATAAAGTTGAGAATAATAATTTTCATCAATTGGTTTTAGAGCTTCCAAAATAGTATAGTCATCATCTGTCTTACACTACAATGTATATCGTCTATGATTGCATCAACAAACTTGCACAGACATGCACACAAACCTGTACTTTGCATAGTCGGCCTCTAAAAAGCCAACCAAAACCGGGATTCCGCGGCAAGCTATGAACATCTGCAAAGTTAACGAGCTATAGAGATGGAACCAATATGGTCAATATAATTCATTTTTGTCAATTAAAAGTGATACTAAACAACAGAAATAAATAGAGGAGACGACTCAACACCTTGAATGACAAAGCTGCTGCAAGAAATAAGCTGCCTCCATCCTAATTTCCCGAGGACGATCAGGCCCCGCAAAACTCATAACCAAAGGGATCTGTAATGTAACTTGAAAGTGAATAAAATGGTATAAATACTACAATATAACCACTCTCTCCCTCCCTTATCTCATTTCAGTTCAAAAGATCAATCCAAAAAGTGACAAAAACACATAACCGAAGCATATATACAAACAATAACCCGGGGATTTAAATCTCGGTCATGGTCACGTCGCGGTTATCGCGTTTTCGGATATAACGGAGGCTATTGCGGTCACTGCGGGTGTCGCGGTCATGAATTTTTTTACATTTTGCACAATTTATTGTAAAATATACTAATTATAATTATAATTATAAAAAGTCAATTTCAATAATTTTTAGAGTATTTTTTAACACTTATTAACTTTTATTAATATGAATTTGAAAGTGATTTTGTTTAAAGAATTCTATATTGTATTGTGATTTTTTTTAGTTTAGTTTGAATAATAAAATCATATGAATATTCTAAATAAACAATGTGCCTAAGTTGCACAGATACGGATACGAGGACAAGAAACGACAATTTTTATAATTATAGGGTACAGGTACGACAAATATAATATATATATATATATATATAATATCATTAAAATTCATAATACAATAAAGACTAAAATTATAATTGTATTAAACAATAATTATAATTGTAGTTATTTAAATTCACTTCTAATGATTTTTAAATTATTTTCTAACACTTAGATTACAAGATTACTAAAATTAAATGACTAAATTGAACGAAAATTTAACTTTATATTCTAAATTAAGAAAAAATCAATGACTAAAATGATAAAATTAAAAGATGACATGGCTGAAATGGATATTTACCCATCCCTATTTAAAGCTTGAGTGAAGAAGCGTTAAAACAAGTAACAGATTACAAATACAATACAAACCCAATATCCCACATCCTTAAGATACATAAAGCAAGGAGAGAAAGCAGCTTATAAATATGTGCTTAACCACTGGAACAAATGAAACAATTTAGTCTTGGCCTTTCGGTTGAGATCAAGTGTACGTGGGCCATTTGCTACACGTAATTAAGTGTATATTTTTTAGGTTGAGTGTTCAATTTAGTAGTTTTTTATTTTTGCAATTTTGAGTTTAGTTTGATATAATTTGAACTTTCTAAATTTAGAATTATCCTTGAGCTTTTTAAGTTCGGATTAATTTATTGGTTTTTAAATTTTGCTTGTAAAGAAGATGGGGAATTTATTTTCTATTTTTTAAGTAAATTTATTCGGGGACATCCTAATTAATGTTGACCATCCCGGTAAAGTTGCACAGATACAGATTTATTTGGGGACGTCCTAATTAATGTTGACCGTCCCGGTAAAGTGATTTTGTTTAAAGAATTTTAGATTGTATTGTGATTTTTTAGTTTAGTTTGAATAGTAAAATCATATGAATTTCTAGATAAACAATGTGCCTAAGTTGCACGGATACAAGGACGGGGACAAGAAACGGCAATTTCTAAAATTATAGGGTACGGGTACGACAACTATAAAATATATATATATATATAATCATTAAAATTCATAATACAATAAAGACTAAAATTATAATTGTATTAAACAATAATTATAATTGTAGTTATTTAAATTCACTTCTAATGATTTTTAAATTATTTTCTAACACTTAGATTACAAGATTACTAAAATTAAATGATTAAATTGAATGAAAATTTAACTTTACATTCTAAATTAAGAAAAAAATCAATGACTAAAATGATAAAATTAAAAGATGACATGGCTGAAATGGATATTTACTCATTCCTATTTAAAGCTTGAGTGAAGAAGCGTTAAAACAAGTTGAACATATTACAAATACAATACAAACCCAATATCCCACATCCTTAAGATACATAAAGCAAGGAGAGAAAGCAGCTTATAAATAGGTGCTTAGCCACTGGAACAATGAAGCAATTTAGTCTTGGCCTTTCGGTTGAGATCAAGTGTACGTAGGCCATTTGCTACACGTAATTAAGTGTATATTTTTTAGGTTGAGTGTTCAATTTAGTTGTTTTTTATTTGTGCAATTTTGAGTTTAGTTGGATATAATTTGAACTTTCTAAATTCAGAATTATCCTTGAGCTTTTTAAGTCTGGATTAGTTTAATGGTTTGTAAATCCTTGCTCGTAAAGAAGATGGGGATTTTATTTTCTATTTTTAAGTAAATTTATTTGGGGACGTCCTAATTAATGTTGACCGTCCCCGGTAAAGTTTGACCGTCCCCGATAAAGTTGGGACGTCCCCGGGACGTCCCCCAACTGTCCTCGCATTGTCCCCGTCTTGGGGACGTATTGGGGAGGTGGGACGACCTTAAGGAGGCGTCCCCGTGCTTCATAGCAATGTGCACCAATAAAAGGACTAAACATGTGAATGAACCTAAAGAAAAAATAAAAAATATTAGTATAATAAAAATAATTAATAATATTAATAAATAATAAAAATTAAATAAACATATTATAAAAACTAATAATAAACAATAAATATATTACAAAAAATTAAATAATTATAATATTATTAATAAACAATTATACCACATTAAATATAAGTCTTTATTCTCATTTATTTGATTTTTTTCCAATACTTATATTCAATATATACTCTAATTTTATTATTAAGTATAAGGAAAATAAAATTAATATAATGTTTAAGGACTAGATTTAACAAAAAAATCAAATATTTAAGGACTTAATTAAGATAAAATAGAAATTTAAAGGCTTAATCAAGAAGTTTTGAAAGTTTACGAGATCAATTTGAATACGGATTAAAGTATTGAGGCCAAACTGAGAACTTTAAAAAGTTCAATGTCATTCCATGTAATTTACCCATTTTTTCCAGAATTTTCACCCGCGTTCTTCTTCTTCTTCCTCTTCCGGCAGCCCGCGATTGTTCAGAAATCGGGAATATCAGCCTATTATTGCCGCTATCGACCGTTTCAATGTTAAATTGCGGCCGACAGACCGTTACTGACGTAAATCCGTTACCTACGGTGATTTTCGCCAAAACCGATTTCAACGATGATTTGTAGGTTGTTAACGTGTAAATAGAAGAGTTTTAGTTATTTTGTATTTAAATCAATAGTTTAAATTTAATCTAACTCTTATCCTACTTATAGATAGAGATAACTTAGAATAATTCTAATTAGACTAAACTACTTGTATAGTCTTTTAAATTTTTTTTATGTAAAGTAAATTAATTAATTAAAATACAAAGAATAAATCTGATATTTTCTCTATTCAAAACTTCTAATCTTTATGGTATTAGATTAGATTTTTTCTTATTGATCAATAATTAAAAAACCTAGACTAAATGGCCGGTGAGGAGAGTTCTACAGCTGGTCTATCCCATATCCCAAACCACCATTAGTGATACATCTCCTACTACCATCACTTCTCATAGACTTACTGAAAACTATTATCTTCCTTTTATTGAAGATTTTTAAAAAAATTCAGCCAAATGACAGCAACCAGCAACTTAACTCTTACTTCTACTGAAGGTAATACTTCTTGTGTAAGCTTGGCTAGTCTTGATACTCCATCCACCTGGATTGTCGATTCTAGGACTTTCAACCATATGAAAGAGAATATCACCTTGTTCAAAAGCCTTCAGAAAATGAGTTATCCTTCATACATCAAAACATCAGATAGCTTATTCTCCGAGATTGCAGGGAGTAGTTCAGTAATTATTACTTTAAATTATGTTTTATATGTACTAAAGTTAGCTTGTAATCTCTTCTCTGTTAGTAAACTTTCTAAGGATCTCAATTGCACAACTAATTTTGCTTTTAATTTTTGTGAATTTCAGGTGATGAATTCGGGGAAAGTGATTAGCAGTGCTAGGTTGTATGAGGGACTCTACATTCTTCAAGGATAGACAAATCAAAGTCTCTCTCTTCATACTTTTATTTTTGACACTTCCAATGAAATCTTGTTATGACACTTTAGGTTAGGTCAACCAAAATTTCATTACCTCGCAAAGTTGTTACCTCAGTTATTCAGTCACAAAAATTCAAAATCTTTTTCATGTGACATTTGTCAGCTTCAAGACAAATCAACATATCCTACTTCTAGTTATACATCTTCCCATCCTTTTTCACTTATACACAGCGACACCTAGGGCCTTCAAGAGTAAAGAATATAAATGGAGCTAGGTGATTTATGACTTTTATAGATGACCACTCTAAGTTTACATAGACCTTTTTAATGGAAGAAAAATCTGAGATTAAAGAAAATTTTAAAAGATTTGATGTAATGATCGAGACCCAATTTTAAAGTAAAATTTAAATATTTTATAGTGACAATGGAAGTGAGTATTTTATTAAAACTCTAGGATCATATTTTCAAACCAAAGGGATTGTTCATCTCACTTCTTGTGTTAATACACCCCAACAAAATGGGATAGCCGAAAGAAAAAATAGACATCTCTTAGAGGTAGTTAAATCCTCACTTTTTTCTACCAACGTACCAAAATACCTTGGGGGAGAGCCATCCTTACTGCTACCTATCTCATTAATAGGATGCCTAATAATACCTTAAAATTTCAGGTTCCTAGAGATGTGCTACTTGAATATTTCCCTAATTTCAAACACATATCTTCTACTTTACCTTTGAGAGTGTTTGGGTGTACAGTCTTTGTCTATAATCATCAACAGTCCACTGCTGCTGATATTCTTCAACTCAGAAGGGCTACAAGTGTTACTCACCTATTACCAAAAAGACATACACCTCCATGAATGTTACTTTTTTCGAAAATAAACCTTTTTTTACCAAATCTGAAATTCAAGGGGAGAATACTAATGATGAATTTCAATTTTTTGACTGATTCCAACAGCCCACTGCTGTTGATAATTTCCAGTTGAGTTCAACCCTCCAAAGAGCCCACTGCTGCTGGTTATTTATAGCCCAAATCAGCCATCCAGCAGCCCACTGCTGCTGGTTATTTATAGCCCAAATCAGCCATCCAACAACCCACTGCTGCTGTTGATAATTTCCAGCTGAGTTCAACCCTCCAGCAGCCCGCTGCTGTTGGTTATTTACAGCCCCAAACAACCATCCAACAGCCCACTACAGCTGGTTATTTACAGCCCTAAAGTTCACATTTACAGCCTACTGCTTCACAAATTTAGGAAAATCAGAATGTTCAGCCTGAAATTTCCTCTCATAACTCTCGAAAATCACATACTCATACCACTCCTTCAACACCCTTACCTCCTCCTAATTCTAGACTCCCTAAAACTCCTCAAGGAACTCAAAATACAGCTCGTGAAAGAGGAGAAATCAATGTCTACAAAAGGAGAAAAAGGCCAATTTTGGAATCTGCCATACAGCCTGGTTTCTTCCAAGAACTCAACTTCAATCTTGTTGCCTTTGAAGATCAGGAAGGTAATGAGTTACATGGTAAGGATTCAGTTAATAATGACGTTCAAATTCCTTTTATCGATACTACTAACCTTCCTATTGCTCAGAGGAAAGGTGTAAGAAAGTACACTAATCATCCCATACAGAGATTTATTGCATATGGAAAATTGCAGCCTTCTTTTTGAGCATTTATAGCTAAAGTTGATAGCATCCAGATTCCACAAATAGTTGAGGAAGCTTTGAGAGATCCTAAATGGAGAAAGGCTGTCGAAGATGAGATAAAGGCTCTTAAAAGTAATGAAACTTGGACCTTGACTGATTTACCACAAGGGAAAAAACTCATTGGCTGCAAATGGGTATTTACAATGAAGTACAACTCTGATGGAAGTGAGGAGAGATTCAAGGTAAGGTTAGTAGCAAAAGGATTCACACAGTCTTTTGGGGTAGATTATCATGAAACTTTTGCTCCTGTTGCCAAGTTAAATACAATAAGTGTTCTATTATCCTTGATGTAAATGAAGACTGGAAACTCCATCAATTAGATATTAAAAATGTCTTCCTTAATAGCAACTTAGAGGAAGATGTCTACATGCAAGTGCCTCCAGGAATGGAAGAAAAAGCAAGTGACCAGAAAGTTTGCAAGCTAAGGAAGTCCTTATACGGCCTAAAACAGTCTCCAAGGGCTTGGTTCGAGAGGTTCACAAAAGCTGTTGTTAAAAATGGTTACAAACAATGTCAAACCGACCACACACTGTTTGTAAAATTGGGACCAAGTGGAAAAAGGTCATCTTAATTGTCTATGTTGATGACATTATCATTACTGGAAATGATGTTGTCGAGATAGAGAATCTGAAGAAGCTATTATCCAAGGAATTTGAGACTAAAGACCTTGGAAGTCTCATATACTTTCTTGGAATGGAAGTGACAAGATCCAAAGTTGGGATTGTTATTAATCAGAAGAAGTACATCCTTGACCTACTCTTAGAAACAAGAATGTTGGGATGCAAACCTATAGAAACTCCTATGGACAACAGTTTTAAACCAAGAAGGAAGAAAATGAGAGTTCCAGTAAATAAAAAACAATATCAAAGACTCGTAGGTAAGCTAATTTACTTGTCTTTGACCAGACTTCACATTGCTTTCTCTATTGGAATTGTAAGCCAACATATGAATGATCCAAAGGAAGAACACCTCGATGCAGTCTACAGAATATTGAGGTATCTTAAAATAACCCCTAGACATGGCTTAATTTTCAGGAAAAGTGATGATAGAACAATAAAGATTTTCACTGATTTCAGCTGGGATGGAGAACTAACTGACAGTAGATCAGTAAGTGGTTATTGTTCCTTTGTTTGGGGTAACCTAGTGACATGGAGGAGCAAAAAGTAATCAGTGGTAGCAAGAAGTAGTGCTGAAGCTGAGTATTGAGCACTAGCTCTCAAAATTTGTGAAGGAATTTGGCCAAAAAGACTACTTTCAGAATTGAGCTTTAATTGTAGCAAACAAATTGAGCTACAAAGTGATAGTCAATCAGCCATCAGTGTTGCTAAAAATCCAGTTCACCATGACCGACCTAAGCATATTGAGATAGATAGACATTTTATCGCAAAAAAGGTGAACAATGGAGCAGTCAAACTCAACTTTGTACCTATTAAAAGTCAACTAGCTGATGTTCTCACCAAGGCCCTTTCAAGAAGCACCTTTGACGAGCTTACATCAGTGTTTAAAAAGACGCATCTGAGGCGCGCCTAGGCGCTAAGGCGAGGCGATGGTGAAGCTCCTAATTGGGACTAGGCGATTTCAATGAAGCGCAGCAAGGCGCGCCTAAGGCGCACTAGCGTTGAAGCGCAGAAAAACGCTGCATGTTCAAATTTTTTTTATCTTTTTGTCTTTTTTTATTTTTTATTATGTTTTACATACTAACTTGGGTCAAAAGTGGGGACCACACAAAAATAACATTAATCAAATGAAACTTAAATTAACCTAGTCGAGTTAATGTGTAATTTGAACTTAAGCATAACACACGATATATACAAACATTAATTAAATTGGATAGAATTTAAACTCAAATTAATTTGGTTGAGTTTTAAAACTTGAACTAAATTTAATTGTTTTAGGGTTTAAGGTGTAAGGTTTAGGGGTTTAGATTTAGTAGTTTAAAATTTAGTCATTGTGAATAGAATTTTGGGTTTAAGGTTAGAATTTAGTGTTTATAGATTAAAACCTAAATCTTCAACATATTATCCCTAAATTTTAATCCTAAACCCTAACCTTTTAACCCTAAATCCTAACGATAACCCCTAAATTCTAACCATTAGCTCTAAATTCTAAACTCCTAAACCCTACGCCCTAAACTGAGTCCCTAAAACTAAGGTGCTTGTTTTAGTTTCCACCGATAGTGAATTGGATATAAATCCTTAATTTAATCATATTATCATATATCCTATTGAAATTATTATATAACTAACTTTGTCTATTTACAGTATAAAAAATTTCATATTTCATGATAAAATGCAATGTCATATGCTTTTTGATTGGAAAGTTAAAGGTAAATGAAATGAAGAGCTTTTATTGAACTTATAGTCCTTTTTAAAGTACTAAATTTTTTTCTTGTTTAGTACTTTGCTTCATGCGCATTTATACATACTCCTTGATTGGTTCATGATGAAGCTGAACATTCAAAAAACCTCATTATTCGTATCACCCAAAATTTTATTGAATGTAAAGAATTTTGAAGTGATGCTTAATACATAAAATGCCGATGATAAATACTCTTTGGTGTTTACATTACATAAATTGTTCTTTTTGCTTAACTATACTACTGGAAAAAAACATGTATAGCTCTTATTTTCAAAAACTGCGTCTTCAATAAGGCGCGTGCCTTGCGCCTCACGCCTTGACTATAAAACCCCTATCGCCTTAGTGCGCCTTGCGCACTTTTTAACACTGGTTTACATCCAAGTTGGGACTTTACAACGTATATTCACCAACTTGAGGGGGAGTGTAGGTTGTTAACGTGTAAATAGAAGAGTTTTAGTTACTTTGTATTTAAGTCGGTAGTTTAAATTTAGTCTAACTCTTATCCTACTTATATATAGAGATAACTTAGGATAGTTATAATTAGACTAAACTACTTGTATAGTCTTTTAAAAAGACTTTTCTGTAAAGTGAATAATTAATTAAAAATACAGAGAATAAATCTAATATTTTCTCTATTCAAAACCTCTATTCTTCAGCATTAGTGTGGAACAAGAAGACTGCACATGTTTTGAAAGTGCCATGATACTGTTACCCGTAGGGGGAAATGAAATTTAACTCTTTTTTAGGTCCCGACCTATTGCGTAAATATGTAGCAACTGCACACCTTGCCCACTCTTCTATATGTGAATGAATAAAGCTAAATGGTCGTAAAAGTTACAACGCCAACACGAGATATGTGAATAAATAAAGTTAAATGGTTTTAGAACTTACAAAACCAACAAGACAAGCATTCTCCTGGAAATCAGTGTTTTCTTTCACAATATGATTAATAAGTTGAAGCACTGAACATGTAACCTGCAATTGCAATAAATATTAACATTGTCAGTTGGTCCTCAGCAAGCCAATAAGAATTGTACCAATCTAAGAACTTTCTTTTTAACCCCTTTTCCAGCTAGGAAGACTGAAAGAGGAAGGTTTCTTTTTCTTTCTTTCTTCTTTTTCTTTTTATCTTTTTATATGGTGGCGCTATGGATGGAGAGAGGAAGAGAGCCTCATTATTGACATACACGAGTTTTTGGGACATCAAGCAATTCCATTACAGGCAGTAAACCATGCTGGCTGACAAAAACAATTTTTTGTTCAGGGCGCTGGCGGAAGATCACTATGAGCTTCTGACATGCAGTAACAATTGCATCCTCTGATTCCTCCGGTCTTAGTGAGCCAACTAATCTGCTGAACTCAACTGCCTATAGAGCGAAAAGAAATAAGCTTTTAAATCTCTTCTCCACCAGAAAAAAACAATAACAAACGAAATTTTCCAAATAAACAATTCAACAGAAAGAAATTCAAAACATACAGACGGAGAGGACGGCAAGAGTCAGATAAGTACCGAGAATAAATACAAATTCATTATTTTAGTTACAAAATCATATCTTGTCCTTGTGATATCAGAAATATAACTTCAGTCATAAGTCTTAAGGGGAAAAAACTCCTAAAATAACCTCCTTAGCATTCACACAGCCTAGGAGTACCAGCAATGGAAAAATTATAATAAGATTGATTAGATGCATAAGCAACCTGATGAAGATTCCAGTTACTTGAGATGCCTACTTGCCATGAGACAGTCAATTAAACTAAATTGTATAGGAAGACAAAGAAAAGAATGCAGCACCCATAGCAAAATGTGGAAGTATATTATAATTTTCAATACAAAGATCTTAAAATTTGAATTTACGAGATTGAACTTAACAGCAAGACACAAAATCAACTAAAAAGAAACTTAAAACTCGAACAACTAAACCATCACTTAGAGGGAAGTAAAAAATTTAATTTGCAGTGCTTTGGAGATGAAGTATGAAGATAGATTCAAATACATAATTTTTTTTGATTAAGTAGAGAGATATGACATTCCCAAGGTAAATACCAAGATTCGAACCCATACAAGATAGGGCAACATGAGCATCCTTGGCCACTCGGCCAATTAGTGGATCTCGATGCATAAATTTGACACATCCATACATTATAAGTCACAATAACAACCTACAAGGTTGAACTGAAATCCTGTTGTAATCGGAAGTTTTGAAAATTCAACTATCAATACAGATATAATGGTAAAACTCTAACAATAAGCTGCACGTGCTGAGCAGCATAGAAGTTATTAAACATATTAGAATAGGGTTGTCAAACTATAAGTCAACATCGTAACAATAATAGATTAGAAATCCTCAATATACTTCAAAGCTAGGGTGTATTGCACAACTGGAAGAAAAAAAAAGGTTATATAAGAGGATTCCATTACAGATAAAAGAATTTAAGTCCACTATTTGATAGTGATGATAGGTACCTGTAAGGGAAATAGGTTCTCAGCGGGTAATTTTTCATCAAAATCCTGGCCACAGGAACAAAATAAACAATAGAAAACATCATTAGGTTCATGTCTGACGGCATCACATGAACGTGGCACTCAAAACATATCATACCAAATATTATCTTTAACATACCAAACCATCAATGTCAATTACATCATCCTTCAAAACACCCATCATTAAGCGAAGCAGGTTACCACCACCATTTGACTGACCGATTTCCTCTTCCATTTGTTTCTTAGCAATTGTATCTCTTAACTTCTTAGCCAGGTCATTTTTTCCAGTATCAGGCACAATACCTTGGTTCACATTTGACACAGATGCAGACGTTGAAGCTTCAGTTGATCTTCTCTCGACGTTTTTATCCAATGGATGAAATAAGTCATCCAAGGAAGCATCTCCAGGAGGATCACTAAATCTAATTAGCTCATTCCCAGTTGAGGTCACCGAAGCTTTTACAACCTTAAAAAGTTGGAGTCAAATTGTAAAATTCCACTTTTACATGTGTATGGAAAGTGGAAACCAAAAAAGGTCACAAGTTGAACGGTAAAATGTGACAAGTGGTGCGTAGGATTGATAGAGAAATTACAAAAGAGAATCATAGATAATATTTCAAAGAACCCAGAAATTGAAGGACCACTAATAAACATTCTCCAGAGGAAAAAGAGGACCAGGACATAAAAGAATATTGACCATTATAACCATCACTATAAACATAATCTAAGAATGAGAAAACAAGCAAAAATATATGCATCTGCTGGTTAGTTCCTTGTACATCATTAAAAACAAGAACAGCTTTTTTTCCTTTAACCAAATCATACAAGCTGAGAAGATATTTCTTAGAGATGAGAAACAAAGATAAGTTCTTTAAACCAATAAAAGTATGAAGTATACAAGCATGCAACCTAGAATCCACACGAAGACTTCCATACAAATGTCTGAGTAATGATGACAGAAATTTCAAAGGTACAGATATTACTATTATAAATCTAGCAATTTAATTATTTCAGCAACTAGCACCATTGCATGAAGCACTACCTTTTGCAGACCAGCATTCTGAGTTATAGGTACAAAGCCAAAAGATTTGTTCTCTTTATCAATTTGATGCTCGTTAACTCCCTGTCCTTTTTCCGTATGTTTCCTTCTTGATGGTGAGCCAACATCAGCATTCATCATGGCTTCATCTTGATGGGATATCTCAGGATGCTGACCAGAACTGAAGGCAGCCACAACATTCTTAACAGATAGTTCACCAGGACTAATTTGTAAGGATGATTTCTCATGAATGGCTAAGGTTGGAACCTGATCTGATTGTAGATCATCGTCTAAATTATTCATCCTTTCTTCAACCATAGTATTATCTGCAGAATGATCATGATCATACTTGCTTCGATCAGTGGCCTCCATTAATGATACCTCTTTCTTAGATCTCTGACAATCAAAAAATTAATTCATTAATGTGAGAAAATCAACATCCTCTTGCATCAGTCTATCAGAAAAAACCAAACATGTCTTCAAAACATTTAAATTATTATCAATTTTTAAATTTTATTTAATAAGTTATTTCTCTTGTAGCTTTTAACTTTAACTAAGGCTTGCTTCCGAAGAAAGGTTCAGGCTGAAGTTCTCACCATTTCAGATTCCTCTACTTTCTCTGCAGGAAGATTCTCTTCAGCACTCTGATTATCTGCATGAGAGGTTTCTACATCTGCTGCAACATCTTCAGCGATGTTTCTGCCAAGGAACAGACAACCAGGGAATAATTCATCATGAGATAAAATAGGAGTAAATAGAACACAAAATGAAATGGTTAAAAAGTATTTAGTTGTCAACCCTGCAAAGCAGCAAAATCTAAGGTTTTGATATCTTTTATGAGCTGCTTAAAATATGAAGGAAAAAGAAACAATATTAATGGCATGCGAGAACAAAGGAACGTATCATAGGAATGAAATATAATGCGAAAAAGTTTATAATAGAAATATTTATAAGCAGAGATATGTCCTCGTAATTTAGTATGAAAATTGAACTACATTCTGACTTTCAGAACAAAATATGGCAACATAAATAATCTCAGAGTGGAGTATGAGAGTAAAACAAGATGTAAGGCTGACGACAAAGCACTTGTATATGTACAATAAATACTAGATCCATCGACCAATATATTGTTTGCATGATTAAAAAAACTGTAGATATCTTGCAAAATAAAAAATCCAAAGCACACAAATAGATGTGAAAAATAATTTAGATTAAAATCAATCAGAACTCTGATTATTTGATCAGATCAGTGATCATAGGCATCTAGATGATAAGGGAGACCACGCATGGATGGAGAAGGCTGACCAAAATCCCAAGGCAACTCCCGAAACACATACACACAAATACTGTAGCATATATACCTAATGGTTCCACTTTGACGCAAAGAAGACTGCAAAGCACGTCTGCAATTCCGTATCCAAGGGTGCGAAAGAAGCGTTTTGGCATCAGGCCTCTGTCTGGCATCCTGAAAAAACAATGAAGCCTCATTTAACAAGTTAACAAATTATCAAAGACTTTAACGGGGTCAAGTGAAGATTTGTGATGGTCTGATCAGCAACCATCATCACATTGGTTGACATCCATTGAACTCCGGTACGGTAGTTATCATATAAACTAAGGACCAAGATAGAAGGCCATATATTCTTTTAGCAACATGACTTTCAATTAGTCTATGAAATTTATCAGGATATAATACTTTAGTTTCATTTTGTTTATTTCATTTCATCTTGACAGTGGCTTCCACCTAAAGATTTGATGGCTAGAAGAATGTTTACTACTCATTGTATAACTTCAAGAATGTCACTGATTGCTTTTGGTCTACATGGATTCCAAAGTTATAAGATCAAAACAAGTCTCATTGCCATCAAAACAGATCTTTCCTGACTAATAACTAAGAGTATTCCGTCTGTTGCAAAACCAAGCATGTCTCATGCATGATACACTTTATAAAGATCATGCAATAATTAAAATACAAAATTGGAGCTTCATTTATCTTCCATACCTTCTTAAAGCACTGGTGCAGAAAATCAGTAATGTCTGGAGATAGGCTATCAGGTATCGGTGGATGCTCATCCTGGGAGGAAGAAACATATATTGAAAACACACACATTTATATGTAAAAGAAGAACCATTTAAGACAAGGCAAAAAATGAACTTGCTAAAGCATTCTCCAGCAGTGAAAACAATATGCAAATATGGAATGTAAAACAAGCAGGGATTTAAAAAGCGGACCGCTTTTCATAATGAAACTTTCAATTGAGCCTCTAAGCCTTATTTTCTTTCAATTAAATCCTTTTATAAGTGGAAAATACTCTAAAAATCATTAAAAGTAACTTTTTATAATTATAATTAAATTCTCCCATTGTTGATATTTACCTTGATCATTTTTTTAATTTAGGTATTGATATGTAGAACAAATATATATATATATTATTCTTGAGTTTGCCGGTGGAAAAGAACTCTTTGATAAAATTGTAAGGAATTTAATCTCCTATCTCACAATTATAATAGATATTTTTTAATCCATTTTAATTTATTTATGTTCATTTTGTTTAGACAATACTCTAAATATCATTAAAAATGACTTTTTATAATAATTATTATTATGTTTTACAATAAATTGTGCAAATTTTAAAAAAAATCACAACCGCGACACACGCAATGACCACAATAGCCTCCGTTATATCCGCAACCGCGATAACCGCGACGAGACCAAAAACGTGACTGCAAACGCTATTTAAATCCCTAATAGGGAGGGTAGATAAAGGATATAAAGAAATAGAGAAACTCGGATAGGAAGAATTTACTCTTACGCTTATATACTGACCAAAGTAAACTGCTGAGATATAGACAAACCTGCACAATCCGAAAGAGAGCTGGCATAGGCTGCAGATCATAGTATGGAGGCACACATGTAAGGAGTTCAATCACAGTACAGCCAACACTCCAAATGTCAGAAGCTGCACAAACCCCTGACATTTCAATCACCTGAAATATAATTTAACCTGTAAGTAAAGCATCCAGTATATACCTAAAATAACAAACATGAAAACATGGAGAAAAGTAACAAGCTAGAAAATTAATAGCCACGATCCAATCATTGGTACCTCTGGGGCCATCCAACACGGTGTTCCAACAACTGAGTGTGTGTTAACATCAGCCTCAGTTAGTTTCGTTGCAACACCAAAATCAGCAAGTTTCACTAGACCCTGAAAAGAGAAACTAAGTCGAGGATAAATTTGGGGGGGGGAGGAACCAAGAGAGTCCACACTCCTCACATCCTAATGACAAACAATCAAAACCAATTTGAACACAAAACTGTGAATATGAAACAGCACGGTGACTGTAATGAATCTGCAGAACCGAGGACCCTGAGGTGAGGCAATAAAATATGGCCCAAAATTCAGCAGCCTGCAGGTGTTTCACTCAAGAAAACTTAAGCACTTCAACTTCATTTATCTTAGCATGTTTTTCAGCACATAAGTAGCCAAAGTAAAAGGAAACGTACGAATTCAAATTCAATTTGTCCAAATAGCTCAATATTAAGGAGGTCAAATGGTATCTCTGTCACCATGCTACAAGATAATCACTAAAAAATGACACCGGAATAGTAATAAAACTCACTAAGGATAGCGAAATAGTTGTTAAGGTACCTCTTTAGTCGTCAGAATATTAGCACCCTTAATATCCCGATGGATAACACCCTGTTCATGTAGATAAACCAAGCCTTCCAAAACCTGCTTAACAAGTAGCATATTCAATGATACTTTATGGCAAAATGAAGCAATAAATTGCAGAAATACAAACAAACCTGAGCAATATAAACGGCCACCAAAGATTCTGGAAAAGGCCAAAATTTATTTGGCTCGATGATGTTTGCAAGTGAACCATTTTCTACATACCTATAGAAATGTAAAAGTGGTAACTACAAGTTCCTAAAAGCTCAGAGAACACTCCAATCACAATGTAAGATTTCTTACTCAAGAATTATATGCAGGTGAGTCTTTGTCTTTGATGACCCAAGATACTTCACAATGTTCTTATGGTTCAAATTCTGCAAAGAGTTTCAAATTTTAATTAGCATTGTCCAGCCAGCAGGTAACTACCATGGAGAATGGAAGAAGACCGGTCAACAACAAATAATGGATGGGGCAAGACAGTTGCAACACAGCCAAAAAGACATAAGACATCTTTAGTGCACATACAGATAACTGATGTCAATCAGGTATGCATGTGAGCAATTGGAGGTAGAAATACAACAAGGGAAAAGACCAAAAAGCACCAATACTTAAAAAAGTTACCTTCAATAAATCAATCTCTTGCTGCAATGTTAAGCCATTCCACCAACCAAGAGCATTCAAACGAAAAAAAGCAACTTATCAGCCTTGCTAACATTACAGATACTATAAATGGTAAATGCATGCTTCAAATGTAGCATTCCAATGAACCAAATAAATAAAAAATTATTTCAATTTTACATGTCTATCACCTAAATTTTAAAAAATACTGGACATATAAGTTAAATACACAGAATCAAGGACTAGAATGATAAATGTCCTCTGAAAAAAAAACAGCAGATTTCACAAGAACAATGCAATTTTATTGACCCCCGGAAAACATTTACATATTCACTAAAAGCAATTGATAAGTACTGAGAAGATGTTCAAATACTAAAATCCAGACTCCCAATGGCTTGCACTTAAGATTTTCTGTTAATAAGATGCAACTGATGTTACATGAGCAGGTATTTGAAAGTGGTCAAGACAAATAAATTTAAAAGTTGTGTCATAAGCAGCTTCGATACAAAACATGCTTATCAAAATAAATCAAGCTTTACATATCCGGGAAACATACTACAGTTTATCATGAAAAACAAAGTTAGATTGCTTCTACTTTTTTTCAAATAAAAACTAAGAACCAGATCAACCTAAAAATATATATTCAAATAATCTTTCATCCATCATAATGCCCTGAAAACAAGGTATAATCTATAAAAAAAACAATAGTAAAAAGTTTCTCACCCCGACTGCAGTTTAACTAGATGGGCATAACTACTAATATGCAGACCAACATGGCTAAATCCAATCTAGCAGGCAATCCTAGTGAACTAGCAAAACATTTATTGATTTAAGCGCGTTAAAATTTAGAAATAAAAGAAATATAAACTCAAACCATTATGATATTGAGGTCCTCCTGATCAATATTCTCCAAAGAAACTTTTTTTTTAGATAAGTTGTGATTTGTATTGCCCAAAAAGAACAGCAAAACGCTGTTACAAGAATAAAAACTTATCTATACCCCTATACAAGTATACCCCAATTTGCACATAACTAAATGTTAGTGCTATCCTCTATATCTATACATTTTTTGTGCAGTTTTATACTAACAACCTCTTTCACCATGCCAACAATATCCTTAGGGGTTCGAGATATACCCCTATAGAACCTGTGATTCCTCTCTTCCCAAATGCCATATATAAAAGCATTCCAAGCCAACTTCAAAATATGGACAACAGGGACTTACCCTTTAGACGAGTAATGGCCCAGCTCATCTCATCGTCCCAATGCAGAACGTTTCGACAAACCTTACAATTCGCTAAGATAGTACTCCAGACAGTAGCAGCGTAGGGGCACTCAAAGAAAATATGGTTTCTGCTCTCCATAACTTGCTCACAGAGGAGGCAGGAAGTGTCACCAGTTATCCCCAGATGAGATAGCCTATCACGCGTAGGCAATCTATTCAAAATGGTCATCCAACTCACCAGAGAGTGCTTAGGGATATGCATAGGGTACCACACCAATTTTTGCCATGCAACCTTCACTATTTCATCTCTAGTCCGTTCCCAGATCCAAGTTGCGCTCACATCTGTCAGGTTCACCGAGGCACTAAAGATCCTCCCTGCTTCATTTCTGAGCTTCAGCCTTCACAACCCAGCTAAAGTAACATTTGCTTTCCACTTCCCAAAAACTCTCTCCTTTAAAGACATATACATTAAGCCAGGCCACCCAAAGAGATCCTTCTCCGGCAAGAATTTTTTTAATCAAATAGAGGAGACAAGCCTTGTTCCAGCAACTCAAATTCCTTAGGCCTAAGCCTCCCTCAGAGCGCAAGTGGCAGATCTGCTCCCAACTTACCTGTGCCCCATGAGCATGAGCATCAGTTCCCTTCCAGAAAAATCTCATGCACAGTTGGTCGATCTTAGAAATGCCAGCTTAGGCAGGACCAGTTGTCTGCACCAATAATTAGAAACACTAAAGAGAACTGCCCGAATGAGCTGAAGCCTTCCCCCATAGCTAAGCTTCATGTTTGCCCACAAGTTCAATTTGTCCTTAATCTTTGTCAAGAGAGCCTGGCAGTCTTTCTCACTGAGTTTCCTTGGGACCAGAGGAACCCCTAGGTATCGTACTGGTAACTTTTACACCTTGAAACCAGTTACTCGTTGAATATCCATCAAGTTTGTCTCGCTTACACCACTAGCATAGAACTCAGTCTTGGCCACGTTCAACTTTAAGCCAGACATGCTGTAGAACTGCTCAAGTACAGCTTTTACTCCTACCACTGAGCCGATATCTCCATTGCAAAAAATTAGTAAATCATCAGCAAAGCTCAAATGAGTCAATGGAATCCTCTTACACTTAGGATGATACGTGAAGATCTTGTTGGCAGCAGCTAGGTTCAGCATAGCGGATAGGACATTCATGGTCAGGACAAAAAGATAGGCGGAGAGTGAGTCACCCTGTCTCACGCCTCTCCTCCCTTGGAAAAATCCCACCAGACTTCCATTGAAGCACACCGACAACCAAGGCGTGGTGACACAAGCTTTAATCCAGTCAATGAACAGCAATGGTAGCCTCATAGCCTCCAGCACACTTAGCATGAAATTCCAATTCACAGAGTCAAATGCTTTCTGTAGATCAATCTTCTGAGCACACCTAGGAGATAAGGATTTCCTAGCATATCCCTTAACTATCTCTTGCGAGTAGAGTGTTATCCACAATATTCCTCCCTTTAATGAAGGCGGCATCGATTTGGCAAGATCATGTCGGGAGATATACAAAGTCAGTTACGTAATCTTAGTTATGGTTTTATAAAATACGTTGCAAAGCAGGATATTGGCCTCGAACTCTTTTGCTCTACAGAGTTTGGCAATTTAGGGACCAAAGTGATGACTGTGGCATTAAAAGCGTGCAACATGCTTGATGTTTGAAAAAATGTCTCACAAAGAACAATAAAATCGTCTTTTACAATGTCCCAAGAATTCTTGAAGAACCAAGTCAGATACCCATCAGTCCCGGGCTCTTTTCATTCCCTTGCCCAAAGAGAGCCTCTTGGATCTCCCCGTCAAAGGTGACAGTGCACAGATTCGTCGGCCCTGCAGTATGGAAATATGCAGTAACTCCTTAAGCATGGACATTGAGCACCCTTTCACACCCTCATCAATCTCACCTATGAGGCTTTTGAAGAAATTTACCATTTCGTTAGACATGGACTCAAAGCTATCCAGTCTATTACTATCTTCATCAAGGAGCAATCTGATTGTATTTTTCTTTTTCTGTGCCGCCATTGTAGAGTGAAAAAAACAAGTGACAACATCTCCCTCCATAAGCCATTGGACCTTTGCTTTTTGCTTATAGAAATTGGTCTCAGCTTGCTCAAGTTCAGCCAGTTCTAACAGAAGAGCTCTTTCCCCAGGAATGTCTCTCTGACTAGGCAACTCCAGATTCCTCAAGCTGAGCCCTCTTTTCTAAAACTCTTCGAGAGATATTATCAAAATGGTTCATGTTGAGTTCCTTAAGCTTTGGCTTTAATCTTTTAAGCTTATTGAATAGTCTCCTCATTGGGTCCCCTACTACTTCTTCATGCCAAGATTGTTGGACAATGTCTCTGTAAGAAGGCTGTTGAGTCCAGAAGTTGAAGAACTTGAATGGCTTGGGGTGATTGGTTGGGTTATCTTTAGTAAGCCAAATAATCCCCGGCAAAGGGTCGACTCCCCTTTAGCAAGAAATTCTACATAAGAGTCCGGCAGATTTGAAGCCAAGCTTGATTTATTAAGACTCTATCTAGCTTCCTAGCCGGTAACCATCATCTTGATTATTAGACTGTATACAATGGGCGAGTAAGGGTGGTCCATAATTGACAAATCATCCAAGTTTCTGCAAGTCCGCCATGTCTATAGTAATTCCCTCAAGCTCTATGGCGTAACTTTCATTTCTGATGAGAAAAGTATTAAAATCTCCACCTATTACCCATGGATGAGCACCAATAGAACTCTCAACATTTTTAAGATGATTCCAAAGATGTCTTCGAGTCACACCATCATTACTTCCATACACAACAGTGATCACAACATCCGAATAATTCAGTCTTCCTTTGATTGTTATAGCTTGATCTGCATAGTGAATAACAGAAAAAGAGAGGTCCTTCCTCCAAAACAACCAAATACGACCGTTTTCTATAAGATCATAATTGTAATAAATATTCCAGTCCTGAGAGAAACAAGAAGCAATACTAGCAGCATTACAAAATCTCACTCTAGTTTCTAACAAGCAACCAACTTCCACATTCAGTTTATTTAATCTAGCCATCACTCTTTTTTGTTTTAGAGGGTTATTGAACCCCGCACATTCCAAAAGCAAACAATCATGAAAAAGAAACAGTCAGATTACCTCCACCTGCCGCATCCGCAAAGACCTCATTACTGACTTTGACTTTTTCAAAATGATCCTTCTTTTTACCCACCATTTCTTGAAGTAGATTGGCCACGCCTTGAGCTGCTACTCTAGGTTGTCTTCCAACCTCTCCATTATCAAGTACAGTTAGATCTGCCAGTTTACTTGTTGAGCCAGCAAATTTTTTATTCTTGTCTCCCTTCCCCTTTCCTTTTTTCTTAACTGAATCTTGCAACGAAGGGAACTCAACAGAATTAGAGCAGACAGTGACTTGCTTCCCTGGAAATGAATTATCCTGCCCAGCATTATCAGTTTTTCCTTGATCATTCTGCACTAGAACAGTAGCCTTAACACTCTGTATGGTCGCAGCACCCTCATCAGTAACTCAATATGCTTAGAAGTCTCTACAGCGATCCCTTCAACTTGCTCTGTCACCTTACTCTGCGCAGCAGGTTCCTCGGCGGGCTTGGCAATCGCAGCACCCTCAATCGGCGTTCTCCCCTCACTTGAGACTGGAGGGGATTCACTATTACTTGAGGAGGGTCTTTCTTTGACTTTCCAAACTTGAGCAGGTATCTCAGCAGTTTTAATTGACTCTAAACAAGCTTTGTCCGAATGCCCAAATGAATGACATCTTTTGCAGCTCTGTGGCATCCAAGGCACCACAACTCTAACAGGGATCACAGATTTATCTCGCATAATTATATTAACTAGTTTAGGGATCTGTTGGCCAGCTTCCACTTCAATACATACCTTTGCAAATTCTAACCGTTCTCGTGCAGCTGTGATTGAATCCATATAGAGGGGTACCCCTAAGGCACTTGCAATATAGCTCAAACCCTTCCTGGAGTACAATTCTAATGGAATATTATAAATTTGAACCCAAACAGGCATCTTACACAAGTCAAATTCAAGCTTCTGTATGTTCGGCTCCCATTTCCTAAGAACCAATGGCTTGTTTTGAATATGCCATGGCCCGTTCTCTAGTATCCAATCTCTAGCAGTAGCGTTTGGAAAGGAAAAAACAAGAGATTTTGTCCAGCAAGGCTAACCTTTACGGTGGAGCTTTTTCCCCAAAGAAGCTCAGCAATCCTATGTAGAGAAGAAAAATTAGGCGCATTCCCGATGAATTGGCCCACCAGCGCATACTTCCAGTCTAGAATTCCCTCCTCAAATACCGCCGATGGAGGTTCAATAGTCGGCGTATCCGTCGCAGACGCTGCTGGGTAAAACTCTAATGTGTGCTCTTCCACCCCCACAAACAATTGTTTCCAGTCAACTATCGTCGATTTAGCCATGAAATTGAGATGGAGATGTGTTGAATCAAGAAGAAATTCAGAGAAACCGATAGAAATTGAGATGATAACCCAGGCGAAACGATGGAAATCTCAAGATTCATTAGGCCTGCTAACGTGCACCCAGAATCTTGAAAAAAATCTTTAAAGAAACTTGTTTAATTGCAACAAAGTCCCCATTCTCCAAATCCAAGCCTTTATAAACACGTCCATATGCACCTTTCCCAATTTCATCTCCAAGCATCTATTCAAAAGGAGAACACAACATATAAACTTCCAGATTACAGTAAACAAGTAACAAAAAAGAAGGAAGAAAAATGATCGCATGAAGAAACTTGACTTCCAATTTTCGGAGAATTAAAAAAACAACATTAACTTCTTCAGTCAACAAACTGAAAAGTAATTTGCATACAAATCATATTTTTAAAGAAAAACTCTAGAGTTTTCCTGTAAAATGAAAATTGAGAGCACAATTTTGAACATTCAAATTTTATTTCTGATTTCCGATTTTCTTTTCGTTTTCTCTCGATTCTAAAACGAACGAACAAATAATACATGAAGATTAAAGCAGATAATAACGAGAAAAAAGCATAAATTATCGAGAGAGAAAAAACAGAGCGAATATGGAACTGACTTACGTATTTGTTGTCGAGTGTTTTGGATTTGGGGAAAGGGGTAATAGCTGCTTAGCGAGACATTGCTTTGTGTTCGTATCCTTCTTCTTCGTTTTGTTCTTCAGAAATGAGAAACAAAAGCAAGTGCTCGCTGTTTAAAGGAATACTAGAAGAAATGCTCCATGTTTTGACGACAGTGTTAAGGATCGAAGGAGGAATCCAGACTCCATAATAAAGAAAAGGAAACCAAAAGAGAGAGGAAAACGAGGGAAGAGAAAAGGAAAATGGAGCCAACTTGGGCTGGATTATTGATGGTAGCCGATACGCTGTCGTATTTGGGGGTTTGAAGTGATGATAATAATCCACTAATTATCATGTTAATAATTTCACATGGTGGCAGGGCCCTCAAAATGACATACAGGTAAGGTAATACTAAAATCACACCCTTTCTTTAATATGGTTCGATACGATATTTATATTACTTAGATCTTTTTATCTCTAAGTTAAAAGGTGTTAAATGTTCGTTTTAATATATATGAGTTTAAATCACTTTTCTACAAGGTGTATGTGTATTATCAAAAAGAAAATATATATGAACAGACCGTGTAACTACTTTTAGACCATTCAAAAAAATATTAAATGTTTAAAATGTTCAATACATATATTATGTTAATAATATATCATGCGAACTAAACTCAAACAACAATAAAATCGTATTTTATAAGCATAGATAAGGGTTTATGCCCCTGTCATGAATCTAAGTACCTAAAAATTTGTCTAATAATAATTTGACTTCTGTTGAAATAAAAATACTTATTAAATATTAATGAAGGGTGAGTTTATGTCCTTAATTTTTTTTACTCTAATAATAATTTAAGTCTAAGGTCATATAAGTTTAAATATTAAACAAAGTAGGCATTATTTTTATGTTAAAAGTTTAAATATTTAATAAATCTTATTTAAAAAATAATAAATTCTTATAATTTTTAAATTCAATCATTTGACCATTTTAATATTCGATCATGACTTTATTTTTTGTTTGTAGACTCTAAATTACAGAAAATTTGTATTTTGACTTTTTAAAATTTATTTCTTCGATCTAATAATTAAATTTTCAAACTTAAATTTTATTAATAGAAAAAATATTATTGATTTTCGATTTTCCAATCCGTTCGTAAGTAACATCTTTGTTGCCATTGTTGATTGCGGAAACAACATTCATGTTTTAATTGAGGAAGTTGTCCCCTCTCAGGAAATGAGTGCTTTTATTTTGAAATTTAAATGTTTTTAATAAAAAATAATATCATAATCATCACACTTTTTATCGATATATACATATAAGTGGAAGCACGAAAATTCATATTCATTAATAACATACAAAATATTATGAGAATAATTTCTCCCTATAACATTATGTTTTATACAAAATTATCCTAACGAACAATAAGTTGTTTTATCACCCATCCCACCAAGATCCAACGAAAACTAATATGTTTCGAATTAATTGTACATCCGGCAATTAGAGACGTGACGACAAAACCAAACCGAAATGAAAAAAACAAATTAATTTACAAAACGTAATATAAAATTCCAACATTACTAATTTAATTTGATTCTATTTTCATTTTTTTATGAATCATACCAACGAATATATTACCTCCGGTGATAACCTATAGTTTAGAAATACATATAATAATAATATTTTTTTTTTTTTTACTTTCGACCTCTAATATTAAACCAGTACAAATTTATATTTCTATCTTTTCTACTGAACCAAGTATAAATTCTTTTAATTTTAAAAATACTGAAATGGAAGAAATACAAACTTTTATAATAATACAACAATTAAAATTAAAAAAGGCATAATTACTTTTTCTAATTCTCAACAAAAAATATTATACATACATATAGAAATTACATTTTAATTTAAAGAATATAAAAAATAATTTTACATGCTTTGTTGGACACTGGAGCTACAACAAGTACCTGTTGAAAAATATTATATCAAGACAAAAATGACAATCAATAAAAATCTAGTAAAAACTATAAAATTTGATGAAAACGAGACAATAATAATATAAAACTAAAAGGTTCTTATTTACATATAATGTTAAATTTATAATTCTAAAGATACTATGCTTTTCTAACATGCATGGAGTACTATTAGAAAACAATTTTATCTATAGTCATTTACTCTTTTATTTTTTATGGAAAATGATTGAATAATTTTACCTGTAAAAAAAATATCGGTAAAAGTTCCTCTAATAAAAAATCATAAATTTCATATGTGATAAAAAAATTTAAACCTTCAAAAAGAGAGTAAATTAAACAAGTACATATTAGTCATTGGCCATTTAAAATATTAAAAATAATTTTAGTGAAGAACTACTAAAATTATAGAAAATAATCCGAGATAATATAGTATAAAGTTAAAAAATCTTAAGAGTAAAACTCATGATTTACACTAAACAGGATATAAATAAATTCGATATTCATATTAAAAATAGTAAAACCCATAATTTATACAACGATTCTTGCTATTATTTTTTATTAACTTTCCAGAATTAAAATCAAACTACTCGTTTTATTTAACAGACTATGTGTTCGAACAAACCACCAAAGAAAAAACTAATTAAAAAGATCGAATCGCAACTTAGTAATTCAAGACAAAAAAAAAAAAAAAAAACTCTATGTAGTTTCAAATGAATGTGAGGTTTTCCTTTGGCATATTCCGATGACTCCAATTTCTAGTTCTTTCAAGGCTTCCATAGAATGGTGGTTTCAGCTATCATTGACGTCACAGTGTAAGGATCCATGTTAGATGACGGCCTCCGATCTTCGAAATAGCCTGTCGATTACATCGTCAGAAAAGCGTTTTATAAGAATCAATGGTGACAATTAAAAAAATGAGTTTTTTAGGGTAGAACTTTGATATACAGGCTGTGTAAAATTAATTTTGCACAAGCATGCGTATTTACATTATAAAATTAAAATCTTAAATTTCTAACCCTAACCATAAAACCTAAATCCTATACACTAAATTCTAAACACTAACTTTAAAATTTAAACTATACAACCTTAAACCCTAAAACTAAAAGGCACAGTTTACACGGCCTGTGTATCAAAGTTTTTTTTCCTTCTTTTTAGTTAAGAAGAAACGAAAACAAATGGTTAGTTACCTTTTCCAGCTTTCTCGGTGTCACGACCAACACGGACTGAGGCTCCCCTGTTTGCAACACCCTAGAGTTCGAACATACAAATTAGATTGTAGTTAGTTACAATAAACCGAAATCAAACCGAACACCAGTGTTCGAACGAGTTTAGCCATGGCGATGATTTGGTAATGTCGTGTTAACTTACCCAAGAGAAAGTGTTGATATCAGCAGTCTCGTGATGACCCGTCAGACGTCTCTCGTTACCCTTACCATAGGCTGCAATGTGCTCCTTGTGACGTTTACTCAACTTCTCGATCGCCTTCTTTATCACTTGGATCCCATCATCATTTCTCATCGACTTTGTGCTGGAAAAAAAAAACAGAATCAACTAATTTATGAGTCGAAACAATGGATATGCCTTAAACAATATGATTTATAATTCGATATATTTAAATCGAACTCAAATATAATTCAAATAGGTTTAAATCGAACTAAAGTAAAAATATTCTAAAATTGTCGAAGTACAATTTGACACACGAATACATTTATTCTTCTTTGTACAGAAGTAAACTTATCAATAGCCACTGTATACAAATATCTGTATATTTTTTACAATTAAATTTAAATAAAAAAATCGGATTTGGAATCGTACCTGTAATTGGTATGAGCGCCAGCACCGTTCCAATCACCCTAATTGAGGGAAATTTAAAGCAAATTAAAATAAATATAATAAATAAAGGGATAAATGAATTAAGATTGTAGCATTGAAACAAACCAAGACTGGTTTGGGATCGAACGATAGAACAGCTCCAGCAATTTCAGTGATTCGCTGTTTTAAAAAACAGTAGAGTTGAGTCAAGTTGGATATTGTTTTAGAGAACAGATTTTTTTAACGGTACTGTTTTCTTCTATTTATAGGATTTAAACTCGAGACTTTACTACAAAAACATTAATCTTCTTTGCCATTTAAAGAGGCAACTATTGAAATTTTTATTTAAATACATCGAATTTTACGGAACATACCTCGAGTATGTATCGAGCCATCCATACTTGATCCCCCGAAGAAATCCCACAAACTGGGCCAACTTGGAATTCCCACTGTTCAGCACAACAAAATGACGAGATGAGTCCTAGGACATTTCATGGTAAATATGGGGGATAATGTCGGATTTGATTTTTTAAGAATTTACGACATATTCTATTACTGGGATGATTCAGGATTTGATATCGGATATATATGTTCGACATAATTCGATCTTTTTATAGCAACGTTCATACAATTATCGAGCACATATACTTTAATAAAAACGAAGATTCTGAGTAACTAAATGGATCAAGTAAGAGCAGTCTTCTAGCTAAGAAAGAAGAAACAAAACATACCTGACCAGGCATGACTTCACCATTGATGCCACTGATGTTAATGCCAGCATAAAGGCAAGCCTTGTAATGAGCGTCCACAATTTCTCGGCCGAATGCTTTGTCCGCACCAACCCCACAGTAGTACGGACCCTTCATGCATATGGATAACAAAACTTAACGTAACGGGATCGACAACTGTTCAGTTTGGTTTTACGTAAAACTATAAATTTGTTATAGATAATTCTATTTGTTCAGATCAATTTATTTTAAATTGATTAACATATAATGATTATAGAATTCAAATCGATTCGAATAACTATATCTTCAATTTGGTTTGAATTACGAGTTTTGGATTGTGATGTTTACCTGCGGTCCGGGATATCCTCCGACCGGCCATCCAAGAGGCCATTTGATATTGTTTTGAAGAAGAGTGTACTCTTGCTCTATGCCAAACCTAATTTAATAGAAGAACACTCACTTTTATGGTATATTTAGAAAACTAGGCAACAGTCAATAATAATAGGGCAAGAGATAGATTTTTTTAAAAAAATCATCACCAATATATCAAATAAACACACAATTACAAGTAAAAAACGTGATAATGATAGAAAAATTTAATATTACCATGGCTCCTCCGCAACAACCTCAGGGTTGCTGAAGATCTTGGCGGCATTGAATCTTTTGTTGGTCGGAATTGGGTCACCGGTTGGCGTATATGCGTCACACATCACCTGTTTATGCAATTTTGTATATATACTTTCTTTGCAAAATCCTAAAATCATCTTTCGAAATAAATAAATAAATACAAAATGTGTACGAATTTGCTTACCAATATGTTCTTTCCCCTTCTGAATGGATCCCTGAATGTCGCTTGAGGACTGATTTAGTCACAATACATAACAATCATCATATAACAATGTTATTAACCGTAACAACGATAAACCCAATACAATAAAAAATGTCTTAAATATGTACAGAAAGTGTTTAAACAGTTTTTTTATCCATTTAGGTGTGATTTGAATTGACTTTAGATGATCGAATTTAATTTAGTTATCATCGATCGAGAGATTTTAGAACCAAAAAAAAAAAAAATTGAACAAGACGTACTATATAATGACTTCACTATTGTCTCCGGTGGCCTGTTCAGTGCTGGAGCCATCGTAGTTCCATTTCGGGAGTTTCGAAGGATCCATCTCCGGTGCCGGTAAAGTCTATATCAAAACCAATAAATCAGCATTTTGATTAAATATTCCTAGAAGTTATTACTAGAAACACACACCCTTGCTTTGCTCCTCATATCCATACCAGATCCACCGATCCTGAAAATTACAATTGAGAAAAAATATTACTAAAGTTATTAGTAAATTAGTCTAAGATTGTGTAAACACAAAGAAAATGGAATCGGATCGAAAGATAGAGATCGACCATATGTATTCGGCGATGATTTTATCAGTGTTTTCACTTAGATTGAGATTAATGAGATCATTGAGGAGAGACATTGTTGTTTGGCTTCTTTTTTCCAGTGAGAAACTTAGCGAGAAAATGAAGAATTTCAAAAAGGGAAAAAAGAATTGAGAAAAGGGTTTTGATTGCTGGTTTTAAAATGGAAAATTTAACTGTTTTTCACTAACGAAGTGCATTATTTTTAGGGATGTTAAGGTTATCACTTATCTATAAATAGATGACGATGATAATAGTTCAAAAAAATATTTTGCTAGCAATTTATTTCTTATATAATTAATGTTTAAGGGTAATTATTTCATGCAAAAGCGTTTGAGAAAACTTTATTTACACGAATACCTTAATTTTAAAGTTTAGGGGCTTTGTTTAGGGTTTAGGATTTATGGATTTAAGGGTAATGGTTTTGAATTTAGTGGTCGTCTATAGAATTTTGCGTTTATGGTTAAAATTTAAGGTTTATAAGTTAAAACCTAAATCCCTAACCATATTATCTTAAAACTTAAACCCTAAATTCTAACCATAAACCTTAAAATTCTAAACCCCTACACTAAAACCCATAAACCCTAAACTCTAAAATTAAGGCATGTATAAAAACAAAAAAAAATCACCGCCTATATATAAGATAATAATCTAATATTTAAAATAAATAAATTTTTATAATTATCGATATCTCTATTATTGATCGACTTATTAAATTTGATATTGTAAATTTCCAAACCATCAAAATTCGGGTTCCACATGAACCCTTACAACATGTTTGAAATATATGATAAATTCAATAATCAATTTGTTTTTATGAACATTAGAGTATTTTTCTAATAATCTAATTAATTAATACTATTTTTCCATTGTTGTTGGGTTTTTGAAAAGTTATTGTGTAAAACTGTTATTTGTTAATTTAATTTTTGACATTACCGTGGAAAAGTATTGTAGGAAATTAAATTTTATATTTTTGATACCATTTAAATAATATATTATAACACATATAATTCGAAATTTAAATACTTCTTCAATGATTAATATAAACTATAAATTAATAGATCATTTTTAGTAGTAAGATTTTAGTAATTAAATAATAACATAAATTAGTTAAATAAATAAAAAATACTTCTGATTATTTGATTAAATTTAAAACTGCATTTTCAAACATCTTATAATTACGTCTTAATTATGTGTTCTCATGCATATGAACATATTTTTTATTTGTTTAAAGACAAACGAAAAATTATTGTTTGTGTTTCATTAATTCTTAGATTTTTTATATTTTTATATTATATGCTTTACATTAAACTATTTGTTCATGTTTTTTTGGCTTTATATTAATATAAGAGAAATTTTAAGTGTTAGTAAGTGGGAGGTTGAGAATGAATACAAGTATTTTGATAATTTTACATTCAAAAGTTAAAAAAAAAAAAACTGTTTTTGAGTTTGAGCTTAAAAGTTACTTTTAAAATCATTTTTACATCTCATACATATGTGTGTGTTTTTTTGTTGTTGGTGTTTTTAGTCTCAAAAACACATTTAGCTTTAAAAGTGGGTTTGGAAAACAATGAAGAACAAATATTTCAAGATCAAAGCAATTAGAACCTGTGCTATAGATAACAAATTATCTTCTCTTGCAATTATATTATCTTAAAAAAATGAAAAGTCTTTTGACAATCGGACATAAAATTAATAAAGTTACATGTATCGTATCATTTCACATATAATTATTTATTTAATTATATATATTTACATAAAATAATTTTATTTGAAACGTGACCATATATAATTCTATACCATGTATTTATAGTTTAAACTTAATTAAGATTAAAGATGAACAGCTGAAAACTACTAACACTGAACATTGTTGAATACCATTAAATTGATTAACAAAGATTAAAAATCTCAAGCACTCAACATAAAATTATAATTTTTTAAAAATAAAATTTTAATTAAATTATTTTTAATATATATTATATTTTTACTTTTTTTAAATAATTGGATTAAATATCAACTTTAATCAATTTAAAAAATAAAAATCTTAAACTTTAAACCCTAAACTTTAAATCATGAAGCCTAAACAGAATGAAGAAGACGGTGAGAAAAACAGATTGTGAAGCTCAGCTAGTTGGAGAACTGACTGACATATTCTATGATGTAATCCTCTTTTTCGGTATAATCGACATTCTACAAGACTACAATATTACTAAGAAGCTCGAGCATGTTTATAAATCAATGCAGTATGATCCAACATCGATATCAGCTGTACATCCAAAAAAATATTCAAAACGCTTTCGGGATTTCATTTTCAAAATTTTTGTAGAGGACAGTTGAGAAAATAAATTAGATTTCTACGATATTTTGACTTTGAAAGACAGTGCTCATTCATGTACATTAAATAATTTTTAATATTTATTAATTAATTTAATGGTGTTCGGTGATGTTCAACGTTAGTAGTATTTAGCGATATTTGTCGAGCGTGGTAATTTTTTTTTTTAAAATTAATCACTATTTTCTCTCTTGTCGAAAAAATTATTAGATAAACTTAACTCATCACGCTATTTATGATCTCATCCAATGATTTTTTCATCTCAACTAAAGTTTACTCTATTTTATATTCTTCATTTTCGCACATTTTGTTGTATTTTATTTCACTAATCTTTGTGACACTATTTTTCTCTACTATATGACACTTTTTTTGTCTGTTTATGTATTGTTTCTATCTACCTTTGTGATAATTTAACATTTGTGTAGCTATCTTTACGTCACACGTCTTTGATTAAGGAATGTTAACAATCTCATGTGATTAGATATATTTTGCGGCAGCTTACTGATATTTTTATAACTATTGACCGAGTTACAAGTTGATCAGCTCTCATACTTATAAATGGAAAGATTTGATTGTTGAATTTCTATGGATGATGAATGTTAATTTTTTTTTACACACTTTGAATTTTCATGTTTTTTCTTAACCTTTTGACAATGTAGATACTTTGCAGATAAAATAGTTCAACACAAATTTATTATAATAAACACCATCTATTTTTCACTGAAATTATTTATTAAATTCTAAAATAATATAGATATTTATTATGATGAACAGCAAATATGTATATATATTCCTCAATTGTCGGCTGCCTCGTCACTAAAAACCCTAAACCCAAACTTCAAAAATATCTTCAGCCTAGGGTTTTGCAACTCAAGCCGCTGCTCCTTTTAATCTCTCTCAAACACGATAAAAATTCTCAACTCCCCTGCCATATCTCTTCACTCTTAACAATGGGGAAATCAAGCAAGAAATCAACACCAAAAGTACTATTTCTTCTTTCATTCTTCTCCCTCTTTCTTTCAAGCCCTTTACTTTGGTTTAATTTTGTTTTTTTTCCTGTCTTTTATAGGTTGAAGCAGCTCCTGCTGCAGCTTCTCTGTCTGGAAAGAAAGGTAGGTTTTTTATTTTTGGATTTTAAATTTTAAACCTTTTCCCTCATGGTGTAGCGTCAATCATGTGTTCTAAAGTTCCATTATTTTTCAGATTGATATGCATTGTGAGGAATCTGCTTGTTTTTTTGAACTGTTTTCTGTGGGTTTTGGTTTTTGATCCTTTTTTATGATTATATGTAGGTAAGAGAGAAGCTGAAGAAATTCCTGAGAAGCAAGTGACTGCGAAGAAGCAGAAGAAAAATGACGGTGTAGCGCAGGCTGTTGTACAGAAGAAGGTTGAGGCCAAGACTCAGAAGAAGAAGAAAGAAGAAACCAGTAGCTCTTCCGATGACTCTTCTGAATCTGAAGATGTATGTGACAAACCCACCCTTGTTTTACTTATGATTCTGCATTTGTTGCTTTTGGTATTGATGTATGCTGATAGTTCACTTTTCATTATATGTTCTGTTTTGTGTCAGTTTCTTGCATTGTTTTTGAACATTTAGCTCTTTGTTCTCCTTAAGCATATGAAGGTATGCTTGTGTCTGTTTTGCCTTATTTACTGTTATTTGGTTATTTCTCAGGAACCTGCTCCTGTGAAGAAACAGCCAGTTATTGCGAAGAATGGCTCTGTACCTGCAAAGAAAGCAAAACAAGCTAGCATTTCAGATTCATCAGACTCTAGCAGTGAGGAAGAATCATCCGATGAAGTGAGGAAGAATCATGCTTGCAACTTTTGTATGGTTGCATATATGTATAAATATATATGATTGTTAATGTTCAATGTATTGATTTTCCAGGAAGCACCTGCCCAGACTAAGAAACCTGCAGTTGCTACTACAAAGGCCTCTGTTCCAGCTGCTAAGCCAGTGAAAGCTGAGAGCAGTTCAGATTCTTCTGATGATGATGATTCTGACGAGGATGATGTGAGTATCGAGGCTAATACTGGATATATAACGCCAGAATTATTATAAATCTCTGATTTTATAGTTGTTTTATTTTGATTTAGAAGCCTGCCGCAAAAACAAATGTAGCAGCAGCTGCGAAAAATGGTGCTGCACCTGTTAAGAAAGGTAAAGACTCCAGTAGTTCAGAGGAAGATAGCAGTTCAGATGAAGATGAAGTAAGTGCTAGATTGTTGAATGATATTTCTTTTCAATGTGATTGCGAGCCTTTTTATTGCAATTTATGAATATAATATTTTGCCTATGCAGGAAAAATCAAAGCCTGCTGCTAAGAAAGGACCTACTGCTGTTGCAAAGAAGGAATCAAGTGATAGTTCAGAGAGTGAGAGCTCGTCTGATGAAGATGATGTGAGTGTTGGGATGCATGTTTTAAAGTAAAGGATTTTTTTTTTTAATTTTGTAGGAAAGCTTTCAAGTCTATGGATGTGCATGCTAAATTTTGGTTTTAATAATAGACTCGGCATCCCTATAAGACCTATCTTTTCTATTTGAATTGAATTAATATTGATGTTTATAATTCCACTAACTGAATGTCTACTTATGTAGAAACCTCCTCAAAAGGCTGCTTTGCCTGCATCTGCTGCAAAGGCTAAAGCTGCATCCAGTGATAGTAGCTCTGAGGAGGATTCCGATGAGGATTCTGATGAGGTGTGATATCTCATTCATTTTGTACTCGCTCCATATTTTTGCTGATCATATATGTTAATGATTCTGTTGCATTGCACTAGGATGCCAAGAAAGCAACCACTGTGAAGAAAGTTTCTGCTCCTCCCGTCAAGAAGGTCGAGGAATCCAGTAGTGACGACTCTGATGATAGTGAATCTGAGGATGAAGAGGTGTGCTTTAACTTTTGAACTTGATAAAAAGGCCATTTCAGTTTGTTCATAGTTTATTTTTTGTAATTGTTTCTTGAGTTGCTTCTTTTGTTTTTCTCATATAAATTTACTAAGTTGCATGATCTCTATTTTGCAGCCTAAGGTTGCTTCAAAGTCTAAAGTTATTAAAAAAGCAAGCAGTAGTGAAGAGGAAGAATCCTCTGATGAGGATGAGGAAAGTGATGAGGAAGCTCCAAAGAAAAAAGTACAGTATCATAGGAATCATTCTTCTTTATTAATCTGTTGGAAGGTTGATGTGATGATTGCCTAATTTAGTGCTGTGCTTTTATATTGGAATCAGGATACAGATGTGGAAATGGTTGATGCTTCAACACCTGCCAAGCAGGATTTCCAGCCTGCAAAGAAAGCTGTAAGTGCAATTTTTCTTTTGAATTTCCTTAAAGTTTTACCTTAATTGCTTGTTATTGATAATTGTGGAGCTGGTCAGAATCTGATCAAAGCTTTTCTGCAGCCCCAAACTCCTGCAACTCCTCCAGCTACAGGATCAAAGACACTGTTTGTCGGAAACTTATCTTTTCAAGTTGAAGAAGCTGATGTGTATGTTTAGGTTCTCTGATACCTTGAAATTGATTTTTTTTTTAAAGAAATATTTTCATATTTTCTATTCGTATATTGTAGAAAGAATTTCTTCAAAGTTGCTGGTGAAGTTGTGGAGGTTCGTTTTTCATCCGACCCTGAAGGGAACTTTAAGGGATATGGACATGTTGAATTTGCTACAGCAGAGGCTGCACAGAAGGTAGAGTTCCTCCTTTTTTAATTTTGGATCGTACATGGATATCTTATGTTCAACCTAAATTTTGTTTATGTATTGTGCAAGTGATCAGATAAATGTTATCCTTTTGTATATAATAAATTTGGAGGTTGTTGTAAAGTTATTAACTAACATCTTCCATTTTGCAGGCTCTAGAGTTGAATGGTGAATATTTGCTGAATCGTGCAGTAAGACTTGATTTGGCTCGTGAAAGGGGAGCATATACACCACACAGCAGGTAATTTCCCTATCTCATTATGAGAATCGGTTTGTGTATATATATTTTGTATCCTCAATCTAGATGTACCTATTTAATTGGATTCACGCTTTCAACTGATACCTGTGCCATTGCAGCAATGGGGACAGTTCATTCCAGAAAGGAGGAAGGGGTCAATCTCGAACAATATTTGTCAAAGGATTTGATTATTCTCTTGATCAGGATGAGGTTGGTGGTTTGCTTTCAATTATTAGTTTTTGTTGCTATCTCCTTTCCTCAACCTGGTTTTTGAAATTTATTTGTATTTATACTTATTGTGTCTGAATCATTTCCAGATCAAGAATTCCTTGGAAGAGCACTTTGGTTCTTGTGGTGAGATTTCTAGGGTGGCAATACCGACAGACCGAGAAACTGGTGCTGTGAAAGGGTTGGTATCTATTGTTGCTGTAATTTTTATTATTCTAAACTATGTTGCTTTGGTTTCATTTTTCTTGGAATATTCGTATATGACACAACTTCAAGTCCCAGTAAGATAGATGAAAGTTTCTGTTTTCTATTGTTACACATACCGTATCCGAGAATCCTCTTATTTCAATGGAACTTTGTTAAATGGTTAGACACGCCTGTGTTAAGTTAATGTTGTTGTATCTAACAGTCACACCCAAGTCCGAGTAATATCTGAATTTTAGCGTATTCTTTTGATTTTTAGTGGTATATCTGATCATATGAGATCAATTTGCAGTTTTGCTTACATGGATTTCAAGGACGAGGATAGTTTGAACAAAGCTCTAGAACTTAATGGATCAAAACTTAATAATTACTCCTTGTCCGTGGATGAGGCAAAACCGAGAGGTGATTTTAGTGGTGGTCCGGGTAGTGGAAGAGGTGGAAGGAGCGGTGGATGGAGCGGTGGGAGGGATGGTGGCAGTCGCAGTGGTCGTGGTGGCCGTGGCGGAAGGGATGGTGGCCGATTTGGTGGCGGTAGAGGTGGCCGATTTGGTGGCGGTAGAGGTGGACGAGGAACACCTTATAAGCCAAACCTTGGTGCTGCTGGCACAGGTAAATTTTTTACTTCTGCTTTCCCACCTTTTCTATGTTTCACTCATTTTATCTTTATCTAATAGTATAATTGATTAATGAATTGCAGGGAAGAAGACTACTTTTAATGACGAGGATTAAGTTTCAAATGGCTCCCAAAGTCGGAATGTTTTTGTTTAGATTAATCTCTGTTGTCACATTTTTCTTTAACTAATCATGTTGATTTTCTCACAATTTTAAATGTTTTGTTTGTTAAGTTGACAGAATTTTACCCTACCATTTTGATATTTATGCAAGTCAATGCCATTTTAGAGTAGCTATGTCTTTATAATTAAAATAGATAATTATTACTTTTAATTTCAAGGCCTTTGGAAGCTCTTTGAAATGAGAAAAGATATTATTTTTCAAGTCAATGCAATATTTATAACATTTCTGGACTCAATGCCAAAAAATTAATCCAAAGAAGCAGCTAATTTCACATGCAAACCAGTTTATTAATCCAAGTCTTTACAACACCCTAAGAAAGAAAGAAATTTAGTACCTAATTGCACAGAAAAAATAGTTGAATACCACATTGCGTATAAATGTCAAAGTTAGATACTGAAGTTATATTTACCCATTTCACAACAAATTTATTAGCAAGAAAATACAGAGAGCTTGAAAATTATTAACAATTTTATTAATCCAAATATTTTCCCATTTTTTAGGGTAAAACTTTGATACACAGGCTGTGTAAAATTAATTTTACATAAGTCTGTGTATTTACCCTATAAAAACTCATCCTAAATTTCTAATCATAACCCTAAAAAACTAAACCTTAAACCTTAAACCATATACACTAAATTCTAAACACTAACCTTAAATTTTAAACCCTACAACCTAAACCCCTAAACCTTAAACCCTAAACTAAAACCCTAACCCCTAAAACTAAAAGGTTTTACACGTGCCTGTGTATCAAAGTTTTTCCTTTTTTATGGGAAGTTGTGCTGTAAGGCAGAGTAAAAAAAACATAAAAAACAGACTGCTTATATCGGTTTTAAATTGTTTGATAACTTAAATAATTATATGATAACATTAATTTTTACAAAGCATATAAAATTTTGGGTTGTTACATAAGTTCTTACTGAATCTACTTAGATTATTACATAAATTATTAGAAAAAATATTATAACACAAATTCTTACCCAATATCACCAAACCAAAACCTTTTCAACTTATGGTAAGAAATTGTGTTATAACATAAACTCTTAGAGGATAACATTATTTCTTACCTAAGTCATTAGATTTTGGGTAAGTACACAAATTCTCAAGGAACCAACATAAATCCCTACACAAATGGTAGTAAAATATGCAATAACATTATTTTTTTACCCAAGCCATTAGATTTTGGGTAAGTACACAAATTTTCCAAGAACCAACATAAACCCTCTGCACAAATAGTAGTAAAATATGTAATAACACAATTTTTTACTCGTAAAAAATGTGTAAAAAATTGTGTTATGACATAAAATCGTAGAAGATAACATTCATAGTTACCTAACTCATAAGAAGTAAGCCAAGGTAGCTATACAACTTGTTACAACACTTGCATCAATTATTATAGAACTGGTAAGAAAAAAAGGTAATAACACAAATTCTTACCAAATACCACCAAATCTAAAATCAGCCAAACTTAGGGTAGGAAAGTGTGTTATGACATAAACTCTTAAAGGATAACTCTATGTCTCTATTTGGTAAATAGCGGTTTGAGCTAAAATTAGAGGTTTGAGCTAATATTAGAGGTTTGACCGGTCAAATATGCTAACTTGAATATTTGGTGAATATCAAATTGGAATAGCGGATTGGGGTGAAACCTTTAATTTTGAAAAAGCTGATAATATGAGCTTTTTGAAATTAAAGGTTTTGACATAAGAACTATAAAGACCTTTTTTATCCTCAACAATTATAAAAAAATCTCAAAGTAACCTAAATTTAATCTTTTTTTATTTTAATTCTTCACCCTCGCATATTTATATTGTGACATTTGTAGACTAGTACTTTTTTCCTCGCATTTATATTTGTATTTAAATTTAATAGTTAATTAAATTGTATAAATAATCATATAAATAATAAATTGATATATATATATATATTTCAAATATGCTTAGTAATGTTATATTAAAAAATTATTTTTCATAATCTAATTAATAGTTATAGATACAAAATATTGATAACTAATAAACTATTTAAACAAGTTTCAAATATAATCATGTCCTTATATGACATTTTGCTTATTTAAATAATCAAACAACTATTAGCTATCAGTTAATTTTACCAAACACTTTTTATACAATTAGCTAATACAATTCGCTAGACAAATCAGCTAATGCAATCAGCTATTAGCTAATGTAATCAGCTATCAGCTAATTGTCAAACAGTGCCTATATGTTACCAAAGTCACAAGAAATAGGGTACCTACACAAATATGTACGAAACCTACATAAATGCTTACAGAAATGGTAAGAAAAAAAAGCAATAACATATATTTTTACCTCATATCACCAAATCTAAAACAACGAAACTTATGGTAGAAAATTGTGTTATAACATAAAATCTTAAAGAATAACTTTATATCTTACCAAACTCATAAGAAATAAGGTACCTACACAAAGTATTACGAATCCTACATAAATTATTATAGAACCAGTAGAAAAAACGTACTTAAACCAACAAAACTTATGGTAGGAAATTGTGTTATGACATAAAGTCTTAAATGATGCCTCTATATCTTACCAAACTCATAAGAAAGAGAGTAACTACACAAATTGTTACCGGACCTACATAAACTATTACATAACTGATAAGAAAAAAGGTAATAACACAAATTCTTACACCATATAACCAAATCTAAAATGAGCAGAACTTCTTGTAAGAAATTGTGCTATAACATAAAATCTTAAAGAATAACTTTATATCTTATCAAACTCATAGGAAATAGGGTACCAACACAAATATTTACCAAACCTACATAAACTTTTATAGTACCGGTAAGAAAAAAGGTAATAACACAAATTCTTACCCCATATGACCTAATCTAAAACCAGTGAAACTTTTGGTAAGGAATTATGTTATAACATAGAAACTTAAATGATAATTTGTTACTAAACTCATAAGGAATAGAGTACCTAAACAAATATTTACCAAACCTACATAAACTTTTATAGTACCGATAAGAAAAAAGGTAATAACAAAAATTCCTACCCTATATCACCAAATTTAAAACCAGCCCAACTTATGGTAGAAATTGTGTTATAACATAAACTCTTAATGCATAACTCTATATCTTACCAAACTCATAAGAAATACTATAGCGACCCGGATTTTCAAGTTAACAATGGGCGTTGACCCGAGTCTTGGACTGACATGTCGGGCCGAGATGTTGGGCCATAATGGGCCTCTATGCATTGTGGGCTTGCTTGGTGGTTTTAGGATTGGCTTATGTTGGGCTTAAGGAATGGTATTATGGTAAACTCATAAATGGGGGACAAGAGGGCTGGTGCCTCTTTAATTTTTTACATTGTGTAAGAGGGGTGAGATCATCTTCATCTCATCTCAATTCTCTCTCCCAAAACACCCACCCAAACACAAAAAAAAATATGGAAACTTGTTGTAGTGGAGTGTAATATCGGATTGGTCATCAAGGAAGAGTTTATCAGTATCAAAGGATCTTCGTTTTGAGCTAAGCATCATTGGATTTAGTGGAGGTTGAGTTGAAAGCTTGGACCAAGAAGAGAGGTGGTAACAGCTTGGTGGTAGCTTCATTTCAGGTTTTTCTTGCATAAAGTCAGTACATCTCTGACTCCTACGTTTCATGAACCTCATAAGATGATACCTTGCTTGGTTTTATGCTTATGGGTTGCTTAGTTAGGGTTCTTGAGCTTTAAACCCCTCTAATGGTAAATCACGTTTTAGATGTTGATAATGTATAAAATTGGTAGAAAACCACCTTATAAACCTCCAATAATCTGTAAGGATATTTTAGGACTTAACCATGTAAGTTAAGGGTGGGATTGAGAAAACCTCGAGCTTCAAATTTGAAATTTGAGCTCGCGTACCGATACGAGGTGGTAGCGTATCGGTACGCCTTTGTTATAAGGGAGAAGAATTGTGAGGGGCGTACCAGTATACCTTTTTCATGTATCAATACCCATTGCATATTAAGGATTCTAGTAACGCTATCGCATACTGGTACGCAAGGGGCGTATCGATACGCACTGTTGCATTGCCTGAGAGAGGCTTAGCGTACTGGTACGTGTATGAGGAGTACCGGTATGAGGGTGGATCAGTACAAGGTGATCCTGGTACCGTTGAGGCATACCGGTACGACACATAATGTATCGGTACAGCTTAGAGTCTATTTTTTCAAACTTTTTTAGCGTATCGGTACTCATGAAAGAGTATCGATACCCAGAGGGCAGTACCGATACTCACCTTGGAGTATCGATACTCACCTTGGAGTATCGATACTCACTGGGTAATCTGCCCAAGAAAGTTGAGTTCACGATCGGGGGTTCTATAATTCGTAGAAAAGGGTCTGGTGGATCTCTAAAGGTATAAAACAAATTCTTAAACTAGGGAATCAATGTTAGCACCCAAACGTGGATTAATAGTCAATGGCTTGGTAATAGTTGGGTAATTGCTTGGGTTAGCAATTCATAGGGATCCGTGGTGGATTGGTTAATTCTACATGGTAGCTTGGGTCCTTGCTCTGTGCTGAAGAGATGCCCATATAGGTTGGTTCCCTCGAACAATAAAAAATCTAGCAAGAATAACGTAAATGAATCCTGAAGACGTATATTAATTATTATATCAAAGGGTCATGCCTTGAGGCATTGATAATGGTTGGCTGGATGCATTTATCTCTCGGTAAGATATAGTGATGCTCAAAGAAGCACGTGTTGGCACATGTGTCTTGGTTAGGAAATTTGGATATCCTAGAGTCAGTGCAAGGGCACTTAAATAAGGGGATGGGTACTATGGGCTATGTGATCGAGTACATCCGACGTATCTATGGGCTATGTGATCTGGATGCGGTTAGAAACCTATTCTTGGGCTATGTGATCAAGATACGAAAATACGACTCGGGGGCAGTGTGAGCTCGAGTAACTCGAAGGGCTATCTGATCTCGAGTAACCTATTCGGTTGTATGATATCAGAAAAATACTACTTATGGCTATTGTGATCCAAGTATGTCTAGGACGTATCTATGATCCTTACCTGACGGCTATGTGATCACGGGTAACCCGATGGCTATGTGAGCATGGGAAAAATAGTAGGGCTTCATTGGCCATTAGGGAATGTATGTTATTTACGTTGTTGAATGGATAAACGATGTTGGCTACTTTACCTTTAGGCTATGTGATCAGGGTAGGGTTGTTACTCGACGGGCTGTGTGAGCTCGAGTAACTCGATGGGCTATGTGATCTCGAGTATGAGCTAGATAACCCTCGGGCTATGTGATCAGGGTATGAGACGTAACTCATTGGTCAGTAGGACCTTGCGTACGGTAAGCCTGGGATGGCTTGGTTGTCTCCTTACTTTTAGTGGTATCTTGAGACAATTGTAAGCTCTAGATAGGATAGGCTAGAAGATGATTCTTAGACGTTGAGAAGCCTTTCTGTGCACTCTTGATTATATTACTATGCATGTTTATTTTATGATATTCATGAATTATGGTAGAGTAGAAATGTACCACCGAGCTTTGTTAGCTCAGCGTGCGAAATTGTGGTTTCTTCTGTGCGTAGGTTGACAAGTTGCGTTTGGAGGAGCACATCGAGGAGGATTTCCCATCATCAAGCCAATCTCAGAGTACAGTACTTGATGTCTAGTTTGGACTGGTTGTATTCATAGGACATTATCACAATCGAGTCTGTATTTTCATTTTGATTTTCTGTTATTTGGTCAAACAGTGTACTTTATGTGGAAATCGTATTTTGTAAACCCTTTTAATCTCTTTATCTATGTGGATTTTATGGAAATGGATCATTCAAGATTTTCTAACTTGTGGTTTTAAATAAGAAATTTTGATGGGTTAGTTTTGGGCGACCCGTAAGTGACGCTTCGGATCCGAAACAGGTTCGGGGTGTTATATTTTGGTATCAGAGCCTAGGTTTAGTTGGTTCTAGGAAACCCCAGGGTGTCGTAGAGGTCGTGGCAAGGTGTCTAGTGAATATAAGTCCCTAAAGTTAAGTGTACTTTATAAGACTGGGGATCCTGATGTGCCACCTTGTTTGTTATGTTTAAAAAAAGGATCGATAAAAGGTAGAACCAGTAGTATAGAGGCACGTCACTTCCGTGATCTAACCTCTGCCCTTTTGCGTGTGGTGCAAGCTATCCTGAGGTAATCTAAGATACCTTGCAAGACTCATGTAGAGAGGCTTCATCGTTTTGGACCTAAGAGTATCGAAGGCTTGGGTGAGGATAACCCGATCAAGGCTGATCAGTGGTTGTACAACACACAGAGAATCTTGAGATAGATGAAAGGAAGCCCGGGAGATGATCTTGATTGCATTGTTTCTCTTCTAAAGGGCAATGCACACGAGTGGTGGGAGACCATAGAGTTGGGTCTACAGCATGCGCTCCCGACATAGGATACCTTTGTGGATGAGCTCCGAAAGAAGTATATCAGTGAAGTACATATGGATGAGATGAGGGACTAGTTTCTGCATTTGGTTTAGGGAGACCGGACGGTGTTTGCTTATGAGCAAGAGTTTCTGCGTTTGAGGCGTTATACTCCGGAGTTTGTTGCCACGGAAAAGTTGAGGTGTAAGAGGTTCATACAAGGCTTGAATGTTGACCTTCAGTTACATGTGACAGCGGGTCTGCTTGGGACATTCTCTGAGTTAGCCAATAGTACGAAGGTACTTGAGGGGCTTCAGGGTTCAACATCCAATCAGTTCGAAGATTCTAGAGATTGTGATACGGAGACCCATGATATCATGAATCATTCTCTCTATCCGCATGAGAGGTTTCATGCTTGAGGAGTTCGAAGAGAGTTACTCTAGATCGATCGTCGAGAGTCAGCTTAGGATCTAGATCGAGGGTTCGTAAAGGCTCTTTGTTTTCTACTCCAGAAGAGAGTGCTGATGGTTCTGTTAGGGTACCGCTACCACCGGCATGTGAGCATTGTGGACGACATCACCTTGGAGTGTGCTTCTTGCTTCGGAGGGTTTGCTATAGGTGTCGAGCACCAGGGCATATGGCAAAGGACTGCTCAATCACGGATGAGGATGCACCGGTTCAGTTTCAGAGGTTGGCTGCTTCTTGACATGATCAGAGTGTTGTTAGAGGTGGAACTAGGGTATCGTCAGGTTATCGAGGTGGAGGTCATGTAAGATCTATCGCCAGGGTTGGCACGCGAGGCGTCACCAGGCAGTCTGCTGCTCAGATTAGAGTTGACAGCGTTGCGACCAAGGATATGTCAGGTAATTAAGTTTTGTGTTAGTTTTAGCTGTTTGCGTTAGCCGTTTAGCTCTTCAGTTGTGTAATAGACCAGTTCTTGTATTGTGTACCTTGGTAAATCTTGGGTTGTTGTTGTTTTAGATGGTAAATAGAATTGCATCCTTGCTAGATAAATTTTTTATCGTAGATGGTTACCGAGAGCTCAAGTATGCTTGTGGTTGCGACCGAGAAGTTGTGAAATTTTAGATTGCTTGAATATAGTTGTTAGTGTTGGTTGTGTAGGACCTTAACCTCTCTAAGATAGACGTTGTGCTCTGTAGTGTTAGCTCAATGAGGGTTCTATAGGTTGCAATGTGTTTTTAGCTTGCGTTGTAGACATGAGGTTAATAGTTCTTAGTCTTAGTGTTGTGGGTGTTTTGAGGGTATGGAGGTACCCTTGGTAAGTGAGCAATATTACCGGTTGATTGTGGTTTAGAACCGCAATAAAGGTAAGGTTGAGTTCGTTGTTAGTGTTCATCGCTTCGTGGCATAGTACTTAACGAACTCTTTGTTAGGGCACACTTGTGCAAGCGACTATTTGGATATCGTTGCCAAGTGCTTCACCGAGATCGTGTTTGCGTGAGAGTAGCTTGTATGGTGGTTTTGGATGTGTTAAGCCGTAGTGTAATAGTAGAAGACCGATGTCGGTTTCGTGAGATCAGCGACCTTGTTTGGCCATAAAATGTGAGAGCTTCACGTGTTGTTTGTTAGAGTAAGAAATCGTAGAAAATGGTAAATGAAGGTTGTGATGAGCACGGTAGGGGCCCTAAGGGCGAGTCGTAAGAATAGTAGCTTGGCTTGTGCACCTATTGAGCTAGATCCCGTGGAGTTAGAGGATTGCCCAATCGAGTTCAACCAAGTTGTTATCGATTAAGGTAAGCAGTGTGGAAGTTATAAGAGTGGCACAAGTGGAAATGTGGATCAATAGTTGTGTTGAGGGTAAATGGATGGTTATTTTGTAAAGAAATATTTTTAGACGAACCAGTTGGCAATCTTTGAGAACAGTCCGATGACTTTCCACGTCTGATGGTTGGGACCGAGGTAAGGGTGAGAAAGAAGGTGTTTAGACCTAACAAGTAGAATGGCTAAGTTTTGGTTGGTTGTGTAAGTTTTTAAGTGACGGTAGTCTTTGCTCGAAACCAAGTGGTTGAAATTGAAAGTGGTATTCGGTCGTATGAAAGCAAGTTTGGATAAAAAGAAGTTTTAAGTACTGACTTGGTGGGTCAAGTCTGGGAAAAGAGCTCTCAGTTCAAGGCAGATTGATGATAATGATCAGTTGTTAGGGTTTTGCTTGCCCTTTAGTGGTTGACCGGGATATGGTTATTAGGTGTGATGCGCTCCCGATAATGGTCGTGGGTGTGGTATAACGTTTTAGATTTAAATAAGCCCAAGTTAGGTTTTGGTTATCGGATGCTAGTAGAAAGGATTGGGTAACGGAGATAGAATCCTTTAGAAGTGATCCCTTTAAGTTAATGTTTGAGCAGAACGGCTCGAGGTTGGTTATGTTACCATGCTTAGAGGTTCGTCATAAGTGTCGTTGGTTGCTAAAAAAGAGTCGTTGGAAATCTCAAGAGAAGTGTTGAGAGCGAGTGGCTTATGCTATGGTTACATTTAAGGTAGATTGAAGGATAACTCTCCATAATCAAGGTGATCCTATTTGAATGGTAAAGTGGTTAGATCCGTTCGGTTTGCATCTCTCTTTCATCCATCTAAATTTCGAGGACGAAATTTCTTGAAGGAGGGGAGAGTTGTAACGACCCAGATTTTCGAGATCATCTTCATCTCATCTTCATCACATCTCTGACTCCTACGTTTTATGAGCCTCATAAGATGATTGCCTTGCTTGGTTTTATGTTTATGGGTTACTTAGTTAGGGTTCTTGAGTTTTAAACCCCTCTAATGGTAAATCATGTTTTGGATGTTGATAATACGTAAAATTGGTAGAAAACCACTTTATAAACCTCCACTAATCTGTAGGAATGTTTTGGGACTTAACTATGTAGGTTAAGGGTGGGATTGAGAAACCCTACGGGTGGTAGCGTATCGGCACGCCTTTGTTATAAGGGATACGATTGTGATAGGCGTACCGATATGCCTTTCCGTATATCGGTACCCCTTTGCATATTAAGGATTTTAGTAACGCTATCGTGTACCGGTACGTAAGGAGCGTATCAGTGCGCACTATTGCATTGTCTAAGAGAGGCTTAGCATACTGGTACGTATATGAAGAGTACCGGTACGAGGGTAGATCGGTACAGGGCGATCTTGGTACCGATGAGGCATACCGGTACGACACGTAGCGTATCGGTACGGCTTAGAGTTTATTTTTCTTGAACCTGTTTAGCATATCGGTACTCATAGGAGAGTATCGATACCAGAGGGGACGATCTCGATACTCACCTTGGAGTATCGATACTCACTGGACAATCTGCTTAAGAAAGTTTAGTTCGCGATCGGGGGTTCTATAATTCGTGGTAAAGGGTCTGGTGGGTCCCTAAAGGTATAAAACAAATTCTAAAACTGAGGAATCAAGGTTAGTACCCAAACGTGGATTAATAGCCAATGGCTTGGTAATAGTTGGGTAATTGCTTGGGTTAGTAATCCATCGGGATCCGTGGTGGATTGGTTAATTCTACATGGTAGCTTGGGTCCTTGCTGCTGTCTTTGAAGGGATGCCCATATAGGTTGGTTGCCTCAAACAATAAAAAAATCTAGCAAGAATAACGTAAATGAATCTCAAGACGTATATTAATTATTATATCAAATGGTCATGCCTTGAGGCATTGATAATGGTTGGGCTGGATGCATTTATCTCTCGGTAAGATATAGTGATGCTCAAAGAAGGTGTTGGCACATGTGTCTTGGTTAAGAAATTTGGATGTCCTAGAGTAGTGCAAGGGCACTTAAATAAGAGGATGGGTACTCTGGCTATGTGATCGAGTACATCCGACGTATCTATAGGCTATGTGATCTGGATACAGTTAGAAACCTATCATTGGGCTATGTGATCAGGATACGGAAATATGACTCAGGGTTGTGTGAGCTCGAGTAACTCGAAGGGCTATGTGATCTCGAGTAACCTATTCGGTTGTGTGATCTCGAAAAATACTACTTATGGCTATTGTGATTTAAGTATGTCTAGGATGTATCTGTGGCTATAGTGATACGTATATAATCCTTACCCGACGGCTATGTGAGCAGGGGAAAAATAGTAGGGCTTCGTTGGCCATTAGGGGATGTATGTTATTTACGTTGTTGTATGGATAAACGATGTTGGCTACTTTACCTTTAGGCTATGTGTGATCGGGTAGGGTTGTTACTCGACGGTCGGTGTGTGAGCTCGAGTAACTCGATGGGCTATGTGATCTCGAGTATGAGGTTAGATAACCCTCGGGCTATGTGATCAGGGTATGAGACGTAACTCATTGGTCGGTGGGACCTTGCGTACGGTAAGCTGGGATGGCTTGGTTGTCTTCTTACTTTTAGTGGTATCTTGAGACAATTGTAAGCTCTAGATAGGATAGGCTAGAAGATGATTCTTAGACGTTGAGAAGCCTTTCTGTGCACTCTTGATTATATTACCATGCATGTTTATTTTATGATATTCATGAATTATGGTAGAATATAAATGTACCACTAAGCTTTGTTAGCTCAGCGTGCGAAATTGTGGTTTCTTCTGTGCGTAGGTTGACAAGTTGCGTTTGGAGGAGCACATCGAGGAGGATTTCCCATCATCAAGCCAATCTCAGAGTACAGTACTTGATGTCTAGTTTGGACTGGTTGTATTCATAGGACATTATCACAATCGAGTCTGTATTTTCATTTTGATTTTCTGTTATTTGGTCAAACAGTGTACTTTATGTGGAAATCGTATTTTGTAAACCCTTTTAATCTCTTTATCTATGTGGATTTTATGGAAATGGATCATTCAAGATTTTCTAACTTGTGGTTTTAAATAAGAAATTTTGATGGGTTAGTTTTGGGCGACCCGTAAGTGACGCTTCGGATCCAAACAGTTCGGGTGTTATATTTTGTATCGAGCCTAGGTTTAGTTGGTTCTAGGAAACCCCAGGGTGTCGTAGAGGTCGTGGCAAGGTGTCTAGTGAATATAAGTCCCTAAAGTTAAGTGTACTTTATAAGACTGGGGATCCTGATGTGCCACCTTGTTTGTTATGTTTAAAAAAAGGATCGATAAAAGGTAGAACCAGTAGTATAGAGGCACGTCACTTCCGTGATCTAACCTCTGCCCTTTTGCGTGTGGTGCAAGCTATCCTGAGGTAATCTAAGATACCTTGCAAGACTCATGTAGAGAGGCTTCATCGTTTTGGACCTAAGAGTATCGAAGGCTTGGGTGAGGATAACCCGATCAAGGCTGATCAGTGGTTGTACAACACACAGAGAATCTTGAGATAGATGAAAGGAAGCCCGGGAGATGATCTTGATTGCATTGTTTCTCTTCTAAAGGGCAATGCACACGAGTGGTGGGAGACCATAGAGTTGGGTCTACAAACATGCGCTCCCGACATAGGATACCTTTGTGGATGAGCTCGAAAAGAAGTATATCAGTGAAGTACATATGGATGAGATGAGGGACTAGTTTCTGCATTTGGTTTAGGGAGACCGGACGGTGTTTGCTTATGAGCAAGAGTTTCTGCGTTTGAGGCGTTATACTCCGGAGTTTGTTGCCACGGAAAAGTTGAGGTGTAAGAGGTTCATACAAGGCTTGAATGTTGACCTTCAGTTACATGTGACAGCGGGTCTGCTTGGGACATTCTCTGAGTTAGCCAATAGTACGAAGGTACTTGAGGGGCTTCAGGGTTCAACATCCAATCAGTTCGAAGATTCTAGAGATTGTGATACGGAGACCCATGATATCATGAATCATTCTCTCTATCCGCATGAGAGGTTTCATGCTTCGAGGAGTTCGAAGAGAGTTACTCTAGATCAGTCGTCGAGAGTCAGCTTAGGATCTAGATCGAGGGTTCGTAAAGGCTCTTTGTTTTCTACTCCAGAAGAGAGTGCTGATGGTTCTGTTAGGGTACCGCTACCACCGGCATGTGAGCATTGTGGACGACATCACCTTGGAGTGTGCTTCTTGCTTCGGAGGGTTTGCTATAGGTGTCGAGCACCAGGGCATATGGCAAAGGACTGCTCAATCACGGATGAGGATGCACCGGTTCAGTTTCAGAGGTTGGCTGCTTCTTGACATGATCAGAGTGTTGTTAGAGGTGGAACTAGGGTATCGTCAGGTTATCGAGGTGGAGGTCATGTAAGATCTATCGCCGTGGTTGGCACGCGAGGCGTCACCAGCGATCTCTGCTGCTCGATTAGAGTTGACAGCGTTGCGACCAAGGATATGTCGGTAATTAAGTTTTGTGTTAGTTTTAGCGCTTTTGCGTTAGCCGTTTAGCTCTTGATTGTGTAATAGACCAGTTCTTGTATTGTGTACCTTGGTAAATCTTGGGTTGTTGTTGTTTTAGATGGTAAATAGAATTGCATCCTTGCTAGATAAATTTTTATCGTAGATGGTTACCGAGAGCTCAAGTATGCTTGTGGTTGCGAATTTAGAAGTTGTGAAATTTTAGATTGCTTGAATATAGTTGTTAGTGTTGGTTGTGTAGGACCTTAACCTCTCTAAGATAGACGTTGTGCTCTGTAGTGTTAGCTCAATGAGGGTTCTATAGGTTGCAATGTGTTTTTAGCTTGCGTTGTAGACATGAGGTTAATAGTTCTTAGTCTTAGTGTTGTGGGTGTTTTGAGGGTATGGAGGTACCCTTGGTAAGTGAGCAATATTACCGGTTGATTGTGGTTTAGAACCGCAATAAAGGTAAGGTTGAGTTCGTTGTTAGTGTTCATCGCTTCGTGGCATAGTACTTAACGAACTCTTTGTTAGGGCACACTTGTGCAAGCGACTATTTGGATATCGTTGCCAAGTGCTTCACCGAGATCGTGTTTGCGTGAGAGTAGCTTGTATGGTGGTTTTGGATGTGTTAAGCCGTAGTGTAATAGTAGAAGACCGATGTCGGTTTCGTGAGATCAGCGACCTTGTTTGGCCATAAAATGTGAGAGCTTCACGTGTTGTTTGTTAGAGTAAGAAATCGTAGAAAATGGTAAATGAAGGTTGTGATGAGCACGGTAGGGGCCCTAAGGGCGAGTCGTAAGAATAGTAGCTTGGCTTGTGCACCTATTGAGCTAGATCCCGTGGAGTTAGAGGATTGCCCAATCGAGTTCAACCAAGTTGTTATCGATTAAGGTAAACAGTGTGGAAGTTATAAGAGTGGCACAGTGGAAATGTGGATCAATAGTTGTGTTGAGGGTAAATGGATGGTTATTTTGTAAAGAAATATTTTTAGACGAACCAGTTGGCAATCTTTGAGAACAGTCCGATGACTTTCCACGTCTGATGGTTGGGACCGAGGTAAGGGTGAGAAAGAAGGTGTTTAGACCTAACAAGTAGAATGGCTAAGTTTTGGTTGGTTGTGTAAGTTTTTAAGTGACGGTAGTCTTTGCTCGAAACCAAGTGGTTGAAATTGAAAGTGGTATTCGGTCGTATGAAAGCAAGTTTGGATAAAAAGAAGTTTTAAGTACTGACTTGGTGGGTCAAGTCTGGGAAAAGAGCTCTCAGTTCAAGGCAGATTGATGATAATGATCAGTTGTTAGGGTTTTGCTTGCCCTTTAGTGGTTGACCGGGATATGGTTATTAGGTGTGATGCGCTCCCGATAATGGTCGTGGGTGTGGTATAACGTTTTAGATTTAAATAAGCCCAAGTTAGGTTTTGGTTATCGGATGCTAGTAGAAAGGATTGGGTAACGGAGATAGAATCCTTTAGAAGTGATCCCTTTAAGTTAATGTTTGAGCAGAACGGCTCGAGGTTGGTTATGTTACCATGCTTAGAGGTTCGTCATAAGTGTCGTTGGTTGCTAAAAAAGAGTCGTTGGAAATCTCAAGAGAAGTGTTGAGAGCGAGTGGCTTATGCTATGGTTCTGTTTAAGGTAGATTGAAGGATAACTCTCCATAATCAAGGTGATCCTATTTGAATGGTAAAGTGGTTAGATCCGTTCGGTTTGCATCTCTCTTTCATCCATCTAAATTTCGAGGACGAAATTTCTTGAAGGAGGGGAGAGTTGTAACGACCCAGATTTTCGAGATCATCTTCATCTCATCTTCATCACATCTCTGACTCCTACGTTTTATGAGCCTCATAAGATGATTGCCTTGCTTGGTTTTATGTTTATGGGTTACTTAGTTAGGGTTCTTGAGTTTTAAACCCCTCTAATGGTAAATCATGTTTTGGATGTTGATAATACGTAAAATTGGTAGAAAACCACTTTATAAACCTCCACTAATCTGTAGGAATGTTTTGGGACTTAACTATGTAGGTTAAGGGTGGGATTGAGGAAACCCTACGGGGTGGTAGCGTATCGGTACGCCTTTGTTATAAGGGATACGAATTGTGATAGGCGTACCGATATGCCTTTCCGTATATCGGTACCCCTTGCATATTAAGGATTTTAGTAACGCTATCGTGTACCGGTACGTAAGGAGCGTATCAGTGCGCACTATTGCATTGTCTAAGAGAGGCTTAGCATACTGGTACGTATATGAAGAGTACCGGTACGAGGGTAGATCGGTACAGGGCGATCTTGGTACCGATGAGGCATACCGGTACGACACGTAGCGTATCGGTACGGCTTAGAGTTTATTTTTCTTGAACCTGTTTAGCATATCGGTACTCATAGGAGAGTATCGATACCCAGAGGACAGTCTCGATACTCACCTTGGAGTATCGATACTCACTGGACAATCTGCTTAAGAAAGTTTAGTTCGCGATCGGGGGTTCTATAATTCGTGGTAAAGGGTCTGGTGGGTCCCTAAAGGTATAAAACAAATTCTAAAACTGAGGAATCAAGGTTAGTACCCAAACGTGGATTAATAGCCAATGGCTTGGTAATAGTTGGGTAATTGCTTGGGTTAGTAATCCATCAGGATCCGTGGTGGATCGGTTAATGCTTGGGGTCCTTGCTGTGTGCTGAAGGGATGCCCATGTAGGTTTGTTGCCTCAAACAATAAGAAAATCTAGCGAGAATGACGTATATGAATCCTGAAGACGTATATTAATTATTGTATCAAATGGTCATGCCTTGAGGCATTGATAATGGTTGGCTGGATGCTTTTATCTCTCGGTAAGATATAGTGATGCTCGGGGGAGCATGTATCTTGGTTAAGAAATATGGATGTCCTAGAAGTAGTGCAAGGGCACTTAAATAAGGGGATGGGTACTCCGGGCTATGTGATCGAGTATATTCAACGTATCTATGGGCTATGTGATCTGGATGCAGTTAGAAACCTATCATTGGGCTATGTGATCGAGATATGGAAATACGACTCGGGGGTTGTGTGAGCTTGAGTAACTCGAAGGGCTATGTGATCTCGAGTAACCTGTTCGGCTGTGTGATCTCAGGAAAAGACTGCTTGCGGCTATTGTGATCCAAGTATGTCTAGGACGTATCTATGGCTATAGTGATCCGGATATGATCCTTACCCGACTGGTATATGATCACGGGTAACCCGACGACTGGGTGAGTAGGGGAAATAGTAGGGCTTCGTTGGCCATTAGGGAATGTATGTTATTTACGTTGTTGTATGGATAAACGATGTTGGCTACTTTACCCTTGGGCTATGTGATCAGGGTAGGGTTGTTACTCGACGGGCTGTGTGAGCTCGAGTAACTCGATGGGATGTGTGATCTCGAGTATGGGTTAGATAACCCATGGGCTATGTGATCAGGGTATGGGACGTAACTCATTGGTCGGTGGGACCTTGCGTACGGTAAGCCTGGGATGGCTTGGTTGTCTTCTTACTTTTAGTGGTATCGTGAGACAGTTGTAAGCTCTAGCTAGGATAGGCTAGAAGATGATTCTTAGACGCTGAGAAGCCTTTATGTGCACTCTTGATTATGTTACCATGCATGCTTGTTTTATGATATTCATGAATTGTGGTAGAATATAAATGTACCACTAAGCTTTGTTAGCTCAGCATGCAAAATTGTGGTTTTTTCTGTGCGTAGGCTAACAGGTCGCGTTTGGAGGAGCAGATCAAGGAGGATTTCCCAGCATCGAGCCAATCTCAGAGTACAATACTTGATGTCTAGTTTGGACTGGTTGTATTCATAGGACCTTACCACAATCGAGTCTGTATTTTTATTTTGACTTTCTGTTATTTGGTCAAACGGTGTACTTTATGTGGAACTCGTATTTTGTAAACCCTTTTAATCTCTTTATCTACGTGGGTTTTATGGAAATGGACCGTTCAAGAATTTCTAACTTGTGGTTTTAAATAATAAATTTTGATGGGTCGATTTTGGGTGACCCGTAAGTAAAGCTTCGAATTCGGGACGAGTTTAGGGTGTTACAAATACGGTACCTACACAAATTGTTAGGAACCCTACATAAATTATTACACAGATGGTAATAAAAAAGGTAATAGCACAAATGCTTATCCCATATCACCAAATCTAAAACCAACCCAACTTATGGTAAGAAATTGTGTTATAATATAAAATCTTAAAGGATAACTCTATATCTTACCAAACTCATAAGAAATAGAGTACCTACACAAATTGTTACGTAACCTACGTAAATTATTATAGAAACGATATGAAAAAAGGTAATAACACAAAATCTTACCCCATATAACCAAAGCTTAAACTAGCGAAACTTATGGTAGAAAATTGTGTTATAACATAAAATATTAGTGGATAACTCTATATCTTATCAAACTCATAAGAAATAAGGTACATACACAAATTGTTACCGAACCTACATAAACTATTAGAGAAACAGTAAGGAAAAAGGTAATAACACAAATTCTCACCCCATATCACCAAATCTATAACCAACCAAACTTATAGTAAGAAATTGTGTTATAAAATAAAATCTTAAAGGATAACTTTATATCTTACCAAACTCATATGAAATAGGTACATACACAAATTTTTACGAAGCCTACATAAATTATTAGAGAGATGATACTAAAAACGGTAAAAACTCAAATTCTTACCCCATATCACCAAATCTAAAATCAGACCAACTTATGGTAGGAAATTGTGTTATAGCATAAAATCTTAAAGGATAATTCTATTTTTTACCAAACTCATAAGAAATAGGGGACCTACACAAATTATTGCAAAACCTACATAATTTATTACAGAACCGATAAGAAAAAAGGTAATAACACAAATTCTTATCTCATATCACCAAATCTAAAACCAGCGAACTTATGTAAGAAATTGTGTTATAACCTAAACTCTTACAAGCTAACCTTATTTCTTACGAAACTCATAAGAATTTGGGTATCTACACAAATTCTTAGGGAATCTACATAAACTCTTACCAAAATGGTAGTAAAAATGTGATAACACAAATTCTTACCTGAGATCGCCAAATTTAAAACATTGTTCAAAATTGATATTATTCGTCCAAAATCGATACTAACTTGTTGCATGTTTGATTCCGGAATCGGTATTATTCTTGTGGTACCAGTAGTTATGTTAATTGTATCGGTAATATTGTGTAGCATCTGTACCATTTTAGTTCACTGCATACATAAATTCATACCATGTGTATTGACACTATTGTATGTGTACCAGCACTAATCCACAATTTAGACATACATCTACATAGTATATAGTCGGTAGCGCAAGAACAATTTTGATATCATACAGACAATTTGTAGGTTATAATTAAAAATCACTTGGAAAATTGTTTTAAACTCATTTTCATTGACTAAAATTTTGCGGAAGTCTTTAAAGAGAAAATTGTTCTAAACCCTTGGAAACAATTGTTCTAAGCACTAAAAAATTTGTACGATTAATAGTATCGAAAGACAATAACAAATAAAATGATAAGCACAATATAAGTAAAACTCAAGGTAATCCAAAATATTTATAGTTACATAAGATTAATGTCATAATCTAAAATATATGCATAATATAGAATATCCTAATATATCCAAATCATTCAAAACAAAACTACAAAATTAAAATTAAAATATCAATGCAACAAAAAAAATCCAAAGTGTCATCCATAAATTCATAATGACAACCAAAGACATAGATGCAAATCATGAAAAATAAGAGAAACAAATCCATCAAACATCTGATGTCGAAGGTGGATCAAAATCGGAGGACGAGGTTCAAAAGTTAAAAAGTTTCAAAAGAAAACAGCAACCTCATCAAACAAAAGGTTGAACGGAGAAATAAATTAACTACAAACTTCCTCAAATCTAACAAAGAGATTGTTAAAGAAATCGGATAAGTCAACCTAAAAAAAAAATGTTTACAACAATTCAATCTCAATTCTCAATAAATTTTCTTAACCAAAACAATAAGTTTAAATATTATATACATATATATTATTAAAAAAGGGCTTGAAAAATAAAATGTGTGTAAGTATAGTGTTAAACAATAAATTTTCTTTACCAGGGCGGCACCCGCCATCGCCTTGCTTGTCGACCGGTTCCGAAACACCAGAGTATTATACCTTTTTTCCCTCTGAATCCTAATACTGATTGTTATATGAACGTTAACTCATGCATCAACATGGTTGCTAAAATAAGATCTATTTTTCATATTTGCTCCTGAGCATCTTAAGTTTCATAACTTAAGAGCGCGACTCAGAGTTAGTTGTCTGACGAAAGATGGGTTTGTTACAATGCTTGATAAGTAATGTTTTCTTATGATTCTCAACCATTGATGCAGTTTTTATTTGGTTCTTTATATATAGTGAAGCAGTGAACACCTATGATTGAGCAATGTGAGAAGTCTGTTAAGAAATTGATACTCAGTGTTTTAGTCAAGTTGTTTAAGCATATGTGAATATGGTGAGACGCATCTCGGATTTTCGGTGGTTCCTAATTCTGTTTGGTTATTACAACTTAAGCACCCGGATTTTTTTGACCCGAATGGTTAATTGTGGGTATGCTTTTCTCGAGCCATTGATGCAGTTTTTATGTATGTGAGAAGTCTGTTAAGAAATTGGTACTCTGTTTTAGTCAAGCTGTTTAAGCATATATGAAGTTGTTTCTAATTTCTCACCCTTAAAATCCTGCGATAAGCATATCGGATTTTGGGAGGTTGCTAATTCTGTTAGTTTATTACAATTTACCTCACTTTGTCTGGTAACTCTTTGTAGACAAAGCAGTGCAAACCAAAGCCCTGTACGAGATTTGCCTCCTGATTTGCTCGACTCATTCCAGTCTTTAAAGCCGAAAACGACTCCTCGAAGGATCTCCCATACAATGAAGGTTTTTATAGCCTTAAGCAAACAGAAATAAACACGATACCTGAAGCTTTCGAGATGGCAGTATACAGGAAAGGAGGGAATAATTCTCTGGAGGATGATCCGTTTCTGAAACCCTCCTTTTCTTGCAAACCACCACCTACGAAGCTTCGTCGGAATTGTAGAAGTGAAGCTAATGGATTTTTTAATGAGAATGGTAAACTCAGAGTTCATATCATGTCTCCCGGAGAAGTTAAAGAAGGTGAACCCGATAAGTGGTTCAGAAGGCGGCCAAAATCCGACGCAGACTTTTTTGCTCAGACTCCTGGAAAGATGTTTGAGGAAAACACCAGCGGCGGGGGATTTTCCACGATAACGTCGAAAAGCTTGGCACTGAGATCCAAAGCAGGAAGCCGCACTGATTTATTAGCTGATGCCGAGACAGGATTCGGTCCCACAACAACAGGTGTTGGAGACGGTTACATGATTCATGAATTTTTGGCAGTGAAGAAATCATTGAGCACGTCAAGTTTGCAAGATCCAGACAGTAGTACTAGTTTGTCATCCCTATGGCCAGCATCTAAATGGAACTTGAAACCAGATTTACGAGCACGTTCGACCGTTGCGATCTTTGACGGATTGTCGAAGCCAGCAACTGATCGTAAAAACAAAGCCGCTCTTGATTAGCTCTTGTCGTCTTCGTCTTTCTCATCAACTATCATTCTTTACCAGTTGAATCCTCTAACTGCTAGCTTTTTGACGAGTACATATCATTCTTTACCATCCAATCCTTGCAAGATAACTACATATTTATAAAAATATATATTTTATTTACATTATTCTCTTTTATATTAGTTTTTATATTAAGAGTTAAATTTCAAAGTTATTAAAAGAATATTTGTAATGGATTTGAGTGTCAAACTTAAAAAGCTTTAAGATATTATAATTTGAAATTATGCTACATTATAAAGATAATTATACGAGTTAATTGAATTAAATTTTAAATTTTAGTAACTTTTTTTGGAATAGATATATTAACTTATTTATTTTAGAAAAGCTTTCCATGTTATAAATGCCGGTACGAAAATAATATTTTTGACCACTAAATTTCTAAAATTATAAAATAATTATTAAATATTCAATTCAAGACAAAAAAATTATTTTGATAACTAAATAATTTTTTATAAGTTTTACAACATTTGTAACAAAATAAGTTTGACTAATTGTTTTACAACATTTGAAAAGAATTCATGACAATTTTGTAACTGAATCAAAAGTTTAATTATTATTTTGTAACCTCTAAAAGTTCAATGACCAAAAAGTCATCTAAAATGCTCGATCTCACTGCTATAATAATTAACAATACAATCACTATTCTTTTGCTAAATGTTATGGAAGGAAATTGAGTTAAACAATTGCTAATTGTGAGAATAACAGATGTCATTAAGTAATTAAAACAACAAAATATCCACCAAACAAGAAAAGTAAAACCAAACATAACAAAATTCTATATTGCCTTTAGTTCCAACAACTGCAGCAAAGTAAAACCAACAAAGCATAAGATATATGAGTAACACACTTAGAAAAGTGATGTTCCCTTCCCCTTCTTGTCTCCACCGATCTCAAAGTGCTTGCACCTCTGCGAAAACCGACATCGAATCAACAGAAAATCAGCTCTTGAAACAAGATGGCAAAAAAGAAAAAAGCGAAACAGAATGGAAGGAACGTTTTGATGTTCTAAGTCTAACCTTGATTGGATGTTGGGAAACATGTTTGCAACCCTGGCATTGCAGCCTTAGCACAATCTTCTTGGTGGTCTTCGCCTGTAAAAAGGATACACATCGTTAATTACACACATTTGCAGTCTAACGAAATAGTGTATATCTTTTTTTCTTAAAATATTCAAGTCCAACATCTCTGACATATCCTCTAAATACACGAAAACTTTTGAGCATGCCTATGTTGGATGTATATCCATAACCAACAGTCACGAGAAAGTCCGGGTAGAAAATAGCAATAACCAAACTGAACGACTGAACATCCCTCACAAACCAACCAATACCGGATAATAAAGCAGAAAATTATTTATCTTTTCATTGTATAATTAATATCCATTTATGGGATAAAAAAGAAAGTGCCAAAGAAGTTTACCTTCTTGTGGAAAACGGGTTTGGTCTGACCACCATAACCGGATTGTTTGCGGTCTTCCCTTGGGCGGCCAAACTATCCTTACCCTTCTTATATTGGGTTACCTTGTGCAAGGTGTGCTTTCTGCATTCCTTGCTCTTGCAATAAGTCTTCTTGGTCTTAGGCACGTTCACCTGCAATACCAACTCATAATTACTCTCAAAACAGAAAATGAAAACAATAAATTTAGCAAATATTTATTCAATTAAGAACTTAGAATATACTTAATCTAGAGCAAGAAGTAAACAGCAACACCACCAACAAAAAAAATTGATTCTCGAATCTCGAATCTCGCCTTGCAATAATATAAATTTACTTTATACTTGGATTTCTCTTGGAAATTCAATGTTCATATCTTGTTTAACTAAAAAAGTATAAATTAAGTAACATATCATAAAATCTGGGAAATGTTACACTAAAGGTAGATTGAATGCAATAATTTCACATAAATTTCTGGAAATAAAAAGAAAGCCCAAGTGTTCTAATAACATTGAGCTCTAAAGATACATGAATCCAGACAAGAGGAGAAAGGAGAGTACCATGGCTGCCGATAAAGCGAGAACCTGAGCTCCGTTTTCTGTGGCGATAGTGAACTGGGAGGCAGCTAATCTAACAAATATGTCGCGAAACCTAATTGGTTTCTAGGGTTGGATTTTGGAAGAAATTTGAAGAGTGATCAAATCAAAATCATCCATTTCGGCCCAAGTATTTTTTTATTTAATTTATTTTTAGACAAATTTTTATTTGAAATTGTTAAATAAAATTAAATATGCTTAAGTCCGTGAACTCTTTATATATTTGGAAATACATTTATTTTCAATTTTAAGAATTTAATCCTCTATTTTCTTATTTTAAAATTTAATAATTAGTACCGTCAAATTTATATTTTGATATATTAAAAATATCAATTAAAATAATATTTGATCAATATTTTTATAGATTGTTAATAAAATATCAAATTATTAATTAAATTAAATAAAATTATTATTTTGATACATAAACTTGACTCAAAAAAAAATTATATATAGTTATAGAGAGTCATTTAAACTATAAAATCAAAAGTTTAATAACATTCTAGAAATTTTAAATTTAAATTTTAAACTCTAAATTTTAACCATAAAACTTAACTTTTACATCCTATAACCCAAACCCTAAACCGCAACCTAAATCTATAAACCCTAAAATAGGAAGGCTTATATAAATTAAAGTTTATACAAGCTTATGTATTAAAGTATTTTTCTTAAATTAATACCCAATCAATATTTATTCTCATGTTAGATATTACATAAAGAATCAATTTAGGAATGTTTCACATTTAATCTTAAAATTATTTATTCTGGACTTATCAAATCGATAATGTTATAAAACCAATGTCTTAATCTTTATAGAAAATTCTTTTAAATTTGAATCAATTTCTAAAAATTAATATGATTTAATAATCTAGAATTAAATTTTACAAAATTTCAAATTTATATGAATCGTAATTTTTTAATGCTCAGCACTTTGAAAAACCTTTTCAATAAACCTTGAGTTATAAAATAAGTCCCTATTCTCTTTAGGCTTTTAAAATTTAGCCCGCTGCTTTTAATTCTAGGATTTAGTTAATCTATTTGTGTGATTTTAAAAAATTAAACTCCAGTTGAATAAAATTAATTCATATCTTATAGACAAAACTATTTAAATTCAAATTTCTTTAAAAATATTATTTTTATTTCACTAAGACTACTCTTTAAATTTAATGTTATAATTTTAAGTGTCTTAATTGCAAGGATTTTCTTTTACTAAATTGAAATCGTTGTAATAATTGAATGATGATTTGGATAATTTACCATATTTTTTTAACGGAATATGATTCTGCCAATGGACGGATCTAAACAGGTCATGGAAATTTCAGTGGGCGGAAGATCATTAACCATATTGACGCAACGTATGAGAGTGAAGACCTTTCCAGAGCCTTCCTTCGTCGCCATTGCTATAAATAAAATGGAAATTTAACGGCAAATCTTCTTCAACCTTTCAGATTTCCATGGTGTGGATCCCCAAAACCAAGGAGAGAGGAAATTTAGACAGCGGAAAAAGAAGACTGATAAAGAAGAGGCGAAACGATGTCGTACATGTTGCCAAACCTTTACTCGGCTGGGCCCGATCTGGCCATCCTCGCCTAGGAAGAACGCGATGTCGTAATGCCGTTTCGGTGCCATGATTGGGAATAGAAAGTTTGATGGAAGAAGACGCCATTGCTCGATTACTAAGTTCCATAATCATATAAATATTATTTTTTTTCCAAATAATTTATAGTTTAGATGATTATCAAGTGAAAATATTTCTTTCCTATTTAAATGGCCGATTTGTTTCTTATGGTTTTCAGATGGTTCCACCATTGTTGATGCAAAATAAAGAACTTTGCCTTAATTTCCCTTTTAGAATAATCTGTAACCATGATTTCAACCATTGTTCGTGAGCGTTGTCTGTTCTTTCAACGGTCATGTTCTTTTTTGAAACAACTATATCAACAGCAACTGTTGCAGCCACCGTTGGAAACATTCAACAAGATCAACTGCTCCTCTCAGGACAAACAGGAGTTTTTGATGAAACTCTAGAGCTAGAGTTGATTTCAATTGAAGCGGAAGAGCATGTCTCGATGGGATCCAATACAAATAATCGACGGACTAAGTTCTGTACTGATTTGTATCTCAATTTGCTTGTTTTCAGCTGTAGAACAATGCCATTGTTTGCTGATGTTACATGTGGATGATAATTTGAAGGAAAATGATATAAAGTTTGTGTTAGATTCGGTATATTTGCAGAAAAATTGGGTTTAGTGGAATAACATGTATCTTGAAACGATTTGTATATAAAACTGCCAAAATCGTTGCTTCTCTCTTTCCTATATAAATCTCTCATTTATTTCTTATGATTTCTATTATCTATTAGTTCCACCATTGTTGATGCAATCAAGTACCACGTATAATTCCCTTGTCGAATAACATTATAAACCATGAGCGCAAGATCTGATCTTTTTACAATGCAGATAGAGTATCCATGTTTGGCATTTGTTTCGTATGGTTTGTCCATGCAGATCAAAATATCTGGGCTGAAATGCAATCAACACTCAACATCAGCAAATATGCTTCCAGGATTTTATGGGCACCGAATCAGCCCATTGAACATTCCCTCGAGATTGCTTTCCATTCACAGGTTCGATCACAAGCGATTTTCAGCAAACAAAGAGCTTGATTTCATCCACAAACACTTGCTCTTTGCTCACTTTCTGATCCAAGCCACACTGAGTATAGAGGCTTCCCCCCATAGCACCTCAGCTCTGCCATCTTTGCTGGTTCCTGCACTTTTCAAAATTCTCAATTTCTGGTAACAGAAAAGTATTTGTTCTCTGTCAAACTTATATTAGAAAATTATTTACACAGATTTGCTAACATGAGGGAAAAAATAAATTAATGATTTCATAGAAAAGTTATAAATTAATATCGTGTGTTCATTTTACGCATCCAACAACCTTGCCATAAGCCAAATGAGAACCAGAAAATTGGAAACCATTTTTCTTAAAAATCCCGCCAATGGCCATAAAAGACAGGAAATTAATTCCAAATGTAGTTCCACACAAGAGTAAATAAAGAGAGAATTGATACAGGCATGTGTTGATACAAGTTATTTTCACAATACAAATGAGATGGAACATTCTGCTAAACACAAACAGTTATGTCGTGGCCGAGAACGACGATTATCTGAAAATATTAACTTTGCCCTCAAGTTGAGACCTCGGCACTACAAACAGGGCAGACCTGCAGTAACACGGTAACTTATGATGGTTGTATAATCTGATGTTGTAACTAGTTTTGTAGGGGAAAAAAAAGTGAAATGGGGGTAATTTGAGCTTCAACAAAAACATTAGGAGGAAGATGAATTGAACAAAATGGAAGGCGTTTAAATGGAAATATAAATAATCATACCTTGTTTATTTTCAACCAATTATTTATGCACTCGGGATGATATGAATGCTTGAAAGAAAGTGCCTTTAAGGAGTCACCTTCTTCGTAGTCTACACGGCATATAACACACCTGAGCACAAGGATACAGCTTTAATAATTCAGATGAAAAAAGTTCAGGCAAAAAAATTAAAGGACTATGGCATCCAAACTTACAAATCATTGTTTCCAGCCTTGTATGTTACGGTAGGCAAGGAGGCAATTGAATCAGCTGAAAGCCCTCTGCTCACTGTTCCAACTTCTTCACCGAGTGCAAGGAGTTCCTGAATGAAAGAATTGAGCTTAGTAACAGTGCTTGAGCAAAAAATGTTAAAAGGAGTCAAATCTTCACAGTTGCTTACCTCATACGAAAGCTCATCCGGATCAACTTCCTCCCATGTATCCTGCAAATGCATGTCAAAGAAAGGCTAAAGACTTAAAATAAATTGAAATAATGAGACCCTACAATGCTTTAAAGGGAAAAGATAAAGAGGGAAGAAAAACCATGTTCTATCCTGCAAGCAAATGTCAAGTTAGTTTGAGCATGCATTAGCTATTCCATGAAAATTCATAGTCAACTCTCATCAAGAGAAGTGTATGGAGCAAAGACTAGCTTCTATTCTCCAATGGACTAGATATCGAATAATGACAACGGGCATCAAATAAATTTATAATCCAACAACAGTTTTCAAGAAGAGAAAATGTCTAGATCTTTAAAATATGACAACTAGTCAACTACAAATTTTGAACCAAAGCAAAATGATCCTCACCTTTCAAGCAGTGCAGAGTTATAATTCTCAGTATCGTCAAACAAAAAAACTTAAGACTGTTAAGTATATTATGCTTCATCGTATATGATTGCATGTTTCATCCTTGAAGGCATTTAGGAAACTTGGCAACCATCTAAGTATTTACTAACCCGTGTGCAAGCATGTCGAAATAATGCATGGATACATATATCTGTTCCTTTAATAGCAATGGGATAAAAATAAAATTAGATAACCAGAAACAACAGGTGAACAAATTCAAAGACGTAAACTGCTTGCTTATTCTTTGTATAGAAGTAAACGATATGAACCAATTAATCCGAAAACAACTCCATAAATCATATAGGTAAGACAACCAGTAGTAATTCCTAGTTAACAAGCTCTCCATAGCAAATGTGACCAACAATCAAAAAATCAACCATAATACACTTCTCAGTTGCTCCCACTCAATATAAGAAAACTAGACCAAAGTGGCATCTAAGCAAAGAAGGTTACATAGAGGACAATGAAATAATGAATTGAGATATCAATACATGGCCTATGATTGCAAACTGTTTATCTGATTGAATTTTTTTTCCACAAACAAGCCTAAAGGTTTATATATATATATACATATATATATATAGCACGGAGTTCGGATCAAGAATCATTATGACAAGAATTTGTACCTGAGCGATACCACCATTTCCATGAGTCTCAATGGTAACAGTTCCTCCTGCAAATTAGTAAAAACTTAAGTAAAAGCTCTTAACATTGTCAAATATTTATACAATCAAGAAGAATCCCATAGTAATAAACACTCACTCTCACTAATCCTGGCCAAAGCCAACTATCTAGCTGTCATTTCTCTTTCTTCAGCATCCTGAAGTGCTCTGGCATAAGCCTCATCACTTGAAAAATCAGCTGGATCGAGTTCACCACTTGTGTTGGTATCATCATCCCCAGTCTCAGATTGAGCATGAAGATCAAGCACATCCACATCATCAGAATCAGTGCCATCCACATCATTCATCATCATCATCATGGAGATCATCAAAATCGTCATCATGTAAAAAGCTTCCAGTCTCCCAACTTCCATAATCACTCCCATCATTATTCATGCTAAGCATCAAATATGCCCTTTCCTACAAACACACACACACAAAAATTAAAAAATTACATAAATCACAAATAAAAAAGAAACAAAATTTAAACTAGAAAACCAAAATAAAAATAAAAATTTCACCTGTTCTTGGAGGGTTCGAGCAAGAGCCAGGTCAGCATTGTCCTGACTGAGATTAGTGAAAGCAGTTCTTGTCGTTGATGACCGACGTTCTTCATTTTTACTTTCACTGTTCACATTGGCGTTGTCGTTAACATTAGGGTTCGGTTCTTGTTCTTTGTGTTCGGTCGACATATCGTTCGCCCGTACTCGAACCGACCACCGCCGATTCCGGTTTGATGTTCCTCGTAGAAGAAAAATTTCTTTGATCAGCAGTTGACTGAAAATACAAAAAGTTTGTGGGCGGGATGGAAGCGGAGGATAATTGAAGAATCTAATTTAAAGATTGGTGAGAAAGAAAAAGGAGAATGAATGATTGGAAAGAGACGTCGTTGGGTAAAGTGTTCTTTTCTTGCTTTGGTTACCTTTTTGTTTGATTTTTTTTGTTCAAACCTTTTTGTTTGATTTGAAAAGAAAATAAAACGCTTTTACAACGTTAAAAGAAATAATACATATATTTTAGGTAAAATACATTAGAGATCAGTTAATTATAGGTTTAATATAAACATATTACTTTTTTAAATAATAATTAAATTACTTAATTATACATTTAAAAACATGTTTTTTAAAGTAATAATTCAGTCATTAAATTATGAAGTATTTTTTAAGGTCTCAAGAGTGAGTGATCTTTAAGTCTCGAAAAGATCCAAGTCAAACAGATAGTGTTGTAGCCGATAAATAATCACCGATCTTGTTGTACTTCCAACCCTTTATGTTAAACCTATATTTTAATTTTGATATAACAATGACTTAATTATAAATAAATAAATTGTTAAAGTACTTAAATTTACTTACAAATTGACAAGCATTCAAACTAAAATATTTTTTTAACTTAATATTTTCAATCCTTATATTTTTTAAGTGTTTTAGTATTCAAACCAACTGTTTTGGTAAGTGAGTATCGATACGACTATATGCATACCGGTACAGATTTTTGAAATTGTTAACGTTTAATTCAATATAACATTTGAGTACCAATATGGTTATACGCATAATGGTACAACCTTTTGATATTATAATTTCATATGGCTAACTGAGTACCGGTACGGCCTTTCGCGTACCGGTACATGAATTAAATTTTTTAAAATATTTTTGGACCTTTAAATCATTATCAAAATTTTAGAGTTAAACTTATCTTAATATGAACTAAATACATGTACAAGTATATGTGTATCGATACACAAAGTTCAATTGTTCTCCCAAAAGTTTCAGTGAGCAAAACGAGTATCGATACGCTCAAATTTCACTCCGTACCGATACGCTAGCCTGCGTACCGATACCTTATTTGTTGTAAGGACTATTTTTATTTTGAACAGGTACCGATACAGAGATTCGTGTACCGATACTCGCACTTGCCAATCAGCATTTAATGCGAAAAATTGAAGCCAACGGCTCTATTCAATTTCGCAACAACCTAAACGGCTAAAAATCAATAAAAGGGAATAAAAACAAGTTTTCAAAACTTCTTCAACAACAAGACAACCATTCAAAAGCATTCAAACACACATCCAACATGTTTGAGATTTTATTGTCAAATTATTATAACACACTTAGTGTTCTTCATTGTATTTCATTTTCATTCAGGTGTTGAAGTTTAGTGAACTTCTTTTGTGCAAAAACATTACCTTATGAAGTTTTCATAGTTTGCTCCTTTGTTTTCAACTATAAAAAAAAGAGAAATTGCTAAACTTGATGGTATAAGTCTACGATGTGTAAAGTTATTTTCTTTAATCTAAAAAAAAAGATAAATTAATATATTTGTGAAAATATTTGTTAAAAATGTTAAACCACTATAAATCATTTATATAATTTTTTTATAATTTGTTTTTACCAATTTTTTAAATTATTAATTCACCCCTCTTTTGACATCTTCACATTTACCATTAGTTCGTGGCATTGCACTAATGGTTGCGAGATCTTATCTCCAGTGAAGCAAATTTCATTGTCGATGCCCTTACAAAACTTTCTACCCACTGGACAATCTACTACTGTTCTTCCAGATCCCCTGACCCATTTTAGAGATAATCTTTTTATGGGATTTTCATGGCCCTCCTTACTTGAGGTCTTAATCTCATAATCTAATGACTTGCTCTTTTTTATTATTCAAAAAATAATAATTTAGTCATTTAATTATCGACTTAGGTATAAATAAGTTTGACAAACAAATCATTATATCATTAAAATTAAAACAAGGGTTCGTTATAATAACAAATTCAGTTCATTAAAATTTGTGCATTCTATTAACTTGTTCATAATTTAAAATAATTCAATAAATTTAACTTGATATTTAAAAATTCCAACGTAGCATCATCATGACACACCCTCCGACTACTTATCACACTTTATGCTATTATCTATCAATCTGATAATCAACATATGTGATAATTCGACAGACAAACAATTTACAATTAAACAATCAATAAATTAATATAATAAACTCATTATAAATTTAACGTGACAATAAAAGAATAATATTTCGCATAATTCAATTTGTTTTACTTAACTCTGCAATCTCAAAACAACAAAATATCATCCTATCGAACTTATAACTTTTATTAAAGTAAGTTACAAAGCCTCTTCTCATACAAATTATCTTGGAGTTACATCTCTTTTCAACCTGCTTGATAGCTACAAATTTTATTTGTTAATTAATATATGTTTAGTTATTTGATGCATTACTAATAGAACGTATTTTTTTTATTGTAGGACTTTTAAAATTGTCACATGTTTCTTTAGGCCCCTAAACATAAATTCATAAATTTTAAACTCTAAACTTTAAACCACAAAATATATTCTCAAACCTTAAAACCTAACTACAAACACTAAACATTATTATCTAAAACCTAAAAACTAAACATTTATGCATATAATATTTTCCCTTAATATATATCATTTTTAAGTAAACTTAACAATAAAAAAGTATCCATTAAATATAATTAGGGTAAATTATACCAAGTACCACCAAATTACTGGGGGTGACCTGTTTATACCATCAACTTTTAATTGGTTTAAATTTATAACCAAACTTTATTTTTCGACTCGTTTATACCGCTGCGACGTTAACTTCTTAACGGCGTGATGACTTTGATGCTATACGAAACGGCCTCGTTTTACTGGAAGAAAATATAAAAAATTATACACTCGATGAGATTTGAACCTATAACCTTTAGATTCAAAAGTAACATCCTAACTAACCACTAAGCCAACTTAACATCTTTATTTTGTTTATAGCACAAATAATATATATTATAAACTGCAGTTGAGATTAATTTATTTTATTTTATTATATAAATAATATTACTTTATATAAATATATTATAAATAATATTAATATACATATAATAATATATTAATATATATAACTAATAAATAAAATATTTAAATGAAATAAAAAAATTATTATCAATAATATTAAATATATAAATAAATAATATATTATTATAAAAATTATAAAAGTTATTTTTTAAAAAACCCCAAAATTCACTAAAACATTAAATTCTAACCTATAATCCCTAAATCATAAATCATTCCTAAAACCATAAACCCATTAACAACCAAAATAGATAAATTTCGGGTTTAAGCTTTAGGGTCTTGGTGAATTTTTGAGTTTTCTTTTGTAAATTTTGGAAATTTTATATTTTTTTAAAATTATTTTTTTTAGTTTTTATAATAATATATTATTTTTTACGAATAAACTTTTAGAGTTCAAGGTTTATAGTTTAGGGTTAGGGTTTGTGGTTGAAGGTTTTGTTGGATTTTGGGGTTTTTTTGAAATTTTGGGGTTTTGAAAATGAAAAAAACTTTGATACACAGACAGCGTAAACTTTAGTTTACACGTGCCTTTTAGTTTTAGGGGTTAGGATTTTAATTTAGGGTTTAATGTTTAGGGGTTTGAGTTGTAGGGTTTAGAATTTAAGGTCAGTGTTTAGAATTTAGGGTTTAGGTTTCAGAGTGCGAGGTTTAGTTTTTTAGGGTTAGGGTTAGAAATTTAGGATTTAGGTTTTTATAGTGTAAATACACATGCTTGTGTAAAATTAATTTTACACAGCCTGTGTATCAAATTTTACCCTTTGAAAATTAATCTTTTATTTTTTATAATAATATATTTATATATTTAATATTTTATAATATAAAAATATTTATATATTTTATTTTATTTATTATTTATATATCGATATATGTATACTAATATATTTATATTATTTATATAGAGTAATATTATTTATATGATAAACTGCAATTTAAAATATATATTATTTGTGTTGAAAACAAAATAAACATGTTAAGTTAGCTTAGTGAAAAATTAAATATTTTTGAGTAAATTTTTAATAGATATTTCAAAAAAACTTTGATACACAAATTTATATAAACTTTAGTTCAACGTCAATAAGTATAATTTAAAATTTAATGCAAACTTTTATAATTTAAGAATTAGGTTTAGAATACAAGATCAAGTATTTTAAGGTTAAGATTTTAGATTTATAATTTAAATAGGATGTGCAATTTTTTACGGGTATTGTATATAGAAATATAGTTCTTTAATTTAATGGGAAAGCTAACATGAGGCGCCTAAAAAATAGGATAAAATGAGGCTATGCATAAATGATTACTAAAATGGTAAGAATTTTAGCATCGACTTTTATGTACATACAAAAATACTTACAAAAATAATAAGAAAGTCGGTATATACAAAAATGCTTATTGATTTTGTAAGTATTTATGTCGATATATAAAATTGATACCGAACTTTTTATTATTTTATAAGTATTTTTGTATAGCATGAACTTTCCTAATGTAATATAAAATTTAATATTTGTTAATTTCGTCAAACGTTTCGAAAGCCCGTGGAATTCCTAGAAGTCTCTTTAAAGAAAATAAAATTCTCACAATACAAATATTTATATTTTTCAGAAAAACCCTCAGATTTTCACTCTCTTTTGCTCTCTCCCCTTCGCATTCGTGAAACATGTCGTTCGGCGGGAACATCAGCGGTGGCCCTGCCATCGCCGTTGTAACAGATAAGGATTTCTTTTGCTACCAAATTTAACCGTACTGTCACCATAACAATCTCCCCTTCCTCTGACCCTTCTTGTCCCTTATGCCATGACGGCTTCCTGGAAGAGTACGAAAACCCTAATTCCGGCTTCGACTTCTTCAATCCGATCCGAAATCCAGTTGACAACCCGCATTCATCGTTACCGGATCCGTTCTCTTCCCTTCTCCCCTTCCTTTTATCATCATCATCCCCGGCTTCCGCTGAATTTCATAGCCCTAACCTGTTCGGGTCGTCACGGTCAGGTCGGAGCGACCCGTTCGCCTTTGATCCGTTTACCTTCTTCCAGAACCATCTTAACGATCTGAGATCGAGCGGGGCGAATATCCAGTTCGTGATCGAAAACAATCCGTCGGAGCCGGGCTTTCGGATTCCAGCAAACCTTGGGGATTATTTCATCGGACCGGGACTCGAGCAACTGATCCAGCAGCTGGCCGAAAACGACCCGAACCGGCATGGAACTCCGCCAGCATCGAAATCTGCTATCGATGCGCTACCCTCGGTGAAGATAACGAAGAATCACTTGAATTCGGAGTTCAACCAATGTGCAATTTGCATGGACGAGTTCGAGGGAGGAAACCAAGCGATGCAAATGCCTTGTAAGCATCTTTATCATAAAGATTGCTTATTTCCGTGGTTGGAATTGCATAATTCATGTCCTGTGTGTCGTCATGAGTTGCCTACGGATGATCCTGATTATGAGAGGAGGGCTAGTGTGGCACCGGGCACTAGTGGTGGCAGTAGCGGTGCTGCTGGTAGTGTGCAGAGGTCTCCGGGGGATAATCGGGTTGTCGAAAGGAGTTTTAGGATATCGCTGCCTTGGCCTTTTGGGGCTCGTGGCTCAGGTTCAGGTGATAATCAGGAGCCCAGACAAGAAGGTTTGGATTGAGTATTGTGAGTATTCCTCTCTTTAAACAACTATATGTATTTTTGTTATGTTCCGCCCTTCTTTGTCCTTGTGTTGGTTTTCAATTTGGGGTTGTTGAATGTTGGAACTATGCAGGAATGTGGAGAAGATAATGAACATATCGTATTTTCATCAACTTGATGTTTCTTTAGTAGAGTCTTAGGACTTATCACGAGGGATAGAGCTAGGATTAAACATTGGGAGGGGCAAAGGTCTATTAAAAATTGGGAGGGGCAAAGACCTTATTTGATTAGTATTTAAGCTAAAGAGGACCTCAAATGCAATTATTCCAAAAAAAAAAATTGGGAGGGCCATGAGCCCCTCCAAAGTGTACATGGCTCCTTCCCTGGTTGTCACCATTTCTCTGATAAATTCAGTGTAGTCTTTAGGGCTTGTCACCATTTCTTTGATAAATTTAGTGTAGTCTCAGGACTTGTCATAATTTCTTTCATAATTTTAGTGTAATATGCTGGTATCCGGGTCCAACCGGCATAAGTTATGGTACACCCGTGCCCATGGTCAAATGTGTATCTGGTGTAGTTGTTGGATTTTGTGTTGGCTATGGACCTTAAAAATAGGCCTAAGTTATGAATTTGATAGTCAAATTTTCCGATAATGAAATATACGCTTTCTTTTCTTCGAAGTCCCATACTTTCGAATGTTATGGATGTTATGTTAGATGGAAAGATAGGTAGGTTGTTTGTTGTTTAACCATTAGAATGGGAAGAAAAATCTGCAGAAATGTTATGGCACTTCGGTTTTGGTTTAAGACTCTGATACGAGTATATGTTTGCCATGGCCTCATGGTGTGTTCAGTTCTTTCTTTCCTGTTTTATTTCATGTCTGAAGGGTCCTCAGAGGATCATATTCCCATATCTATTCCCAAAATATACATTCAGTCCTTTCGGGTATGAATTTTATCACGTTTCTTATGGTGATGCAGATTTATATACGACTTTCCTGCATTTTGATGTACGATTTGAATGAACATTTGTGTAATGTAACCCTAACTGAGTTTTTGATAATTAGCAGCTTGAAATACAGTGAAGCATCAGCTATTTCTTACATGGGGGACATGGAGGTGATAAAATAGGCTCTTTCAAGTTTGGGAAAGCAGAGTTAATGTGTAAAAATGGAGAATTAAGCTATAAGCCTAATTTGGTTACATACACTTTAAGGAGGTTTTAGTTTGGGATTTACGTTTATGTACATTTGAAAGTTTTACAGCTTTGGTGATATGTTTCTTCTTGAATAAAGTTAAAACTCATTAAAGTGAAATTAGTTTATTGTTAATTCATGTTTGGCAGATATGATTAGTTTTCTTTAAAAATAATAATTTTTAATTTTAAAAAAATAAAATGTATAATTGTTTTATAAATGCAAGATTATTTTATATTGATTTTTGTGTAATTTATTTGATTCATAACATAAAAGTATTGTCGATTTTATGCACAACAAGGACATGATAAATTAAGAGTGTAGAGTAACAAACAAATTACTGGCTATAGTTTGATGATGAAACAAGTTTGAAGCTCAAGAGTAGATAATCTCTATAACATATAGTTAGAAACTCTAAGTTTTTTTTCCCCTTAAGTTGTTGGTTTAATATTAATTGTTCAAAAAAAGTCATGATGCTTTCTTTGAGCATTCTAATTCGATTATAAATAATATTTAGTATGATTTCATATCTGGACAAGCTCTTACACAGTTACTATGTTATCTAATTTTGATCTCTTAGAGAAATATGTTATGTCACCTTTTATCAATTATCATTGCATTTAGGTTATTGCGATGATTTTTTTTTTAAATAGTTCATATCTAGGGGAAAATGAGAGAAAATTTACTTTTAATGAGTATTGAATTCGCATCTTAGGAGAGAGAGAAGGGTATCAATTGAAAATTTATGGATTATAGTTTAAATCAAGGGTAAAGTTCACAAACGGTTACTGAACTTTGTTAAAAAAAATAAAACAGTAATCAAATTTTTAAATGTTACAAAATGGTAAATAAAACTTTGTGTTTTGAAACAAAATGGTAATTGAGACGTCCGGTAAAAACTTAAAGTGTTTGCTATAAAATTTTGTATAATAGCATATTTAATCCTTCATATTTGCACATTCAATCAATTTAGTCCTAATTCGAAACAATTCACTAAATTTGGCCCTCGTTATTTACGCATTCTTTCAATTTGGTCTTTAAAGTAAAATTTCAAAATTGCTTGGTTGGCGATATGACAGAGGAGCCATTGTTAACGGTTTCCATTCACTTATGTACTTATAAAATCAAGCAAAAAACTTTAAACTTTTTAAATCAAAAGCAAAACTTTACCCTGAGTATTTCCTTAACACAAGTTTAAAAAGTTTAATGTTTAAGAGCGAAAAGATCTATAGAGTTGTAGTTTGATGTAGGGTACTGACATTTTTAGTTGCAGTATACACTGGCTCAAGCGTTGTTCATGTTCTTTTATGACCCTTTGTTGCTTCGTATATTTTTGTCCCGATTTAATTACAGAAGCTTGGAAGAAGGTTCAAACAGTGGTAAATCCAAAACCCCATTTAACAATTCTTCTACCTCCTCCTCTTTTGATGTACATCTAAGTCTAAGCAGTTGTTTGTTTTCAATTTGTCACTACAAATGCTCACTGGTTTTCTCATTTTGATGCAGTTCGTCGAGCCTACTTCTAGGAATATATCATGTGATCTAAATAATCTTTTGTGAGTTTCTAGGGAAAAAAATACGTTTTTTTTTTATATCAGAAATGAGCAGATCCATGGAAGGTGTTGTTATAATGGAGTGATCAGTGATTACACTGAAACATTGCCTTAATTCTTAGTTTGGCTAAAAGAAGCAATTTTTGTTTTGAATGGTTTAAGGATAAAAGAAGTGAATTTTATCTCTTGTTTAAAGAATTCACTCTATTGATATAGCTTTAAAGCTAGCTATGGATTGAAATTGAATCAGTTGTTTAAAAGGGTCCATCTTTGTGCTTTTATTTACTTTTGTTGTTGAATAAAGAAAAGGGGTGGCAGCAGCCAAGAAAAAAACAAGTAATTACGGTTTCATTCTTAATCGAAAGGATCCCCGAATGTGGCCTCGCCCTTTTGATTCTGGAAACTAGGATAAGGTCGGCAATCCATTGCTTGAGAAGAAGGATTTTCATCGATTTGTTATTGATTCTGGAAACTAGGATTCCAGGTAAAGTTTTGTTTTTGATTTAAAAAGTTTAAATTTTTTTTGCTGGATTTTATAAGTGCATAAGTGAATGGAAACCGTAAACAATCATATTGCCAACCAAGCAACTTTAGAATTTTGCTTTAAGAACCAAATTAAAAGAATGCGTAAATAACGATGGTTAAATTTAGTGAATTATTTTGAATTAGAACTAAATTAATTGGATGTGTAAATATAAAAGATTAAATGTGATATTATACATAACAAACACGTTAAGTTTTCAACAGAGTTTAACGTCTCAGTTATTATTTTGTTACAAAACACAAAGTTTAATTACTATTTTATAACATTTAAAAATTTAATTATTATTTTATTTTTTTAACAAAATTCAGTAACTGAACTTTACTCGTAAATCAAACTATAGCTAGAACTTTTACCCATGGGAAATCGAAACATTTATACTTTTTACTTTAATTCATTAGAACTTGATATTCGTATACTACCAAAATTGATATGCGAAAGAAATTAAAAAGAATTCGGTAAAATAGTTTTACTTTTGATTTCTCCAACTTTTTTCCATTATGAAATTATTGGTAATTTACCATACGTAGTTAAATATAAATATAATTTTATTTTTAAAAAAAATTGGTTTATTTAATTAAAAAATAAAAACAATTAGTTAATGCTTTATTTGTAAAAAAAGTTCTTTTTTATAATTTCACGTTTTAAGGATAATTATTTAATACACTAGTAGTGAAAATTTTTAGTTTTCATAAGCGTTTTAGTTTTAGAGTTTAAGGTTTAAAGATTTAGTTTAAAGTGTAAATGTTTAGGTTTAATAGTTTAGAATTTAGTGATAGTGAATATAATTTAAGGTTTAAGGATAAAATTCAAGGTTTTTAGGTTAAAACTTAAATCCTCAATAAATTACCCTAAAACTTAAACAATAATCTCTAAACCCTAAATCCTAACCATAACCCCTAAATTCTAACTATTAGCCCTAAATTATAAATCTTGCACATAAATCTCTAAACTATACACCTTAAATTGAGTCATTCAACCCTATAATTAAGACACTTGTAAAAAATTTCGGCCGCTAATATATTAGATATAAATTCATCTTAAATGTTAACTTTATGTTATTGTAAAACCAAAAAGAAAGATGTGTTTTTTTATTTTTTAAATTTTGAATTTATGAAATAGGGTTTGTGGAGATTTAGGCACTATTTTTTGTTGGTTTAAGTAGAAAAGTTAATTTGAGAAGTAAGAAACAACAAAAAAATAGACATTTTTTAAGTGTTAAAAATTTTATTTGTCTAATTTCTCAAATTTTAATTTACCAAAAATTAATTTTTCTAACTTTTACAGATCTTTAATTTGTTCCATTGACACCTCAATCAAAACAAAGCCTTAGGATTATATCGAAAATTTCTAATTTATTTTCAATCTCTAGGTTTCTATACACAGAGAAAGGGAACGATTAGCTGAAAGGGGAAAAAAGCAAAATAATGGCGTCGTCAAGAGGAGCAGGAAGCCAGCAAGTGATTAGAATGGCGGACTTGGAGAAAATGAGCTTGGATCAGCTCAAAGCAGTTAAAGAACAAGCTGATATCGAAGTCAATCTCTTACAAGACAGCCTCAACAACATCCGCACCGCCACCGGCCGCCTTGAAAACGCCTCCGCCGCCCTCCACGACCTTTCCCTCCGCCCCCAAGGTCCATTCTTCATCCATCTTCTATCAAACCACCTTCTTTCATTTACTTTTTCTAGTAATAAAATATTTCTTTTGATAAATTTTTTGGGGGGTTTTAGGGAAGAAAATGTTGGTCCCTCTCACTGCTTCGCTCTATGTTCCCGGCACACTCGACGATGCCGACAAGGTTCTCGTTGATATCGGCACCGGATACTTCGTTGAGGTCCCTATTTTATTGTTTATTGATTTGATCATTTTTTTCTCTGATTGATTGCTTCCTTCAACCTGCTGGAGTATGATCTAATTTGCCCTTGTTTGCTTCTTATTGAAATTTGTTTTCTCAGAAAACTATGGCTGAAGGCAAAGATTATTGCGAGCGTAAGATCAACTTACTGAAATCCAATTTCGACCAACTCGTTGAGGTACCTTCCTTCTTGCCTTAACCCATCACTCTTTTGGTGGAAAGAAGTATTTTAGTGCAGGAGTTTTATTATTTCACTCTTAAAGTTGCTGGGTGCTTGTTAGTTCTTAAACCAATTAGATATCAGCTACTAAAGGTGGATAGATGAACTAATTAGACTGAGTTTCAAGTTTGATGACTACTTTTAAGTTAGTTGTCCACTAGATTTGATTGCTTTAAAGCTTCTTAGATTGATGTTGTTAGATGGAAAACCTCACTGTGGAGAAGGAAGGGTCACTTTCTCTTCTGATTAGTCCGGTTTTGTACGCCTGCGGGTTGATACATTCTTTGTAATGTCTTGTTGCTGGGTGATACTAAGCTCTCCGGCATTGGTATCCACAACTAGCTAGATATCACCTCTTAATGGTGGATGCATAAGCAACTTAGACTGAATCCGGGTTCATGGGTAGTTTATAAGTTGTTTCTAGATTGATTGCTTTAACAGATTCTTCTATTAATATTGTTAGATGGAAAACCTGACCGTAGGGTAGGAAGGATTCCTCTCTCTTGTGATTAGTTGTGTTTTGTATATGTGGTAGTCGAATGCATGTTTGTAATTTCTTATTGCAGGGTGATACTAATTATGGTTCGCTTGGGGTAAAAGGAAAAAAATGTTACTAAAACTAAAAACACTGGAGCTTAACTAATCAAGTTGAGATGGATTTCCTTCACTTTAATATTCGTGCTTTCTTTCAGTTATGTTGCCAATGTTCTTCGAATATTTTTTAATGTTAAGGATCGCTTCCTATTTGTGGTAACTGGTAACAGAACTGTCTAATTTAACATGTAGGTTGCATCCAAGAAGAAAACGTTAGCTGATGAAACTGGAGTAGTTTTACAAGCAAAAATGAAGCAGTTGTCTCCTTCAAGTTAAGAATTGCGTGACCTTGGAAGCATCTCATTATCATTAAGTTCCGATGATGCTATGAAAACGATTGCTTAGAACTTCATTGCTGGTGATGTCAAATTTTATCTTCTTAATGCTTTCATTCTTGATGATGGATAGAGACGATGTCTTTCCAGTTCGTAATCTATAGAGGGCGGTTGTTTAGAGATGCATAGAATTGGTTATTTCTAACAATTTTATACTTCCAACAAGTTTCTGAATATTTTGTGATGTTAAGTTAAAGAAGTTATGTTGTGGTAGCTCGCTGTTGAATTTAGAAACTTCAACCGATTCTCTATCTCTCTCTCTCTTCCAATATTGAATATTGATTGGATTACAACACGAATATGGCACATGCCTTTCCGGCATTTCATGCCATTCCGCCCCGTTTCTTAGTGAGTTGATCATATTGATAGTCGTTTTAGACATGAAAGTTTGGGGTATAGACCCTAAACCGACCTTTGACGTATTGGATATATTATACCTTCAGGCCCCAAGTAGTGTTGTTTGGTTTCTTTGTACCTGATTGATGTTTCAGGCTTCTAGTATTGTTGAAAAGAAGAATCCATTCATTTCATTATAGAGGGTAGTGAAGCACGACACTTTCGTAACTGAAGTGTCAAACATGGCTACGGTTTTGACGTAGCAGATTACGTGTTAGAGCATGGATTGGACACAACACAATTTTCTTTTGGCGTAGGTAGGGATGCTAAGATTTGAACCGTAAGCTCTATAATGTGCAAAAGCTTCTCGTCACTCGATCAAGATTCTTTCTGAAAATGGGAAATTTTGTGCCATTGTGTCTATATATTAGTGCTGAACCATGTTTCATGTTCATACCCCATGTTCGCTAGATATGAAGGGTTTAGTGTTCTTTTTTCTCGACTAAATTCAAAGTCAAGCCTGTTGAATACTGTTTCAGAGGACAAAGTTTGAACACGAGATCTTGTTTAAGGGATATCGAACTTTTTATCACTCGATTCAGTGTACGTTGATGAAAGGGTTTAGTTTTAATTACTGGTGATGGTAGATAATCTGCGTGGATAGAAGCATACTTTCATCGGATTCATCTTGAGTCAAACCTTGTTGCTCACCTCAACTAATTAATCAACTGAGTTCTGCTTTGACTTTAAAGTAAATTTGATAATTATCATATTCGAACACGAGATTAATGGATTTACATGTAGTTTTTTATGACAAAACTTGTGATTTTTTTGTTTATTTTTTAATTGAATGGATTAGTTTGGTTTATCTTAAAATTTTAAAGAGAAACCAAGTAATCCTAATAAAAGAGAAACAACATTTCAACAATTTAAACGCAGCAAATTAATAAAAAAAAGCAACAAATCAAGTTCACATGTTTGCTCGTATTTCAATTAATTTTTTAATTTTCATAAATGAGGGACGAACCAACTTCTAAGCTTCGTAAAGTAAAAAAAAAAATCAAAATTCACAGTTAAACCGTTTTTTCTGTCCTGTCCCATCCCATCAAAAAAAACGGCATCGTTTTGCAATTTTAAAGGTAAGGGTTTTGGGTTTATGCTTTATACAATCCATTTTAGCCCGCCCTTTCCTCAGCTCAAGCTCTCCTCCGTGCTTCTCCGCGAGCTTCTTCTCCAAAACACAACCGATGTGGTACCTATGCGTGTTTTACCACAGGCTCCTCGATTTCAGAAAACTCGAATTCGAGTCTTTGGCCCATCTGTTCGGAGCTTCTGGGGATAAACGGAGCTCCGATCCCCTACAATGGCGGCTTCCTAAAGACCACCACCTCGGTTCCCCTTTCCATTTCGTTCATTTACCTTCCGAAGAAATCGCCAGGAACGTGGCAAACCGAAGTACATTCCACTTCCTTTTGTGTTCTCTCTATCTCTTTGTTTTTTTTTCTCGCTACTAAAATGGGTTTTCGTTGTTGAAATTTGAGACCCTTTTTTGTTTGGGATATTCTAGGTATACTTGTGAAGGGAATCTATGAACTTTGGGCGAAGGAAATGATTATGAAGAACTTGAAGAGGCCGTGAAAAGCCATCCAGATGAACGGAAGCTGCCTTATTTGGGGTCTGAAAGTCCTTTTAAGATCACTGTTGATAGTTTTGGGAAAGTGTTGAGCCTTCAAGAACAAAATGAACGGATTGATGGGCTCTCGTATATTCCTTTCAAGGTATGGTTAACCAATTTCCTTCGAATTTTTTAATGCATGATTTGGGGTTGGGTGTTATCCAGCGAACTTTGCTCTAGGAAGTTAGAATTTGAGCTTGACTAGAAATTTGTGACTTGAAGATCGAGAGTTTGATTTTTAGAGTTCGAGTTCACTTCACGATAAAGATGTCAGTTCACTCGATTGGTGAGCTTGATTAAACTTAGTAACTTTTGAGCTGATTGAGTTGGTTTGCTCAATCTTCGTGCTCCGCAATCACCGAATCGAATTTGAAGTTTTGAGCCAAACTTGCTTGTACTGTAGTTTGCACTTTGCATTATACCCTGGCATGTATAGGAAAAAAAGGTTATATTTTGGAAGCTTGTTTTGTATTTTTTGTCAAAGGGGTTTCTAATACTAATCAACATGTTTGCAGGGTCGAGTTAATTTAAAGAAACCAGATCACAATTTTTGGCTAATGGAAACTGATGCGCATGAAACTAATAATGGGCTTCCACCGGTTGTTCAAAGGAGAATATTTTTTGGTAGGGAAGTTGGTGGAGCTGACAGGAAACTTATGCCCATGTATCAATTGAAAACTCGAAATTACCTTAGCCCGACGTCAATGGATGCTGAAATGGCTTTTTTAGTGGCCAATCAAGCTCAGGCTGCGCCTGGGAAACTTGTATATGACCCTTTTGTTGGCACAGGCAGCATTCTAGTTTCAGCAGCTCACTTTGGAGCAATGACAATGGTATCCATTTTGTTGTTTTGTCTGAATTTTTCATTCATTCAACTACTTGATCTTGGAAAGCAACATTTGTGCACCAACTTTGGTCTATTGACAACTTCTTGGATTTAATCGGGGTGCAGATATCGACATTAGAGTTGTACTTGATGGGCGTGGCCCTGACTGTAATGTCTGGAGCAACTTCAAACAGGTGAATGCGCCGCATAATAAGCAATGCATCTTTTTGTTTTTGGTTTTTTTTTGCCTGTAATAGATGTCCTTGAGATTATATACTTATTTGCTGCTTTGTAGTATGGATTGCCGATGCCAGTTGGTTTATTGAGGGCAGATAACAACCTTCCTCCTTGGCGTCCTGGGCTAAAGGAGGTAATTGCTTATAGAAGTTGCTGGCTTTTGAATGTCAGTTTATTCTTAATTGTTTTGAATTCGACCTCAAAGTAATGTTTTGTTTACAAAACACGCATACAATCCCACATGGACCAACATAGCATGTAGCTTGTACTTCTGCTTATTTTGCTTAAGTTATTTTAACAGCAGTCTTTTGCAATTTAACCTAAGAAAGGAGGGCTCAAGCTTCAAAGCAACAATTGAGTGACTATAGAGGATCTTTGAAGTTTTTAGAAGAGTTCGGTTTTTTACCGTTTCTACGCTTTCTTTGATTTTAAGTATATTTTCTTTTGTCTGCATAGGTGTTCGATGCAATAATTTGCGATCCCCCATATGGTGTTCGAGCTGGTGGACGCAAGTCGTGTGGTCGAAAATTGCTCAAGGGGATTATTGGCCCTTACACCGTTCCAGATGACAAAAGGGCAGACCATATACCATCAACTGCTGCTTATACCTTAGTTGAGTGTGTGCATGATTTGCTCGACCTTGCTGCTAGGATGCTCATAATGAATGGCAGGCTCGTGTTCTTCTATCCTGTGTTGAGGGACGATGGTTCTGCAGAAAACCATTTTCCAGAACATCCTTGTTTCAAGTTGGTTGCCACTTCCGAACAGATGCTCAGCTCACGATACAGTCGTTTTTTGCTCACCATGGTAAAGGCATCCTCATACACCGAGGAACTCGCTTTGGCTGCTAGGATAAAACATTTGAAGTTCAAAGAGAATCACCTCAAATGGTTAGAAGATGGTAATCTTCGTTCTTCTGTTTTCAATCCGTCAGACGCCGAACCAGGTGATTCAAAAGTAAGTAGAGAATCAAAACCGAAATACAGAGGGAAATATGTATAGTTTTACTCCTGTTTTGGGCTAATCAAAGGATTATGAACTCTTTACTTCGGTATTATGGTTACTCTCGGTCATTCGTATTTTGCTCCAAATGATCGATGAATATTCATTGTTTAGTAATCCATGTTGTCACAGTGGTCAGTAATGAAGGTTGAAAGTCTTTAGCAAGCAACTTTATATATACCATGAGAAGTAGACAAAAGTGTTTTAAGAAAGAAATATCACACAAATTCACCCCTGGCACCCTAGGCTTTGATCTAGAGCTGTGCAACGAACATCGAATTGTCATTCTTGTACAAACTAAACTCGCAAGCCTTTCGAAGTACGATATTCTCAATCCCTTCTGCCTTGCAATATCTGCACGGACAGTGCTTGAACTATTTCCGGGTGCACCAGTAACTATTAGGTTTGTACCCTCATCAGCCAAGTTCGCCAATGCCACCATCGTCTCAGGTTCAGTAGCTGAAGAAGCATCCACCATGAAGATATGGCTAAAATGTCCAGCAGGTATGCCTGCATTGTACAGGCGATAACTACTCGTAAAAGTTGAAAATATTACTAGGAATTCCTTTAGTTCATGGAGCGAAGGACAACTGAAACATTCAGCTTCTCTTTTGTATAGGCAGGACGAGAGGATATCAATAGGGACCCCCTCTATCTCCCTGAATGCAGCATTGGCTCTGAATATATCGAATGCCGGAATTACCATTTTCAAGCTTCTCGTTAGCACATCGCATGTGCTATTTATAGGTGTGCAGAGAAGGATTGATATATTTGCAGTACTGCTTCTTTAACAACCAGTCCGGTTCTTGAAAGTTGCATTAAAAAGGATTCGGAATTACCATTGAATGTTGCACAGAGAGGGCTCTTCACTAAAAACGGAGGGCCTCGAACATTCGAAACACTATGAACTGTGGACTTTTCATCCCGATCAAGATCGCGGTTTTAAAGATCAAAACATTCTGAGATACGCATGGGATGTTGGGAGATCGAAACAGGGAAAAGGAACTTTCCGATTAAAGAAGCAAACACAGCTGCAATTGCTTGGTGATCTCTTTTCAAGCAGACTCTATTGAATGAGAAACTGATATTATACCTGCAGGTTGAATCATGCTGAGAATGAAACTCATCTCCGAATTTGACTAGTACGGTTGTGCTCTTCTGCACCCTATATATAACTCCCTGAAACAACACAAGAATGTAACAAAGGGGTAAGAAAAGATTACGATGCCGCATGCATCGACACATATCCGAGTCTTAACACTTAAACAACCCGAATATATTGTCTTAAATGCATAACAATGCAAAGAGTAGGAGTCAACCTGAAATGGCTCAATTTCTTTGCCCAAACGTTTAGCAAAGACAAAGTCCCGTGACAGAAGAAACGGCCATCGTGTCTTAGAAAGAGAATCCATCTTAAATACTACAAAAGTTTTATCAGCCATCTTATTGTTTGCTTTTGAATGCTTATTTCCTCCTGCCTTTAGATAGATTGATGCTGGATGCAACTGCAAAGTCACATTCAACAACTCGAAATTGCTCCATTTCTGTTTCGGGGGAAGCCGAAAAAAAGAAGGCTAAACCATTCATTGTTTTATTCAATGCTTGCTAGACCAAGGGCAATATTCAGATTCAATCCATATCAAAACATTCGCAATGATATATGGAATGACACAAATGGATAGAATCGGGATAATGTAACTTGTAATTGAAGGCAACCGATTTCATTACCTCAATGTAGTAATCTTCTGCGTACAAAAGAGATGCAAAGTAATACTTGTATGTCGAGGGAGACAATGGTTTTTTCAGAACCTCGGGCACAATGTCTCTCTTAATCAAGTCCTCGATGTCCTTCGGAATCATGTAAATAGGTAATTTATCCTTCGGATCGACCAACTTGTACATTCCTTTCCCTTGCTGTGCGGTCGAACACATTCGATAGAGTTGGCTTAAGGGATGGACTCGGCTTAGTAGATGAAGAAGACGGTGAAGATGTTTTCATTGATGGAGGTGGCCGAGGAGGACGTAGAATCGGCTTAGCTGAGGACTCTGGTGGTCTGGTATGAAAGTTGTATGAGCCAGAATTCCTGGAATTCTGAAGCCTTTGATGAACCCTTTCCATGCATTTACGATCCGATGATCCTATCGAGTAATGCTGAGGGTAATTCCAAGTTCGAGTTATAGGATTCGAGTAACGCTGAGGGTAATTCCAAGTTCGGGTTATCGGATCCGATTCATCACTAATGCATGTCCTAGTCCGCACAACACAGAATGCACTCAAGGAACTCAAGTAAATCGGACATTTTCTCCTGCAATCAAAAAGGCATAAATTCATGTTAAAAAGCCTTCGAAAACATTATGTTACATAGGCGACGTTCCGTGATCTTCCAGGTGTTTGAAGAAATGCATGTCCAAAACATGTTTTTTTTCCTACTCCATACATCGAGACATCAAACAGGCTAAAAATGGGAAAATGGTGAGAAAAAGAAATGAGAATATTTGAATTTTACGCAGAATCTGGGATTTTTACTTTGATTCGACTCAGATAAATATTTGGTTCCCTATGTTGGAATAGTAGCATCAACTTTAACTAAAAGCCAAAGAGAAAAATAAGCACAGATTCCATTTCGATCAAAAAATAAAAAATAAGCACAGATTCCATTTCAGGTCCCCATTCAACAATCAAACAGAAAACTTAAAGCTGAAGCGAACCTCAAACACTGGAAATGGAAATGAAACCAAAAGATTTTGATTGCTGAAGGGAAAGCGTCGACTAGAAGACAGAAAACTTAACCCTTTTTCTCTTATTGTAAGCAAAACAAATTGTTTTGGAATTACAAGACCCGAAGAAAATGAGTGTAGTTTCTTATTTTAAGTCTTAAGTAAAATAATAATAAATAATAATCTCAAAGATTTTAAGATTGGATTTGGGGCCCATTTGTTTGACTAGGAAAAGACCTATAACCTATCACTGTGCGGAACTTTACTAGTGATACTATTGTAGCTCATCAGGTCCACAATTTTTGGCATCTAAAATTTTTAATGCAAGCAGTTCATTCTTCCAAAAGCAGTGTTGAAGAGGATAAATCAACTTTGCATGCGATTCTTTTAGAAAGGAAAAATGAAGGTAGGACTGATGCGAGAATCAGCTGGGATGTAATTTGTTCTCTAAGATCTGAGGGTGGTTTGGGGATATGAGATCTGCTTCATTGAAATATTGCTTGAATACTGATCCTGGTTAGGAGATGGTTGATGCTTTCTGTGTTATGTGTGGTAGTGCTGATGAGATCAGAAATCATCTTTTCTTTGGCTGTTGTAACCCCAAACTAATTTGAAAGGATGTCTTGAGGTGGTGTTGTATTTTCAGAGAGGTATTCTCTTGGGATGTAGAGTTTGACTGGGCTTTGATCTTGAGGATTGCATAGAATGCTTTTCTTTATTTTGTTTGGAAGGAGAGAAACTGCAGTGTTTTCAGTTCTGGCTCTCCTATTTATTCTGCTATTTTTTTGTATACGAAATGTTGGATAACATAGATTTACAGTTATGTCATAATTGGGGATTAATTGTATAGTTTGAGAGTTGATAGTTTGTTCTTGTTTGTGTAAGCAGCTTTGCCGTTCTTGGGTAATAGAATTAATTATCCAAAAAAAAAACTCAAAATTCAAGAGACAAGATTTAACTTGTCTAATATTTAAACTTATAGGACCCAAATTGTTATTAGACCACAAATTTAAGGGCATAGGCTCATCCATGTTTAGTTCAGCTCTTACTTAATTGAATATTTTAATAAGTCATTGTGTTTTTTTTTTAATTTAAATACTTATTTTTTAAAAGACCAAAATTTATCAAGTTTAATATGAGTTTATCAAAATTTAAAAACGAAACAAGATATTACATTGTAATTAAATTGGAATGCTAAAAAATTGTGTAATCAATATATTTATATATAATTATATATAATTGTGGATAATTAATTACTGAATTCGCTCAAGTAGATATATTGAAAAACAAAAAATAAATAAACACGTAAGAAACAAATGATGATAATTTAGATTTAGATCATAGCAGTATACAATAATGAGACAAATACACAACTCAAGAATTCAAAAACAGACATTAAAGTCATTAGCTAAACATCCAGTAGAATACGTTAATACCAATGGTATGGGAATGAACACGAAATACCACGAAGATTTAAAGGTAAAAAAGGCTTGTTGCAGCCCTGACAAACACGACTGGGCCGGAAATTTACCGGGACATGCAAACATCGAATCACAGCTTTTCTTGTCCCGCCTCCTTCGAGCAACCGAATGTTTGGGATCGTGTATAACAAGTACTGCAGTATGTAACTCCCCTTGATTACAAGAAATATGGAACTCCAGTCCTGGGCCCTCTCATCTGATTGTTTTCTTCTGTTTCAGTGAAGAACTTCACTTCTCTCTCCTGAAGAAATGCAAATAAGCGTCATTTTACGGAAGATTATAAACATGAGTACGACCTAGCTAACATGTATAAAGCAAAGAGGAAAGAAAGGTACAAGGAAAAACAGTTCTCACCATATTCTCATTGAACCTCAATATAGAAGCTACATTCCCACATCGGTAACAATAATTCGGTGCGGACCAGACCTTTAAAAAATCAATAATCAGGAAATTCCATTAAACTCTTAATACCATTAAGCAAACATGAAAATAACAGAAAGTATTGTGTCTCACAGTTACTAGGCCTTTATCTTGAAACATATACTTGAGGCCTTCTTGCACAAGTTGGTGAGCTCGACAAACAAGATCAAGATTATTTATGTGGTTGAACTGCAACAGATGAAAAGGTTGAAAACTTGAAATTATTATTTCGGAGTAACAATATGATTATAAACTGAGATGCGACAGGTTACCTCGGATGTGACCCTGGACCCAAATAGCCAACCTGCTCCACGTGGACTGACAGCCCATGTTTCAATATCTTCAGGATCACTCCACATAAGATCACAGAATGGACCTTCATGAGGGATTTCACAGTTACGATCAATTATCCTAATCTGGCATAAGAGGGAAAAGAAAACTGCATCAACACCATCTAACAAAATAACAAAGCAAACTAACAATCACTACTACATTCGTATAAAACTGGCACTTGCACTTGTGAAATAAAATACCACCTGATGGTTAGTGATTAAAGAACCAATTATCCCTTAAGCAGAAGAAACCAAATTGTAATAAAAAGAGCAACTGAGAGACCAAGTTCATCCGAAAAGCAAACTGTTTTTACAGGCTCCACTGCAGTAGCAGTAGTTACAGATTACAACAAAGAACTAAGGAACTCATGGAGAGGATTGTTAAGAACTAAACTGAATTAAGAGGATTAATCCTCGGACTAGATAGTTACAAAGTCAATAAAGTCCAATGCAGTAATGCAGCCTCTTAAAAAAAAAGCCATAAAGTTTGCAAGACCAAGTTTTCAAAGGAAAATATAACAGCAAAAGCTAAACACAATCTGTAGTATCAATGAAAAGGAGCTAAAACCTTCATTATTTCTTAATACTCTAGTTATCTTCTGTTGGCCATAATTTTGTCCTCCACCATACACACCCTTCTTTTATTTGATTACTTGAGATGTCTCAGTCTCAGACCAGTTTATCACATAATTAAAACTATACTGAACTTCAAATTATGAAAAATACCTGATCAATTGTCCTTACGTCAGGAGAAAGACCACCGTGTACACAAAGTACCTACAAATAGAAATCATAGAACTATCAAAGATGGGCTAACAAGGTGCTTAGATGTAGTAGGTTTACGAGAGAAAATGCTTACAGTCCCATCTATAATTGCTGAAAGCGTGAGGTAGTCAAAAACATCTGTACAATACCGCCATGCATTAGCATTTCCATACTTCCTTTGGCACTCATCATAGAAACCGTAAACCTAGCAAAGATGTATATACATTACACACAAAAAAATGTCAGTCCTTAGTATTTGGTATGCTTTCCATGAAAGTTCAGCTTTAGAGCACTACAAAAACCCTCAAAATCAAACTAATATGAATATATGATTGCATATATAACTTCCAATAACTCTGATCCTCACACTCAGAAAGCTAATCTTAAAATTTAACCATAGATTTTCACTAATGCATCCTTAGAAAGGCAGTCAGTCCCCTTTTACCCCCAACAAAGAAAGAGAAAAAAAAAACAGACTAATTCACCTATAATCGAACATGACATGTATATATTCTATAAGCTCTTTATAAACATATTCCATTTTGGTATTCAAGAGCACACCTGAGTTAGTTGTCTGCTTTCATGATTCCCACGCAAGAGAGTGATATTAGCTGGGTACCTATGATTCAGAACACAAAGAGAAAAACAAAGTTACCTCTTATTTCAAACAAGAAACAGCATTTGACAACCTAGCAGATATATAATATCCTTATCAAATGCTCGGAAAAGAAATAGCAGAACCGATTTATGGTATCAGTTCTTTTATCTCCAAAATGCTAGAATGACAATGAATACAGTATATCCTGCTCTCTTGTTGCCAAAACGACATGATAGCTTCAACAGGGGATAAGAATGATCATTAGTTTACATTATACATTATTCGACTATGAATTAGACAGTGGACCAGGAACAAGTTGCAAGCAGAAAAACAATGTACCGTTAAAAATTAGTATATAAACCCCAAGCAAAGTCATACAGATACTTAACCATGTACCCAGAGTGCATACCTCGTCTTAAGAAGCAAAAGAATAGTGAAAACTTCAAGACTATTATAACCTCGATCAACAAAGTCTCCCTGCCAAAGGGAACAGGAAAGTTTAGCATAGATTAGTTGAAATCACTATCCCATCATAGATATTGACATCACGTAAAATTTCACAAAAATTTCCAGGCAAAGATACATAAACTATACCATAAAGATGTAATTTGTCTCTGGTACATGACCTCCTGTCCGAAAAAGTTTCATTAGATCATGAAACTGACCATGGATATCACCACAAACAGTAACAGGACTGTTGACAGGCTGCACATTGGACTCCTCAATGAGAATATCTTTTACCTGTAATGTTTTACATAATAAAATATATAAAGAACTGCGTTCAGATGAAATGACACACAAAGTAAACATTCATAGCAAACAAAACAGCAAGGTTACAATATAATGACGACCAAAACACTCTACTAAAATGCATAACAACGAAACTAAGCACAGTAACTAACATAACGGTATACATTAGCAGTTTCGGAAACCCTTTTTTATTTAGAATAACTCAGTGAAAATCCATTACAAGCATTACTAACAGATACTATAATTTCAAAAAAGAAAACTAAAAAACGAAACATAGATGTCATGAGTTTCAAGTACAGACATGAGCTTCATTTTAACTAATCAAACACTTTTTTATTTCTCTCAATTTGTAAATCACCAAAAGAAACAATAGAAATCCTATTTAAAGCATCAATATAAACACAAGAAAAAGTAACCAATTGTAAAACCCTGGTAGCTAAGAGCCAAAATGGAAAGTAGAGAGAGAGATAGGAGAGGAAATACGTATTCACAAAGAAGCTGAAGCTCGTCTTCCAAAAGATGCTGACCTTCTTTAACCTTTGCTATCCACTGATCCAAATCCATCGATTCCTTCTCTTCGTAATTCGAATTCCTTTCCCTTTTTCAGTGTTCTTGAAGGGGGGAAATGAGATAAATATGGAAATTCTAGCTCTTCTCCCTGTGTCTAGGGTTTTAACCAGAGGGAAAAAGCTGCCCGACGCAGAAAATTTCAATGGCCGCTCTCTCTTTGGTACGTTTCTCAGTTAAATCAGTAGGAGCCAAAACAAACAGATCTGGGCGTTATTTTTTATATTTCTCGTTTTCATTTTAAGGAATATGGCGAGAAAAAAAAACATTTTGAAAAATGAACGCTTAAACGGCAGCGTTTCTTGTTGGTTTGTAGTTTGTTCCGACCATTCGTCTGTGTGTCTATATGGAGTATGTTTTATTTTATTTTTCAATGAGAATTTTCATCTTCTATTCTCATTCTCTCTGCCTATATTGTCATCGACAACCCTATTTTGTTCCTCCCATTCTTTTCCCTTCTTGTATTGCTTGTCACTCTCAGAAATACATAGATCTATTCAATTTAAAGTATATGAATTTTGATATATTAAAAATTCGAGTTTATGTTGAACACATTCGTCTGCTTATATTTTCGTCTTGTATCATATTTTTGTCAAACACTTCTGTTAATCTTTGTATTATGTGTAAGTTGTAGATTTAGTCATTGTATTTTAATTGAGCTGTTTTTAATCTTTGTATTTTTTGGATTATGAAATTCTGGTCTTAGTCTGTGCAATAATTGTTAATTATACAAAACTGACAACATAAGTATCCTTAATCACTCGGTCATCCCTTATTAATTTATTTTTGAAATTAACATTCAAATATTCAATGTATTTAAGTTAAATCAACAAGAAGCCAAAAAAATTATTAAAATAATATATATATATATATATATATTCAAAATGGAAACAAAATCTCCTAGGTTGTGTGTTCATAATTTATTAAGAGCAAATTTCTTCTTCTCTTCTTCCTCTTGAATAAATTTTTTTCCTTCCCTAGATTGTAGGTTTAAATCGCTTTTATCTGCAAAGTATATGCGCCAACTACAATACAATAATTATAATTAAATTAATCATTATAATATAACATCGAACTAATAATTAAAATATATTTAAAATACATATGAACAAAATTCACCTATATAAATTTTGAATAAATCTTAACTCGAATTCACGAATAATATTTAAATATTTACCGCCTATCTCTCTTTTTCATTTTAATTATAATTCCCTTCCTCCCGTGCCAGATTAAAATTCTATTGAAAATAAATACTTTAGTTGTCCCACTAATTTTGTGTAGTATTAACTTTTAAAAATTATTTTTTTTAATTTTTATTATAATTATTTTAAATTAATTAAATTTTATAAAATATATGTTTTTAAACTATTTGATATAAAGTTTTTAAAATATATTTTTATATATTTTTATTAATAATATATTTAAAGTAATAAATAGTTAAAATTAAAAAAAATTAACTTAAAAAATACGAAACATTTTCAGTGAAACGGATATAGTAAGTAATTAAAAATGAAGTTCGAAGGAAATCTTTCTAATCAGTTTAAGAAAATTAAGAAAGAGCAACGGCAGTGAACCCCGAAAACGGCCCCTTCTCTTCTTTCATTAGTTTTCTCTTAAATCTTGTTTGTTACCTGCAAAATCTTATTTGGTTGAGTTTGCTTGTTAAGTTCAAGATTTGGGGTTTTTGTTATGAAAGATTTGTGAAAAACTAAAGCAAACCCAATTCTGCTTACATACACATAATTTCAAAATCGTTTTTTTCTGATATTTTTTTGGGTGCGTTTCTTGCGTTTCTCAACAACTACCCTTTTCTTCTGGTGTAGAATAAGAACTCAGATTCTAGAGGAAACCCAAGAGAGAAAGA